>OY783201.1:12735516-12756140 GCA_963678675.1 Xiphydria camelus
GCTCCAAGTTTCCCTGGGATAACTATTCCACGTATAAGCGTTGGCCATCTAAAATTATTTTTAGGTTGGTAGTAAGAAGTACGTACTGCGCATGACATTTGGTCGTTTTGACAGCTGTTCCGGCGCGATAAATGAAATTCGGAGTTGTTATTCTCAGTATAACCTAACTTTTTGTTTTTGACGTCTTTATTCTTTCATGACATAATCATAACCTGATCGTTGTGGTAAATTGTTATTAATTTTGAAAGTTGATTGATGTACCAGTTTTTTAATCATCATCTGATGATGACATTGACGTATTACCAAGAATCAGAAATCCAAAGAAAATACGTGCCCGGTAAATAAAAGATATCTATAACAATATATTTATATTTTCGTAACAATAACTTTTATTTTCGAGTCGTCGATAAAAGCATCAGGTACAAAACACGTCCAAACATTCGATATCTCACCAACAAGAATGTGTTCAGTCTCAAAAAACTATAAGGGTCGTCACACAATAATAGTAATTACAACGTAAAATTGCACCATTTGATCCAAATCTCGTATCGGACAAAATATATTCTAAAATCTATAAACTTTTAAATCGCTACAACTTAAGACTTATCACACGGTGACATTACTCTGAGATTACATAGAGCGGTACAATGTTATCGTTTTTTTAAGTATACGCGACCCTATCTAAAAAGTATACAAAGAGCGTTGTACGACTTGATCTCTAATGCCGAGGTATCTTACAAAAGTGTATCAATGCAAATCTAAAATTTTTTCATATTCTACATCGTACGACGGATGTATCACTTCTGCTCCTGAAAACTCTGCAATCACGCGAATTGAAGAAAGGTATAATGTCTACCTAGATAAATTTAAATGTTACTTATAGAAGACAATGCAATGGTAGATGACTTCTTTGGTTGATATTATTGGATACCGTTGAGATTCTCGCGATTAGAGACCCGCGTGCGTCAATTTTAAATTTAAACTTGCATTTTCTGAGTAAAAGAGCGAAGAGAGAAAACAAAATTTTCCCGACGTTTCTATGAGCTTCTATCCTCCTATTAAAAAAGAACTATAATCTAAAATGTGTCGTGCGAAATTACCTCGCAGAGTAAGACTCATTTATAAAAAAAGAAAAGAGATCTATTAATTTTGATTCTCCAAAGCTCTGACTCAGATAAAATTATAATCATGATTCAATCTCACGCGTGGAAAGGAAGGCTACAATAGCCGTTCCTCGGAGCACCGTTCGACGCGATTGCTGCGACCCAGAGAACTTGAGTATCATCGAGTTCTTAATCTAGAACGAATTATCGAACGTCAACGTCGCGGTGGAATTTCTATTGTCCGGCGATTGCATTGCGATATATCGTTTCCGTAAGATCTCTTGAAGGTCGTTGCAAGAGCTATTTTCTCGTTTGGCTCGCAAAGGTCTCCCACCCGGCGATCTGAAAAACACGTTTAAAAGCCCACTGTGAACAAAATCAATCCTTCGCAGCCACGACATTCTGACAATGCGAAACTCCTCTTTATTCCTGGCGAATAAAAAGTTTACCGCGATAAAATTGTTTAATCGTACTGTCACGAGTTTCATTTGGACTTTGTTGATGTTTTTCAGTATGTCGCCCATTGATTTCTGGGAGATCAGTGGCGGTTTATGCCGATCGATGAACTTGTAGCTCTGTAAACTAGCTCTCCTCGCGAGGTTAGGAGTCGTTGGAGGTTGCAGAGGTGGCGGCATATAATAATGACTAATTAAAAGTTTTAACATTATGATAAAAACGATTACCTACAGTAATTAGCATTGATCCCGAAGCAAGAAATCTTAAAGTCGGCAATAATTTTGTTGCTGGCTGAATTGCTGCATTTCTTGGCGACCTCGAAGCAATGCGATGTCGTATTTGTCCCAATAATCTCTGACAGGTTTGTTTTTCCAAACGAAATCAAGTGAAGAATTCTACAACCATTGTATTCTTCGAAATAGTCAATTCTGGAATAGTTTTGTATTAGATATTGGTTATAAATTAGTAGGTATAGGTATCCTTTATTTACTTACCGGGCACGTATTTTCCTAGGATTTCTCATTCTTTGTAAGACGTCAATTTCATCATCAGATGATGATTTGAAAACTGGCACATCAATCAACTCTATTTCACAACTAATAACAATTATTATGATTCTGTCACGGTTGTGATTCTGTCACGGAATAATAAAGACGCAAACAAAAAGTTAGGTTATACCGAGGATAGCTAGCTTATCCAGCACTGAAACTGCCGGATAAGCTATCCCTGCATTTATTCCAAAGTTTATCCTATTCCAGACTTATACCATCGTGGTAAAACGCTTGCGTACAGGTTATTCTCAGTATAGCGCTATACGGCGTTTATACCGTGTTGGTAAAACCGGCCCTAAGGGCCAGTTTTACCAAAGCCAAGTTATACCTAGAATAAGTATACCGAGGATAAATTTATACTCTTCTTTATACCTGGTATAAAGCGCAGGCGTTTTACCAGCTCCAAGTTTGCCTGGGATAACTATTCCAGGTATAAGCGTTGGCCATCTAAAATTATTTTTAGGTTGGTAGTAAGAAGTACGTACTGCGCATGACATTTGGTCGTTTTGACAGCTGTTCCGGCGCGATAAATGAAATTCGGAGTTGTTATTCTCAGTATAACCTAACTTTTTGTTTTTGACGTCTTTATTCTTTCATGATATAACCTGATCGTTGTGGTAAATTGTTATTAATTTTGAAATAGTTGATTGATGTACCAGTTTTTTAATCATCATCTGATGATGACATTGACGTATTACCAAGAATCAGAAATCCAAAGAAAATACGTGCCCGGTAAATAAAAGATATCTATAACAATATATTTATATTTTCGTAACAATAACTTTTATTTTCGAGTCGTCGATAAAAGCATCAGGTACAAAACACGTCCAAACATTCGATATCTCACCAACAAGAATGTGTTCAGTCTCAAAAAACTATAAGGGTCGTCACACAATAATAGTAATTACAACGTAAAATTGCACCATTTGATCCAAATCTCGTATCGGACAAAATATATTCTAAAATCTATAAACTTTTAAATCGCTACAACTTAAGATTTATCACGCGGTGACATTACTCTGAGATTACATAGAGCGGTACAATGTTATCGTTTTTTTAAGTATACGCGACCCTATCTAAAAAGTATACAAAGAGCGTTGTACGACTTGATGTCTAATGCCGAGGTATCTTACAAAAGTGTATCAATGCAAATCTAAAATTTTTTCATATTCTATATCGTACGACGGATGTATCACTTCTGCTCCTGAAAACTGCAATCACGCGAATTGAAGAAAGGTATAATGTCTACCTAGATAAATTTAAATGTTACTTATACAAGACAATGCAATGGTAGATGACTTCTTTGGTTGATATTATTGGATACCGTTGAGATTCTCGCGATTAGAGACCCGCGTGCGTCAATTTTAAATTTAAACTTGCATTTTCTGAGTAAAAGAGTGAAGAGAGAAAACAAAATTTTCCCGACGTTTCTATGAGCTTCTATCCTCCTATTAAAAAAGAACTATAATCTAAAATGTGTCGTGCGAAATTACCTCGCAGAGAAAGACTCATTTATAAAAGAAGGCTACAATAGCCGTTCCTCGGAGCACCGTCCGACGCGATTGCTGCGACCCAGAGAACTTGAGTATCATCGAGTTCTTAATCTAGAACGAATTATCGAACGTCAACGTCGCGGTGGAATTTCTACTGTCCGGCGATTGCATTGCGATATATCGTTTCCGTAAGATCTCTTGAAGGTCGTTGCAAGAGCTATTTTCTCGTTTGGCTCGCAAAGGTCTCCCACCCGGCGATCTGAAAAACACGTTTAAAAGCCCACTGTGAACAAAATCAATCTTTCGCAGCCACGACATTCTGACAATGCGAAACTCCTCTTTGTTCCTGGCGAATAAAAAGTTTACCGCGATAAAATTGTTTAATCGTACCTTGTGACGAGTTTCATTTTGACTTTGTTGATGTTTTTCAGTATGTCGCCCATTGATTTCTGGGAGATCAGTGGCGGTTTATGCCGATCGATGAACTTGTAGCCCTGTAAACTAGCTCTCCTCGCGATGTTAGGAGTCGTTGGAGGTTGCTGAGGTGGCGGCATATAATAATGACTAATTAAAAGTTTTAACATTATGATAAAAACGATTACCTACAGTAATTAGCATTGATCCCGAAGCAAGAAATCTTAAAGTCGGCAATAATTTTGTTGCTGGCTGAATTGCTGCATTTCTTGGCGACCTCGAAGCAATGCGATGTCGTATTTGTCCCAATAATCTCTGACAGGTTTGTTTTTCCAAACGAAAGCAAGTGAAGAATTCTACAACCATTGTATTCTTCGAAATAGTCAACTCTGGAATAGTTTTGTATTAGATATTGGTTATAAATTAGTAGGTATAGGTATCCTTTATTTACTTACCGGGCACGTATTTTCCTAGGATTTCTCATTCTTTGTAAGACGTCAATTTCATCATCAGATGATGATTTGACAACTGGCACATCAATCAACTCTATTTCACAACTAATAACAATTATTATGATTCTGTCACGGTTGTGATTCTGTCACGGAATAATAGACGCAAACAAAAAGTTAGGTTATCCCGAGGATAGCTAGCTTATCCAGCGCTGAAACTGCCGGATAAGCTATCCCTGCATTTATTCCAAAGTTTATCCCATTCCAGACTTATACCATCGTGGTAAAACGCTTGCGTACAGGTTATTCTCAGTATAGCGCTATACGGCGTTTATACCGTGTTGGTAAAACCGGCCCTAAGTGTCAAATACGAGGTTGACGGTATCACGCACTGCGCAGGTTATTTCACGCACTGCGCAACTTTTCACGAATTGGTGTGTGAAAGATGATTTCACATGCGTCGAGGACGCCCATGAAACCGAGTATTTGTTTAGTGGCTGTTTGTATATACTTGGTACAATTCATTATGGAACCTGTTGCGGAGGTGAACAGGTTATGTTATAAATATTGTACCATGTATATTTTTGGTAGCTTACTTTGTTTTTGGTTGTTTAAAACCACGTGCACACACAAGAGAAAATTCAGAAATAGCGTTTTAAAAATGTTGACAAAGAAAAAGTAATTTGCTTAACATAGCTTAACTGCGATATTGTGCTTAAATTAAATATGTCATAAAGTGTAGTTAACCAGTTTTTGTTAAATTTTGCTGCGATATTTTGCGATGTTGCCGTATATTTACTTTTGAATTTAAAAGGGGGGAACCTCCTCCAAACAACAGGTTTTTCGATAATTCTTTACAAACAACTGAGAGCATTCATTGCTATGAATAAAATTACATAATAATATTAGCGTTCAAATGTAGACACAGACATTTTTCTAGGAATGAAAGAAACAAAATGGCGGCGCTACAGCTGATCAAACTTAACTCCTCGAGTTTGCGCCGTGGAACGCGCAGGTCCTTCTAGTTAACTGAAATCAACGAACCAATTTTTGATGTGCAAACATCTATGCTATGGCTCTGTGGTACGACCTTCCTGGGAAATTGAGCGTCAGACGTAAGACATGTAGATGTGACTGCGTCAGTGTGTGTGTGGCGCTACTGCGCATACTATTCGCGCAAGCTGGATTATCTCAACGGGAAAACATTTTAGAGAAAAATGTTTAATACAAAACTTTAAGGATTTTCCCTTGGCTACCCAGTGGTCGTATTGGATTTGACCTTGACCGTGACCTTTAAGGTAATATCAAATGCCTTCCTAAACCGTTCATCCGATTCCGATGAAACTTTGGGAAATGGTTGGACGCATGCCCGCGAAGGTTTCTGAGTTAGTAAATCTTATACAGGGTGTTCAAAAAGTACCGGTACGGATGATTATTATGCCTTCCTAAACCGTTCATCCTATTGCGATGAAACTTTGGGGAATGGTTGGACGCATGCCCGCGAAGGTTTTTGAGTTAGTAAATCTTATACAGGGTGTTCAAAAAGTCGAACTATACTTGACCTAAATTTGACCTCCGCTGACAATAAAGGTAACATGAAAAAAATGGTCAAGGACACATTTGAACGTGAAAAAAAATTAATTTGACCTTGATATAACCTTGAAGGTCATGGTCAAGGTCAAATCCAATATGACCATTGCGTAGCCCGGGAAAAATACTAAAAGTTTTGTATTAAAAATGTATTTAAACAATGGTGGACGGACAAAATCAATCCACAATCTACCCGTGCGAAGCCGAGACGGGCTGCTAGTAAGTTATAAATCTAATATAATAATAATAAATATTTTATTATAGAAAAAATTAAACTTCTTTATGTCGAACTACGACGTCATATTCCCCAATTAAACTCGGACCGCAGATAATTGTAAGATGTTTACACATCCTCCGTGAGTACAACGGCACTCACACCTTTTTTTTTCATTAAAATAAGTCATTCCGCTTCACATGAACCTAAATGTAACAAAAAAAAAGAAAAAAATTAAAATTTGAGGATAAACAGAGAAAGTTGTTTTTCTCTTTTTGTTATATTGTTTATGTTTTATGTAATATATATATATATATAGTGTGGTTAAAATTTTACGTAGAATCCAAATATAAAATAAAAATAAGAGATTCAACTTAAAACATTAAAATGCCACGTGATACCTGTTTTCTAGGCCACCCTGTATGAATTAAAATATTTTTAATGCACAAGTAAAAAAAATCGACAGCGTTTTTCCAACAAATAACTTGTATAAAATATATGAATTTTATGCAGGACTTTTGAACCGCCCTGTATAATTTTTAGTATGGTAATATCTCAAAAATATTGTTTTATTTAAAATTGTTGTAATGTTTTATTATTCTTTCACCTTTTTGTTATTAAAATAACGTTTTATGTACAAAGAATATTTTTGGCCAGGAATTTCCTAAAATTCGCCTGTGTGCGACGTATGCCATCGGAACTATCATCCTATTGGTCATCTTAACCCTTAATTTGGCAGTGTATCTTATAAAATACATTGTTTTTTCTTAACTCAAAACATACTAAAAATCCTTAACCTCATACATTTTCTAGTCTAGGATACTTAAATAGCTTTATAGATATACCCACAAATATAGCTCGTTGCTCCATTTAGTGTTAACCACGGTAACTACATGTCAGTGAACAAACATGGATGCTAATTGCAGCAGGTGGTGCACGCATGCATGCAGATGAACTTTGTAGTTTTACTTCAAACTAAGCAATCTATCCAATAACATACAATATATTGTCATATTATTTTCTTGCAACTAATAAATTTATTCCTATAGGTACATACAATTAATAAATTCATTCCTATCGGTTTAAATTTTAATTTTTTATCATAAATGTGTTTAGTAAGCCCCAATTGTTAAAAAAAACATAATTATCCCACTAAAAAATGTTTTATTAACATCTACCAAATTAAGATTTAAAACTCTTTTAGTTCTTTAACTATTGCCCCATCGACATTATAACTTGCACTTTATAGACCTAGTTTTTAATAAGGAATCTTCCATTTTCCGCTGTCACGGTTATTGTGGAACACCATGTACTGTACTGTACTTAGCATTTAACGGGCACTCAGTCCTTTTTGGACCATTGTACCCGAGCCACACTTGGGGCCACTCAGACAGAGAGAAGTCCCCCCCACCGCCCACGACCCCCGGTGAGCCCAGGGCCTCCATGCAGGAGTCCCCTAGCCCTCCCAGGTGTCCCAACCAGAGGGGGGGCCCCTCCCTGTCCTCACTCACTGGGGAAGGGGGTCCTCCATGCAGAAGCCCCCCCTCACCACCCCGAGTACAGCCGGTCATAGCTCGATCCCCGGATCCCGGAAAAATTATTTTTCCGCAAGCCGGGATTCGAACCCTAGACCTATCGCCCGAGCAGTCTTCGAGAGGCTAGCATTTAGACCACTCGGCTACTGCCGGCGACTGAACACCATGTATACTGCTAAATCAACAAGATCTTCATTAGCGGACAGCAGTCGCTAAACTGAATTCACCCGAACTGCTTCAGGTGCAAAACATATTCGAAGATAGTTAAATATTTCGTTGGAATGATAAACATAATGCCAGCAATTCAGTTTGTTTATTCAGTAGGACAATTTTTTTTCGTGAATAATCTAGCATGGCAAGTACGCGTGAGGACGCGCATGGCAGTTGATAATAAACTTACGACAAGGTCTGTAAAAGCAATTGCGTAGACTTTTTCAATTTCCTTGCGGTGTTTCGGTTCTCCGTGTTCATATCAAAGAACTCTGTAGAGTTTCGCGCGAAGTAGTATTTAAGACCCGGTCCAGGCGAAACGATTTTCACGCGATTCGAGTAGCGTGTTTCAAATCGCACGACTATAATAACTAGAGATCCATATATTCCGTCCAGATGCAGTCGCGCGTTTCGTTGCTTGAATCGCGCGTAAATCGCTTCGTCTGGACCTAGCCTTCGGGTTTTTTTAGCCGTTACTAGCTCGAGAAAGCTTGCCCGATTTAAATAAATGTGCTACCGAATAGTTCCAAGGGCATATTTATGGGATTTGAAGGAATAGGTACCTATTGGATTGAAATATTAAATTTGATCGATAATAATTGTACAAGTCGTATTGACATTTGTTCGAATCGAGTAAATACGCTTTTGGGACTATTCGATAATTTACTTGAATCTGGTGTGCAAGTCTTTCCCTCAGCATAGCACGAATTATATGTTTAGCCGCCTGAAATATCTAGACTGAGAAAAATAGCTTGGTTATCACTCAGTCATCGCATCCATTTGGATGGACATGCTATCTTGATGGGACAAGTCATAAATCATAAACCATAGGGGTCGTCCATTAATCACATGATGCTTTTTAGCATTTTTTTACCCCCCCCCCTGGTGATACGTGGTGAGGTTTAAGACTAATCCCCCCCCCCCCCAAATCACGTGTATTTTCTTATTGTTAATACAAAAAGTATCTTAAAAATTGTAGAATATTATCTTTAATTACAGGTAAGTATAATCTAATTTAATTCTGGAACATTAAGGACCGTGATAAAAATGTCTAGACATTAAGGTTGTTTAGCAATCGCGCGTTCAACGAAAAAATAAATACACGTCATATCTCTCACTACAACCCCCCCCCCCCCCCCCCGTGTGATATTTCGTGATTTTTGCGTCGAACCCCTCCCCCCCTCCCCCTTTCGGACCTCACGTGATTAATGAACGACCCCATATGACTGATCAAAAAAGTTTCTAAATAAAACATGTTCAGAAATGTATTTTCAAGTACCTAGTATACCACATTTCAGATTTTTTTCCTTTTTAAAGAAATCTGTGACTGAAAGGGTTAAAATGACAAAACGCATTTAGTTAAATGAGTTTAGTTATTCCAACAAAAGAATATTTGGCGCGAAACTCTTTCTTGATCCTTCCCGCGATCTATCGATAAGTGACGAATGTGTGACGGCTTATGCAGTGTATAGTCAGACTTTCGCATTTCTTTATTTATGAAACAAGGAAAAAGGCAAATTCAAACATCGAAATAATGAAATCTAATTTATTTCGTACGTATTGTCGGATTAATTGTACCGTATTGTTAGACGATGATGATCTGCAGCGTGAAGAAAAGATGATCTTTAAAAATTGTAATGCATCCCTAACGATGAAGTATAATTATCAAATTTCGGCTTACGTAAGATTCTCTGCACTTCGAGACGCGTAATAAAGCTTATGTTCGTTTCAGTTTTATCATTATTGAATTATCTCATGAAAGGAATTGTACGACGCTTGGTATGAGAAATAGAGAATATTAACATTTTTCGAGTAATTAAATCCAATTACCGCAATCGTACATTCTTATCAGTATATCGCCCATATTCGACACTTACTGATGATAAGGAGATTTATAAATCAGATGCATCGCTTGACGGAATTGTAAGAAAGTTAAACAATTGCCAAAAGGAGTTATAGGAATTAAAATTTTATTATGCATTTAAAAATGTAGACAATCTTAGAATTAAACATTGCGATTACACTCCATATTTAGGAATATTTATGTGCTTATATCCAAATCTCGAAAGAGAACTGCGCGTCTTGTTAACGAGAATCCTTTATGCAAATATATATTGGCGACAAAATACCGGTGATTATTGAGACGCAAATGTAGCCTTTTGCACATGACGGACGACATCTCTGCGCGCTAGTCTCGTCAATCACCCAGATTGCCAAGAGTAGCACCAAGAAAACAAAATACTTCATCCCCTCCGTGGAATTTTCTCTTACTAGCAACGCTACTATAAGGTAGGCTGCGTATACTAAATCGCCACGTTCTCGCACTGTTTATATACTCGTATATCGTCGCGATACTGCTCGTCGATGATTTATTTGACAAAGAGTAAATGTTGACAATAACTAATTTACACCTGTGCAATAATTGAGTTTACTAATGAATAAACAATTACATCAACGAATGTACAGCACGACTCTTATTATTTCGCCATCCATGGAAGGACTAGCGAAATAATGGAGGTTTCATAACTTTTTTTTATGCATGAAACACAGTAAACATAATAGTTAAAGTTATTCAAAACACAGTACCAATAGTAAAAACTTGATAAATAAAAATTCTACCCCAAAAACATTACTTTAAAAGTAGCATGGCCACGCCTCCCCAGTGAAACGCCACGTTATGGGCGGCACTATCGTGACGTCACGACTCATTACCGGTTCGCCTGCGCGCCTTCTAGTACAGTAGACGGGCCGAGAAAATCCACTTCGTTGTCCACTTTTCTTGACAAGAGTGTTCGAATTTTTGTTTCTGATGATTGCAATATTTCATTCCCTTTATACAAAACAAAAATCATCGAAAAATATCAATTTTTAGTGAAGTTAGAGGCATCTGTTTACAAGAGCGCGCGGGCGCTACGGCGCGTATTTATGTACAAAATGCGATATCTCGAGAACTATTCATCGTAACAAAATGAGATAAGAACCAATCATTTCGTCTTCAAATTCTCTACATTTTTTTCCGCAGTATGTCTCGATAACTTCTCAATAGTTTTAGAGATATTTAACCCTAGATAGCTAACCTTCCTTTATATACTTAATAAGCTAACCATTCGTCGATGAGACAAACATTGAAGTTTAAATATTTTTGTTGTTAACAAATACTCTTGTTTTTTTTTATCGTCTGGCAACTCGAAATTGCGGGCATTAAAAAACGCCCGAGAAAAAGCGACATACCGTCCTTGGTAACACCCCAATGGGAGGCTGGATCGGGAAAAAAAAAGCCCGACTTTCCCTGTCTAGATGCTTATACCCGACATTCCTTGTCTAGGTGCTTACAGGGTTAATGAACTTGAGTTAAACATTCCGTATACAACATGAGTAGGGTTGGCCGACAGAAAACAAATATAAATGCAATCATGAAAGCAGAATTGCAGTTGCTTGTTCTTAAATATGCCTAGAGAATAAAGAAAATAACAAATGCCTATAATATATCCAGCCTTTGATGCCCATATAATTTCGAACCAGATAGTCGCACGGAAAAAACATATAGAACATTTTTATAGATAATTTAATTTGCTTTAATTTTGGTAACTACATTTTTGCTCTAAAGTTGATAGAAATCGAGTTATTGACAAATAATAAAGAAAAAAACGTTTCTTAGCCCCTTTTCTTAAGATGGCGGCCAAATCCGGGCTCTCTCTCTGGGGGGTGCAAATTTAATACGTTCTTTTTTTAACACCAAATCAAACAAATTAAAATTATTTCCAGCTTGTCCGGAATTGTTCCCGCTATTAATGCACTTGTCGACTGGCCTAGTTAGAAGATGTGCTTTTTCAAGTGAGAGCTGATATGGGGTTCATGCACGACGGTGCCCCGGCTCATTTTAGTCTTGTTGCACGTCAATAACTCGACAACACCTATCCTAATTGCTGGATTGGACGGGCAGGGCCCCAAGCCTGCCCGAAGGTAAATTTCAAACTGGCCAATTGGCGATTTCCATTATCGAACGTGACATCTGGTGGCAGAATCTGGAACTAGTCTATTTGGGTTCCAGATGTAAACAAACGTGGCTTTTGCATGACGTGTGGTTTGCATCTTTGGTATGGAACCAGTAACTATATGTGTGGCGGAGAAGACAAAGTTGATGTTTGCAGCACTAGAGCATAAATTGTCCACGAAGATTCATATTTTTCTTCAGCCACAGTTCCACACAAAATCACGTGCTTTGCTTGGAGCACTTCTTCGCCTTCACAGAAGTTCTTCGAATCTGCGTTACACTTCCCGTAATTAAATATTGTCATTAATTTTAAACACGGCATATTCTAATAATAGTAATGTCGTAATATAACAAAAATGTTGAGAAGAGCGCAAAAACACCAGTAACAGACTACAGCTGTGCGGTTGTTTACAAAATGAACCCAAATAGGACGGCCATTTGCATAACTACTGTGGTGCCACCATCGGTAGTGGAAATCGCCAATACAGAGCGGGACATACACCATATCCCAGGAAGAACCACACAGTTATAGGGACCTTGAAATTTAACTTCGGCCGGGCTTGATCGGTACTCGAGTCATTTATACCGGTAGAAGTCGAGTCGGTAGTTAGAGTTGGTGTCAATTCGAGAGATCGAAGCATCTAATCTCGAAACTGTGAATTTGTGAATTATGGTGAGTAATTTCCATTATTAAATAAAGGAGACTTGTCGAGAGGACGACTTTTTTTTACTCTCACGTCTGTACTTGATATTTGTTATAATAAATTTTGAAATGGTGGCACTAGGAGAATGTGTTTGATATATATATTTTTTATACCGGGTAAAAGAGGAATAAATTCCCAAGTTTCAGGTTAACTTTTAACGCGATTATATGTACCTCAAAACGAAGAATATTGCGCCCAGTTCAAGGTTAATAATGCACTACAGAAATGTAACTTATTTGCACAAACGAATTGACTGCACATAAAATAAATTCTTTTACCCTTATCGGTTTTTGCAATTATATGTTTCAACGTGATTAAATCACGACCATTGACAGATGGAGACATTTTTTAGTTGAACTGTAATCAGACTCGCGTCAGCAAAAGTCAAAATTAAATATAATACTCGTAAAATCGGTGCGCGTATATGTTAATAATAATTGACTATTTCATTTCATTTAAATAAGAGTATAAAATAGTATTAAGGTGCTACATACACTTAGTTTAGTCCAAAAAATCGATTTTTCAAAAGTGTTTTTATTCAATAGTAGAGAACAAACACTACATATGTATTCCAAAAATGTTGAATCAAAAATTCGCAAAATTGACCGAGTTACAAGTGTTGATATACCTGACCTAGCGTTTTGAGGTCCGGTCTACCAGAAACTTCAAACGCTGTGTTCTTCTTACAACTACTTTTCAAATGCGGTGCCAAATATATTTCAAAGACTACTGAACCGATTTTAATGTAAATTGTCTCAATCGCTTTGTAAAGATTTTATCTCGTCCCTGACACACATAAAAACATTTTTTAATTAATACTTCTTTCTTGGCAATCACAAAACCAGAACGAAATTACTTGAAAAATCACACTCGTAATTTAAAAACTGTTGTAAAATTGTTAATTATAAATATTTCTCAAAACCACCGGTTACAAGGACGAGATTGAACTTTCTGGTTTAAGAATTTTCGTCATTTTTTGCTTTCAGATGAAATCCGAACGAGGATTTTTTGGCACCGTAAAAGGCTTTCATAATACACCTTGCCGGATTCAATGGCCAATAACTTGTCAACAACACAATATTTTTAAGTTTTTCTTTATGATAAATTTTGTTAAAAGTGTGTATTTGTAATAACATTTTATAAATGAGTGTTAAATAAATGAAATATATGAAAAAAAATTATTGAAAATAATACTTTTTTCAGGCCGTCTAGTTGTATGTAGCACCTTAATTGAAGAAGAATCCATACCGAAATATCGAATATACTTTGAATACCATTATAGATAAATAAAGTTATACGAATCAATGTAAATAAAAATCAAGATCGATCGATATATTATACATACACGCCTACTTACGAGAAACAAATTCATGGTAATATTAGAAAGGGGAAAAAAGGATATATATGTACAATACCGAAATTTAAGATTCGCTTCGGAATCCAAGATCATGATCATCGTCATATCGTCATCCATTGAGAGATAATTCCAAATATTGTCATTTTTCAGTAATCCAATAGAAATCCTACATCCTCGATTTATAGATTCATCCTCAATTGAATTCGCTGAAAATAAGGTGCTACCCTGAAAAATTGCAGCGAAACCGATGAGTAGAGTGAAAAAATGACGAGCTGCGAACGACGTTTCTCGACGAACTAGCATCATCGGAGAAACGTTCGTTAACAACTCCTTCGATTTCTCAACGAAATACGTAGCCAAGTAACGATCGACATTTGTGGACAATTTTTAACACCAAATGCAATTACAACAGAAAACGAGCCACTTTCAATTATACACGCGTTGAAAAGATAAGGTATAATCCACGCGCGGTATACTGTAATAATATTTGATGATTACAAAGAATTAAAGAACGTGTTAATGAAAGTCTTGTTAAATAATCAAAGGCAATTACAGGCACTTGAGAAATTCGATAGATTTCTAATCAAATATAAATGCTACCACCTCGAATTCAAACGGAATGCTACGTATTTCTTGGCACACAGATAAGGATCTCTCGTGCGATATATTATATTCATGCTCTTGTAAAACTTTAATCTAGACAAATACAAGGAAGGCAATCGAATAACAACTCTAGAAACTGAAGAAGCATTAAAATCAAATCCGACGATACAAAATACTTGGAAATCTGATCACGTGAGATCCTTGAATTAAAAAAAAATAAAATAGCATACGAATGACAACGTGCACGGTGACGACACAATACAAATGCAATAAACAAATGAATTCTCCTCTTCGGCGAATCGCCTCTTCGAGCAAAGCTCCCGAGAGAGAGAGAGAGAGAGATGACGTGTAGAATTTATTTTCAGGCTCGAACATTCCCTTTCAACGAAAGTCTCACGCGGATAAATAAAATTGCCATTCCACGTACAAGACTGGAGATTTCTCAGTTATAGAACTGAGAAGCAGTGGCTATTCACCGATTGCCAGTGTTTTGTACTGATTCCGTTTCAAAGAGAGCGTCGATTGAAATCAAATGGAAATTCGTGTTCATCCGTGTGACGCACTGAAAAAAAATGTGTTTAATTGATTTAAGTTGCTTCGAATTATTTCAAGCATATATGACTATTTTTGTGCAGTTGGAATAATTACGCATTTTCTTTGTGTCATTAATATCAACTAATTTAAAGACAACTTAATCTTTTAACCACATTTTATTTCTCAGTGCGCTTCGAAATATTTTGGTCCACCTTCGATTTCGACGAATCTGCGGAGACTCATCGAGATCGAAGTACGGACGCTTTACGAGAATTTCTCACGAGCTAAATAAGTCACTATAGCCCAAACGACGACCTGCGATTCGCTGAATCGCAGTCCGTTGACGTCTGTGCACATTTGATCGAATCCTCGAGCCTTTTATTCACTGCCACACTTCTTACTTCATTTTGAAATCTCCTCGGTCCGCCTTCGATCTACACGAATCTCTAAAGATTCGTAAAGATAAAGAACGGACATTATATATCAGGGATTTCCTTGCTAAGTAAATAAGCTCGAACGACGATCTGCGATCGTCAGAATCGCAGCTCGGAATTGTTCGAGCCAATTAACTTCGAGCCTTTGCGGTCACTTCGCGCACTTCAAAAAACACTTCGACGACTTAAATATTTCATTTTCGCGCGCGTCCGGGTCTAGAACCGCGGGCGCTTGCATTCGAATCCCGGATCGGGAAGAGCTTTCGCGCGTTATTCCGCGAAGGAACTTCCGGCCGGCCCTGCCTACTTAAAACTAGACACACATTCGCTCCGAAAGACTATCCTACCTCCCTCGGCTATATTTAAAAAGATGCAACGCATTCTCGCCAACACAATCATTCCACGAATTCCATTCATTCCACCCCGGTGCAAGGGCCTACACTAGGGATTACGTCCCGGGACGCATCCGTCACCGGAGCTTGATCTACCTTTCATAATCAACCACACTTGAGTAATGTACACTTACTGTTTGCGAAAGCTGAAAAAATATTTCATGAATATGATTAACAGTTTATTCATCTAAACGGGCTAAGGACTCTATTGAATTGTAGTATATGTATGTTTTGTATAAAAATGTTAAAATATTGAAGTAAGAAGGAAGAAAAAAGAAATGCTCATCTCAAAACTCTAATTTCAAACAGCAAATTCAATAATGCAAGAATATTCAACAATATATATTTTAATTGTAATAATAAATATTCGATTTAATATTGAAAACCCTGAGGCGTTCTTCGTGTAGAAGTAAAAATACTAAATAAAGACTTCTCGCAAACTCGCATGAAACATTTACTTCAACGCGGAGAACGACCTGACGCGCAAACTCTCATCGCTCCTCGATAAAATTCAATTCGACGAGTGTCTCTGACAATCTGAATGGCGAGAGGGAAATTATTGTCAGCGAACTCGGAGGGTCATCCGACTTCAAGACTAATTACGCGAGATCCAGAAAGATTTCTACCGAATATCGCGAAGGAAACGATGAGATGCTAAACCTGAAATATTGAAAGCATAGCAAGAAAGTCACGAGCCAAAACCGGTGAAGGCTTCGACTCGTGGTCACCATGCACAGTTGTCGAAAACAGTGAAGATTACAACCAGTTTTCGGTGTCGGTTCGGACCAATCGTCCTGCGACATGATCGAAAACCGGAGGGACTCAGACATACGAACCCCTCTGCGTGATTCCCTTCGTCGAGGCGATGGCTGCTTACTGAAATCTTCTTGCACTGCCCCCGGAGATCCCTCCACATAGGCCTATTCCACGAAAATCGGCTAACCAAAAATGCTTGAATTTATTCATTACGATTTGTACGAAACGGACTACCGATTTAACGTGAAATAGGCCTACTCTAGGAGACCGGCGGGACTTACGGCGGCCTCTTCTTTGAAGTCATCTGCTTCAGCCCCACATTTTCCATCCAACCATCCCTTTCAAAAAGACTGCGAATCTTCGAGGGCTATTCACGAGAATTACCGATCTCATCGGACGATCGAGACCTTTTGGTAAAAATAAAGAATGGAACGTATTAGCGCGAATGCCAATGACAAGGACTTCGCAGCCTCTATTTATTTCATTTTAGGGGAAATAAGGGAAATTTTGATAAAAAAGGAGATCTTCGAGAAATTGGAAACGTCGAGTGATTTTGAGAGATAACGAGATTTTTAAGATATAGGTACATTAGGGTGGGCCAAAAAAAAACTTTTTTTTTTAACTACTATGAAAACATTGTTGAGGATGACCAGAAAGAAATTCTGCTGAAGTTTCAGCTCTTAATATTAATATTAACAACTGCCTCATCGCAATTTTCTTTTTCCCATTTAAATAACATGGGAAATTTTTTGTTTTAACTTTCGATTTTTATAACTTGTTAACGGATCAGCGTATTCAAATGATCAAAACGTATTCTCGTAAGAAATCGGACGACCTACAAAAAAGGTATCTTATGATTTTTTGATAAGTCTACTGATTGGGAAGTTATTCGAGGTCAAAGTTGTACTGGTGGTCAATTTCACGGTTTTTTTCATTTTTGACACGAATTAATTGTTCAAAAATAAACTAAATCTTTCTGTTCTTGGAACACATGCTGTGTCTTTTCATGAAACATTGAAGTTTTCTCGAAATTCCCAGTTAATTGATAAAAATTATGTTCGTAATCTACAGCAGTTCATAAAAAATCTGTATTTTAATCGATTCGTATCGATCATATCATTATAAGAATGAACAATTTTCACTGCATATAATCATGTAGCCACTCATGTAAAATCAAGATTTTGTTATTCCGAAAAAGTTTTAAATTTATCTTTTTCATGAAAAGTAAATCAATGAAAAAAAATTACCTTTTTAAATCGCATAAAAATTAAAATTTAATTAATCTGATTTTTTTATTTTTGACTAATAAATGTAAACAAAATCATAAAGAGGATTATTATTCATTTCTAAAAATGGCTTGCAGAAAACAGAATTATAATGAATTCTGATAATAATTACTCTGGGGAAATTATTGAACTTTGAATATTTGGAAATAATTAAAGAAAAATGTTAAACAACTGAAATAAGAAGAGGTTAAAAAATTATTTCGTGTCAAAAATGAAAAAAAAACCGTGAGATTGACCACCAGTTCAACTTTGACCTCGAATAACTTCCGAACTGATAAATTTATCAAAAATTCATAAGATACCTTTTTTGTAGGTCGTCCGATTTCCTACAAGAATACGTTTTGATCATTCGAATGCGCTAATCCGTTAACAAGTTATAAAAATTGAAAGTTGAAAAAAAAAATGTTCCCATGTTATTTAAACGGGAAAAAGAAAATTGCGATGAGGCAGTTGTGTTAATACTTATAAGCTGAAACTTCAGCAGACTTTCTTTTTCGTCATCCTCAACAATGTTTTCATAGTAATTTAAAGAAAAAAATAGTCTTTTTTTTGGCCCACCCTAAGGTACATACATATAATGAAATACTAATTTTTATTCAATGAAAGAAGAATGTTTTTGTAACTTAAATTTGAGTATCACGATGTGATTTAAGATGCTACATACACCTAGTTTAGTCCAAAAAATCGATTTTTCAAAAGTGTTTTTATTTAATAGTAGAAAACAAAGATTACATATTCCAAAAAATTTGAATCAAAAATTCGCAAAAGTGATCGAGTTACAAGTGTTTATATACCTGACCTAGCGTTTTCAAGTCCGGTCTACCTGAAACTTCAAACGCTGTTTTCTCACAATTACTTTTTCAAATGCGGTGCCAAATATATTTCAAAGACTACTGAACCGATTTTAATATAAATTATCTCAATCGCCTTGTAAAAATTTTATCTCGTCCCTGACACTCATAAACAAATTTTTGAATTAATACTTTTTTCTTGGCAATCACAAAACCAGGACGAAATTACTTGAAAAATCACACTCGTAATTTAAACTGTTGTAAAATTGTTATTTATAAATAGTTCTCACAACCACCGGTTACAAAGACGAGATTGAACCTTCTAGTTTAAGAATTTTCGTCATTTTTTGCTTTCAGATGAAATCCGAACGAGAATTTGTTGGCACCGTAAGTCTTTCATAATACACCTTGCCGGATTCAATGGCCAATAACTTGTAAACAATACAATATTTTTAAGTTTTTCTTTTCGATAAATTTTGTTAAAAGTGTGTATTTGTAATAACATTTTATAAATGAGTGTTAAATAAATGAAATATATGAAAAAAAAATATTGAAAGTAATACTTTTTTCAGGCCGTCTAGGTGTATATAGCACCTCAAGAAAAAGAAATCACCTGTTGAATCGAGTTTCTGATCAGAAACATCAATTCAGCTGGATTGTTATATTTTAAACGAAATATTGATGCAGGTAGATAAAGTAGGAGTAGTAATAGCAACAAAAATTGATCATTAGGATTCATTCACGTAACATAAAACGATGTAATGACAAATTCAATTGAAAAGCTGAATGATAAACGGTTTCGAAGGAAAAATATCTAACTATAGGGGAAAAGGGGGAAAATCGAGTTTTCGAGTGAACAGGGGGAAGCTTGAAAAAATAGAGGGATAAGAGGGAATTCCTGTATTAATAAAGGTATAGATCCATAAAACAAATCCTTTAGAAATCCCATACATTTCCTTACGGAAAATAATATGATGTACATTTGAAACAGCAATTCCAGATACCCACCCATTAAAAATTGAGAAGAATAGATATCGAAGTTTATTGGATTCTATGCGCGTAGATGTAGAAATAAGTACAATCCCATAAAAATAAATGCCGTTCAAATGGTAATTACACAATTGGTAATTACCAATGGAATGGCATTAATTTTTATGAAATTCAACTTGTTTTTACATATGCGCAAAGAATCCCATACATTTCGATCGATCCTTTTCAGATTTTAATGGGCGGGTATCTGGAATTGCTGTTTCAAATACGTATCATGTTTCCATAAGGAATTTTGTGAGTTTATAAGGATCTGTTGGTTCCTTTTTCAACAACAATAGAGAACACACCGTGAAAACAGCAATTCTTTATGAAAAGTTTTCCTAGTTTTTATTTTCCCGAACGGAGAAAAATCTACGGAGTATCGTAGAACAGGCATTTGTCTACGAGCATTACCTAAAATTTTAGCGGGAGGCCTATAGTGCAAGTGCGAGAAAGAGCGTCGACTCAGGTCTCTCTCTCTCTCTCCCTCCCTCCCCCCCCCCCTCCCCACCCCCCTCTCTCACTCCTCTCTCTCTCTCTCTCTCTCCTCTCTCTCTCTCTCTCTCTCTCTCTCTCTCTCTCTCTCTCTCTCTCTCTCTCTCTCTCCTCTCCTCCCTCCCTCCCTCCCTCCCTCCCTCCCTCCCTCCCTCCCTCCCTCCCTCCCTCCCTCCTCTCCCTCTCTCTCCCTCTCTCTCCCTCTCTCTCCCTCTCTCTCCCTCTCTCTCCCTC
>OY783201.1:12756340-13095715 GCA_963678675.1 Xiphydria camelus
AAATTCAACTTGTTTTTACATATGCGCAAAGAATCCCATACATTTCGATCGATCCTTTTCAGATTTTAATGGGCGGGTATCTGGAATTGCTGTTTCAAATACGTATCATGTTTCCATAAGGAATTTTGTGAGTTTATAAGGATCTGTTGGTTCCTTTTTCAACAACAATAGAGAACACACCGTGAAAACAGCAATTCTTTATGAAAAAGTTTTCCTAGTTTTTATTTTCCCGAACGGAGAAAAATCTACGGAGTATCGTAGAACAGGCATTTGTCTACGAGCATTACCTAAAATTTTAGCGGGAGGCCTATAGTGCAAGTGCGAGAAAGAGCGTCGACTCAGGTCTCTCTCTCTCTCTCCCACCCTCCCCCCCCTCCCCCCCCCCTCTCACTCTCCCTCTCTCTCTCTCTCTCTCTCTCTCTTCTCTTCTCTCTCACTCTCTCTCTCTCTCTACTCTCCTCTCTCTCTCTCACTCTCCCTCCCTCCTCCCTCCCTCCCTCCCTCCTCCTCCCTCCCTCCACCCTCCCTCCCTCCCTCTCTCTCCTCTCACACCCTCTCTCTCCCTCTCTCTCCCTCTCTCTCCCTCTCTCTCCCTCTCTCTCCCTCTCTCTCCCTCTCTCTCCTCCTCTCTCCCTCTCTCTCCCTCTCTCTCCCTCTCTCTCCTCTCTCTCTCTCTCCCTCTCTCTCCCTCTCTCTCCCTCTCTCTCCCTCTCTCTCCCTCTCTCTCCCTCTCTCTCATCTCCCTCTCTCTCCCTCTCTCTCCCTCTCTCTCCTCTCTCTCCCTCTCTCTCCCTCTCTCTCCCTCTCTCTCTCTCTCCTCTCTCTCCCTCTCTCTCCCTCTCTCTCCTCTCTCTCCCTCTCTCTCCTCTCTCTCCCTCTCTCTCCACCTCTCTCCTCTCTCTCTCTCTCTCCCTCTCTCTCCCTCTCTCTCCCTCTCTCTCCCTCTCTCTCCCTCCTCTCTCCCTCTCTCTCCCTCTCTCTCCTCTCTCTCCTCTCTCTCCTCTCTCTCCCTCTCTCTCCCCTCTCTCTCCCTCTCTCTCCCTCTCTCTCCCTCTCTCTCCCTCTCTCTCCCTCTCTCTCCCTCTCTCTCCCTCTCTCTCCCTCTCTCTCCCTCTCTTCCTCTCTCTCCCTCTCTCTCCCTCTCTCACCACTCTCTCTCCCCTCTCTCTCCCTCTCTCTCCCTCTCTCTCCCTCTCTCTCCCCTCTCTCTCCCTCTCTCTCCCTCTCTCTCCCTCTCTCTCCCTCTCTCTCCCTCTCTCTCTCTCTCCTCTCTCTCTCTCTCTCTCTCTCTCTCTCTATCTCTCTCCCTCTCTCTCTCTCTCTCTCTCTCTCTCTCTCTCTCTCTCTCCTCTCTCTCTCTCTCTCTCTCTCTCTCTCTCTCTCTCTCTCTCTCTCTCTCTCTCTCTCTCTCTCTCTCTCTCTCTCTCTCTCTCTCTCTCTCTCTCTCTCTCTCTCTCTCTCTCTCTTCTCTCTCTCTCTCTCTCATCTCTCTCTCTCTCTCTCTCTCTCTCTCTCTCTCTCTCTCTCTCTCTCTCTCTCTCTCTCTCTCTCTCGCTGACTTTTAGATCTAGTGGAAGCGTGTGCCGTACACGTTTGACATTTAATGCCATTCGTTGTTTGATACGGGGTAGATCGTCAAGACACCGCGCGCGCGCCGTGAACGATTTTCTCATCGCGCGACCTCTTTTTAGTGTTGTATTTATTTTTTAGTTCAGTGAGAATTAGCTACCGATAGTAAATATTTTTTTGATTTCTAATCAGTTTAAAGTTAATGGAAATTTATGTTGGTTTTTAATTTCAGTGTTACTAAACATGAGTCGTGGTCAGAAACTTGTTGAGCTCGCCTTCGAGTCCCGTCAATTTTTTAGTTTTTTTTTAGTTTTTAATACTGTGTTATTACCTTAGTTTATGTTTTATATAGTTTATATACCTGTATATGTCCTGCCTAATAAAAGATTACCTTGCTGTATCGTTGTTTGGGCTAAAATGATGTAAAAATTAAATGTGAGGGAAATTCTCACGCGCGACCTCTCATGTGATTTTTTTCGCGCGACCGCTGCAGGGTTAAGGTCTGGGAATCGCTGGGTGTTATTATTTACTTCTTGTCCATTGCAATTCAATATACTGTAATTTATTTTTCGGTTTCACATCGTGTCTACAATCTACATTTTCACTCGTCGCACACTTTCGCGCGATCGCCATATATACTATAAACTATCAAATTAAAATAATCAATAATAATTGTCTTCGGATTATGTACAGGTCTGGCGTAATATCAATAATAGACAATATCGTACATTCGTACGTCTTTCTTGATAGTCGTCTTGATTGAAATTAACGAGGTTCGCAATAATTTAATGGTATCATCGCAAATAGGATCAAGGACCAGTGAAGTCTACGAATATATCCGATATTGTTTTGCAATTTTGGCGGCATGCAACTTCGATACTGCCGTATTATTCGGAGACACTTTTCAACTCCGCACTCATCGAAGATAACCACTAGTGCCTTCCAAATGAAGAAAAACTCTTTTAACAAAATCACGAATTCTAAATGTATCAACAGACACTCCGCCCGTAGAGAGCGGAGTAGAGTTAACCTCCTAAAACGTTAGTCCACAGTCCAAGTAACGCGAGTCGAGCCCCGCACGTTCGGTGCACGGAAATTCGCCTTGGCGTGTCCTCGATAAATCAGTAAACGACGATCCCTTCTGTACTCTTGTACAAGAAGAATTAGCGCATCGCTCTTCAGACGTCTCTCGGCTAACGGCAACAGAGATATCGCGCAGTCGGGAATCGTTAAATAAATAAAAGAGAACGTGTGAAAAATAACAATTCGAAGAGCGTAATCATTACGATTTGAATCATTAGTAAATTGCCAGTTCTAGTCGACTGAAAGCTATATCCTTCGTTATCGCGTGTATAAATTAAGGTGTCTATAAACTAACCCACAGTTTCGTCAAACTATCATACAAAATAGCGGTCAACCGACTGACATTCGAGAGACATGAGTTGGAAATAAGTAGGTATTAGAGCAGCGACTATGAGTGCTACCGATTCTTTTCTTGTTCAACGAGTCTTTATCGAGCAGTGCGAGTTAACTTAGAGGAGGGATGGGCGTTCAAAATTGGAGCGCCAATATGGTGGCATTTAAGGCGAGATCGACATCTTTTGGCTCTCGGATTTCACCACAGCCGCTACGTGATCGGGCTTTTCGCCGCGAGAAAAACGTTCCCACATCTTTTTGTAGAGCATCTCCATGCCCATAGCGTACATCTTGCAGTTGAACAGTGGGCTGTCCGATCGAGCTTTCCAGACTTTGGCGCGTATTGCTTTCAAGCTGAAGAAATGAAGAAAACAAGTGAGCATAATTGGTGCACAATGTGCACGATCCGAGGTATCTACTTTTTTTTCTTCAATTTTTCCGTATACGTACTATTCTCGATCGGTGCCCAATCGAACCGCGATATCTTGATACTCCTGACGAGTACGAGCCACCAGCTCGGGGCAGCCAAGAGTATTGAGCTGACTAGCAGCAACACGAGAAGCCAGCGTTTCCCCCGGCAGTGTGACGACTGGCGTTCCGGTCCACAGAACGTCCATACTGGTCGTATGTCCGTTACAAAGTGGAGTGTCGAGACATATGTCGGCCAGCTGACCGCGCCTCACGTGTTCCTCCTTAGCGGCGACATTACTGAATAGAATTCTGCCGGGCGAGAGTCCCAATTGCTGAGCGGTAGCTTGAAGATTAGGTTCGCCGACGGCCGGGAAGCGCAACAACCAGATGACGGAATTTGGCACGTGTTTGAGGATCTGAAATTTTCGAGAGAGAACGATCAACCACTGGGGGTTTTCTCTTCTTGCGCGTCACCGTGCTGACTTTCGCGTGGGACGACAGCTCCTGTACTTACGTATGCCCACATATGAAGAGTAAGCGGATCGATCTTGTAGAGTTGATTGAAGTTGCAGTAAACCACCGCGTCTTCGGGCAAGCCGTATTGTTGTCTAGTAGTAATCACGATGTTTTGAGGCACTTCTTCACCGGTAGCAGTCTTATTGTTGACTTGTGTCGTAGCCATGCCATTCTGCACGACTACCCCGTTAACTGACATTTGACACTGACCCGAAGCGATCATCGTTTCGATAGGCGTTGTGGTTGGAAGCTCTGCGACTTTCAGAGAAATCTCCACCGGCTTGTTGTTCTTCTGGTCCGGAACCACCACCTCGCGAATCTCTTTGATCAGAGTACTTTCGATCATTGGAGAGAGATCGGTAGCATTGATGACGGCTACGTTGTCGGCCACTTTACCCTTCAGATTCAGTTTGTCGGTCAAGATGAGACGTTCCTTGAGGTGAGGAAACATTTGCCTGCCAAAATGAGAAAAAGCCGAGGCAAAGAGTTATTAAACAGTCGCTTTCCCAACTAATCTAGAACTAACTCTTTAGAAATTGGACGGACGTATTAGGTATTGTTGTCTCGACGCTCGTATTGACATGTTCTTTACATAACGATTTAAAAGGTGAGTCATCTACTTTCCAGGATTCGTGTAAAGCTTAAAACGACTGAGAGCGCGGGTTATCCCCCTATCGTTTTCCCTCTGCATAAATAAACATCGCTCTTTATCGAGTGTCCAACGCGACCTCCGACCCACCCAGTCGAATTAGTCGATTTAAGCCCTGTATGTGAAAATTAGCAGAAATCGACATAGCCGACGAGTCCGTAACTTTGAATTTTCCCGTAGAGCTCGTAGCTGCTGAGTTTTGAACCGTGTCGCGAATTTCCCCATCATTTTCACGTTTTTTTTTCGTCGCGCGCGGCTTCGAACGACGACACGACTCTCACCTGTGATCTCCGATGAAATATGTGTGCGGCATGTAGGCCAACTTTTCGCTGTACTGACTCGCCAGTTCCAGTGGTGACGTGACCTCATCGGTGATCAAATAATCCATGAAACTAGCGCCAGACGTGCCGGGATAGCCGAGCCACATGACTTGGATGGGAGCCGGTCTCAAGGCGAAGATCTCGTTCCTCGCGCCCTTGGTATAGCCGTTCATGTTGACCAAAATGTGAATTCCGTCGGCGTTGATGCGGTCGGCCGCTTTCCCGTTGCACGGAATTTGCGACAGATCTATAAAGTGTTCGGATTCCCTCGCGATCTTGGCCCGGAAGGTCGTTCCGTCGTCAGCGCTCAGCGCGTAACAAAAGATCTCGACGTTCTGTCTTTCGTGAAGCCCGGGAATGGATTGCATGAGGTGGCTCGTCGGATGATTTCCAAAGTCGGACGAGACGTAGCCAATCTTCAGTCGCGCGTTCATCTCTCGCGGATACTTGTACGGCTGCTTGTGCAAAACGTGAATTTTCTCGATGCACAGATTGGCGTGTCGAGCCGCGATAGCCTTCCTAAACTCGTGCGACAGCGGATAGAGCATCGAATGATGCGGATGGACGCTCGGTAGCCTGTTCTTGTCCAATTGTTCCGCAACGATCGAAACCAACTTTTTCATCCTCGCCTCGTAGTCGGTCCAATCGCAGACGATCTGCAGGCAGTGCGCCAGGTTGCAGTACGCATCGGGGAAATCGGGTTTCAACTTGAGCGCGGTCCTGTACGACTGGATAGCTTCGGGAATGTTACCGGAGTCCTTGTGAATCGAAGCTAAATTGGAATGCGCGTCCGCGAATGCGGGATTTATCTGAATGGCTCTCGTGTAACATTGGAGGGCACCTTGGATGTCTTGCATCTCTTTCAAGGTATTTCCCATATTCGAGTACGCGTCGGCGAATGTGGGCTGAATGCGAATGGCCTCCTTGTAATGCATAAGCGCTTCATTTAATTTTCCTTGCTGTTGCAAAACGGAAGCGAGATTGCTGTGGGCCGCTGCGAATTCGGGGAAGACTTCTAGGGCCTTGAGATAGAGCCGCGTGGCATCCTCTATGTAACCCTGTTCGCGTTTTATATTGGCCTAAAAGAAAAGAGACGGCAATTTCCAAATTATTGACTCGAACTTTCCTCGCAAGCGTGAATAAACGGTTTTGTACCATAAAAGAAATAATATTATAACCGTCCCGTTTCGCGTTACGTAACATTTCGACGTTTCCGAGTCTACCGCTTGAACCGTGATAAAGTGAAACTCTTGATTTGAGCGGAAAATGCGCCCACGACTGACGAGATATTCGAGGTGTGGATTTTTCTCGGAACGGCTATTCAAACCGTGAGGTCTGATGCCGACCATTGCTCGACTGACATGGTCGAAGTTCTGAATGCCTGATTGGTTGATTGGAAAAATTAACGCGTCGCTTATGCGGAGTCGACGAGTGTGACGTTGGAATCGGAATCAGTGAACAGCGCCGTGGGCGACGACGTCGCGTCACTATCCGCTTTTGGAAAAACGGCTCTTGACCGTCCGTAGATGGGCCGTAAGCGTATCGTCTCGCATGCACGTATAATAACGCTGAAGCCGAACGCGGTGTACGTAAGCAACTGAATTTGTCGGATCCGTAAGAAACTCAATTCTTACCAAATTGTTGAGGGAATCGGCGTGAGTGGGGCAGAGGCGTAGAGCGGTATTGTAGCACTCTTCGGCTTCGACCACTTGCCCCTTCTCTTTGAGCGCGTTAGCCAGGTTGCAATACGCATCGGGGAAGTTTGGCTGGAGCTCGATCGCTCGGCGATAGGTGTCGATGGCCAGATCGATGAGTCTATCGCGAGAAGGTTGAAATTAATCAACGGTGTAACCTTTTAACGGGGTGGCTGCAAAAACTTAATTATAGAATTCCCGGACTATTCCCTGACCATTTCAGAGCAAATTTTTCAAGCGTTCCCTGATACTTTTGTTCATATTTCAAGTTTTGTGTGATCTAATCAACAAGGCTATAAATAATTATAATACAAGAACACGAGGCTCCAAAAACGTTTATACGCTATGTAAGTAACGTTGGTGGTAGAGACCTTAATTTCAATCGATGAGACACACATGCGCTACTACTGGAGATACCTGAAGCAGTAGCGCAAACTCCTGTGCACGATGTATCTACGATGAAATTTCGAAAAATTAACTCTATTTATAATGTCCAGTCAAAATTCAAAATTCCCCGATATTTCCCGATTGTCCAGGTCTGTAGCCACCCCGTTTAAAGATGTGGTAAACTTGACATCTGATACTCGAACGATAGAACGCTTTGGAAAAGACTGCGTCTAATTGCTTTTCTTCGTCAAAGAATCGACATTTTTCCCCGCAGCGTGCGGGGAAATAATTCCTCTCGTCGGCTCTTATCGCTATTACTCACCCCTGCTCGTAGTACACGCAGGCCAAGTTTCCGTGGACGACGGCATTGTTGGGGCTGAGATTGAGAGCGCGTAAATATGCGGCAACGGCTCTGAAAAGCAAATCGTGATTCGTGACGTTATTTAATTTGCCTCATCGGACGATAGGCGCGCGATCCAGAGGGTTGTTATTTTACGCTGGAAAAAAGGAAAAACCTAAATTTTCGCCACTCGACAAGGCATACTATTTTTCGACTCGCCCCTCACAATGGAATTGGACGCGAATGCGATCGATCGGTGTCACGGATAAATGAAAATGAACGAATCGTATAACGCTGACGCGTGCCCGGTATCGAAAATCTTCCGCGTACGGCTGTCAGTTAAGAATTTCAAATATAAGGAGGATATCGCACGTTCCTTCCGCGGCGTTCAATCGATACTCAGGCTTACGGAGTACGCGCAGAAATAACGCGTGGACTTTGAACGAGAGTGAATTTGAAGAAAAGCTTGAAAAAAAAAGGGTTGAATAAGTCGGGAACGGCGGATCATCCCTCAAATTTAAAAGATTCCTCTATGAGAGATTTCTACATGCGATGTCTTTATGCCGGCAAAAATAATATCCTCTCCCAATTTCCTCAACGTGATAGGACGAGAGCATGTCCGGACACTGCTTCGTGCCAGAGAATAATTCAAGATTTAAAGGTACCCCTCTCTCCGAGACATCATATTTATTCAACAATTTCATAAAATATATCGCGTCGCTAATGCCGAAAGGTCGTGTGTGCCAAAAAGTGCCTTTATAAAGCCAAAAGGGCGTATAAACCATTTTTTTTGATCAGTCAAATTTGTCTAAATACGAATAAAGCGGGAAAAAAAATTAATAAATTGGAGACTTAAAAGCAAAAGGGCGCACAGGATATAGTCTCGATACGCCCTATTGTCATTAAGTTTCTTAAGAGTTGCGAAAACTAATGCCATAAAGGCGTATCGATCTTATGAGGGGGTTGCACTTATAGGTATGTACATATTACATACATATATCGATACGCCTTTATGACATTACTTTTCGTAATTTTTCAGAAAATTAATGCCAAAAGGGCGTATCGGCCATACCTTATACTGCCTTTTGCGGCTAGCCCCCTTATGCCTTTATTTTTCAAATTTTTATTCTACCACATTTGCACCTCTTTTACGTATTTCGAGAGAATACATTTTTTTATAAGCCCTTTTGGCATTTACAGTGCTAGAAGAGCGTACAGTAGCGTGTACGACCTTTTGACATTAGTGCCGCGATGAGAGCAGTGAAGTGATAAAAAAAATACTTAGCGATAGGCAATGAAGTAGGAAATTTGCAAAAAAAAATCATACGATGGGAGTAAGCACGCCGATGCAAACCCATTGGAGGCGTAAGAGCCCCACCACCTTTCTAACGAGTGCTCTCTCACCGTCTTTCATCATGGGTTTCCTCGAGCAATCGAAGTGAGTCGGCGTTCGAAACATGATTGCTATCATTCCTCAAACAAAATATCTTCCAAATTAAACACACGCGTTAAGTGACTTGGCTCGATTAGCATCGTCCAAGTATAAATAAGAGGTAAGCGTAGAATCTTAAAAATTCAAGAACCAAAAATGTACGAACGAAGCACATTGACGTAGCGTAAATTTACGAACGACATCCTCCCTCTTGATAAATGATTTCAAACGACCCACGGAAAACCGCCCGTCTCACAAATTATCAATTCTTCGTCCAATAAAACGGCGGAAGGTGACGAACGCAACGCGACGAAAGCACGCTGGTGCTTTATCGACAATTAAATTGCGAGACGCGCCGGCGCCTCGCTTTTTTCGACTCGATACGCGGACGAGAACTTTTCTCGTCCCACGCGTGATATTTCTCCAACTCGAGTCGCACAAACTCGCGTTGGAAAGAAAAAGTTCTTACTTCGCGTCCTTCCCGCGGAGAGGAAACCCGTGCCGGACGAGACAATTCCGCTCTACCGATCGATCCTCTGCTGTATTTACGTCGTAAAGTCGAATTCGTGAATAACTCAGGGTGGCTGCAAAAGCTTCGTTATAAAATTTCTTGACCATTTCAGATCAAATTTTGCAAGTATTCCCTGATATCAGGAGTGTTGTACAGTCGAATTAACAAAGCTATAAATAATTATAATACAAGAGAACACGAGGTTGCAAAAAAGTTTATACGCTACACGGAAATAAAAATGAATCGTAGCATTTACAAAGTTTCTGGTAAATTTCGGGACAAGGTCGACTTATCGTTACGATGACTGCAATTTTAGTAAAAATTATAGTAAAGCTTGTCGAAGTTGCAAGCGTTCTTGTACGTTTCACTAGAATTGTAGTTATCGTGACGATAAATCTGCCCTGTCCCAAAATTTACCACAAACTTTGCATATACTACGATTGATTTTTTTTTCCATGTGTAAGAAAGTAACGTTTATGATAGAAACCTTAATTTTAATCGATGGGACACACGTGCACTACTACTGGAGATATCTCATGCAGCAGGGCAAACTCCGGTACGAAATGAAACATTTTTTAGACTTTCACGGCCATTGTCAATATAGTTTGGCTTCCGGGTAGTAGTAACCACGTCCAAAATTACCACCCGGAAGCCAAGAGTATGTAGTAATACCCATAACTATATCTCCGGTGTGTGAAATGTATAAACGGTAAAATTTCAAGAAATTAACTCTATTTATTGTACAATTTCCATGAAATATCCAAAATTCTCTGACGTTTCCGACCTTTCCCTGACGGATCAAATTTCACAGTAGCCACCCTGATTACCGGCTCTGCTATAATGGTCATCGGACCCGTCGAACGGGCAAACTATAACGAAACGACGAAACAAACGAATTTCTCACTCGAACTGAACGCGAGAGAAATTCCAGTTTCATATGAAAACGAAAAAAAAGAAGGAAGGAACGCGTACGACGCAACTTCCATGCCAAGTTCCACTTGAAATGGAGCCAATCGAAGGCGACCGAGGATGCATACGAAAGATCGCATCGACGTCGACTCGCAAATGACTTTCACGGCAAGAGCTACTCTTTCATCGGTGAACCTTTTGATCCAAGACTTGACCCAGGCGACGCATCCAGGCGGCGTGGGCCGAGATATGGTGCTCTCGAGTTGCAGGCGGAATGAGGGTGCAACGGTGGTCGAGGGTGAGATCACCGTGTAGACGATAACGCACTGGTACTCCATTCCTCATCCATCGCTATCCGCCTCGAGCGCGATTCGTTCGTACTCGCCGGAACTCTTCCCGCGGCGATTTCTAACAGTCTTATCTAACTCGCGTCTCGCGACTCTGACGCCGTTCAGGTTGGAAGGGTTGCGCGGGGGGCGTATCAAAAAATAAATGGTCTATGAGTTAACGCTATATCGATTTAAATTCGTACTCGCGCGGAGAAGCGAGAGAACAGGGTTAAACGTGCGCACCCCGCACGCACGCCGCTCTCCCTCGGCATCTCTCTTTGCGCTTCCGTATGGCGCCTCCTCCCGCGCGTCGCGAGCTTATATATTTACTCGAGATTCTTGAAATATACAGCGGCTCAGTCTCTTGGGTGTACGTGGAATCACGAGAGGATTCGGATCCATCCTTATTATCGTGATCGTTGCATCCTTAAGGCGATCGAGCCCCACGATCCCTTAACTTTCGACCATTTCCCTCTGCTACCACCCCCCGTCCTCGGGAACGCTCGTTCGCACTTTTGTCTCCGTCCGCGATCGCTTTCCTCTTCTCGACTCCGTCTCCTCCCCGTATCAGTCTTTGGCGTTACGTTGATTAAGGCGCGCTTTATCCGTCCCCTCCTTCGCGGATTGATTTTGTCTATACGAGGCGCGTTTAGTTCACGTTGTCAAACGCGTCGCACTCGCGCCGCCGCAACTTGATATCCCGCCGGAAGTAAAGTTTGAGCTATAATAATCCGTTTTTATCCGCAAGTCGGTTCGCGGGGCGTCGGCTCATGCCTGCAAAACAAGCGCGAATAGCGAACGGGGCGAGGCGTCAAGTCGAGCTTTCGATCCGATCGATCCCTTCCGATCCGAAAGGGCGAAAGCTCCATCCTCATTGAAACGCGACGGGAGGTGCCAGAACTCGATTGCCTCGGCCGATTTCGGAAGCGTCGACGCTTTGCGGCGCGTGGGGCGCGCGATGCCACCTACCCTCGTCGAGCTTCTGCGGGGCGGAAATTAACGGGGATATCGCGCGGAAGAAAAATCGGGCCGATGGAATGTTCTTTCCACGTTCCCTCTCCCCGATCGACCCTCGCTTGCACGCCTGAAAGACGGTCGCGAATAAATTTAACTAAATACGTGTCGAAACACCGAGAAAAGTTATTGCTAGTGCTGGTGGAAATGTTTTCTTCGATCAAGAGCATGACACAATTTCAAGATCAAATCATGGTTTTCTTCGTGCGAGGAAATATTATCTAATAGACTCGAGTAATTGTTTTCCTTTCCTGTGTGCAGAAAGAATTTCTTGTTCCCCTACGACGGTATTCTCGATCCAAGAATATAGAGGGTGAGGTATTTAGATTGAGACACATGAATATCTAAAATAACGCATTTGAAAAATATATATATATATTTCTTATAAAAGTGATTTGCTTTAGAGGGGAAAAGAGAACGGTGTTTCATTTTTCATTTGGTAGAGACGTTTTCAAAGCCACTTTAAGGTTGACGTTTTTTCTTTAAATGGAAGCCTATATTTTTTTCAACAAACTCTTAATTCACGCGTAAAAACAGACGACTCTTGTCTGAAAGGTATTTTTACTTCTTTATTTTTTGTTCCATTCAAATAAAAAAACGTTAACCTTAAAATGGCTTTGAAAGCGTTTACTAAATGAAAAATAAAACGTACAGTTCTCTTTCCCCTTCTAAAGCAAATAACTTTTATAAGAACAATTTCTTTGTAAAATTCGTTGTTTTATAGAGTCTCATGCATCTCAATTTAAAGGCATCACCCCGTTTATTCTTCGGTCGAGAATCTGTATTCTTAAAGATTTGTAAAATCGAATTTGTAATTTGTTTTTGATCGAGGAAACATTTTTTTGACACTAACAATTATTTTTCTCAGTACAGTTTATTTTGGTGGTGGATATTCCGAAAGGGCATGAAGAAAATGAACGACGATGAGGGTCAGTCGATGGACCATCGCGGGTGTGAAAAAACGCACTCTCTCTCTCGTCACCCGTCATGTCAGCTCGACGAGACTCGAGGTGGAGATGGGGATTATTCGCAAAAAACAAAGAGCACCGAAATGAGAGGAAATCGAGCGAAAGTGAAAACGAAGAGGTCGACGATCTCCCGAGGAAGAAACGAAAAAGAAGTCGGACGAACGGTTCTCGTTTAATTCAGTTGAAAGGGTGATTTTGGAGGCTTCCCCGTGGAACGTTATCTCCGAGGTGGGAGCAAGGGAGAGAAATCATAAATGGCACAGGAAGTTTAGGTGGTATTAGCTCATCTGATGCATCAAGGTTGTGCGCTTTGGGTTATCATTAAACAAGCATATTTGTGTCATTGAATGATTTCAAACTGATACAAGTAAAACGCTAAACATTTCGCGTCACTAATGCCAAATGGTCATGTACGCCACTATACGCTCTTTTGGCACACAATAAAGGCCAAAATGGCTTATAAAAAAATGTTCTCGCCACTGATATAAATACGTAAAAAAAGGTCCAAAAATGGTTGAATAAAAATTTTAAAAACTAAAGAAAAGGGGATCCTATTTTGTTCACTTTATTTATTCGTATTTTGATAAATTTGAGTCAATAAAAAAATTATTTTTCATACGCCCTTTGGCTTTACAAAGGCACTTTTTGACGCATAAGACCTTTTGGCATTAGTGATGCGATTTATTTACTAGGTATGTTATAAAATTCTCGTAAATATGTTGCTACGGTAAATATATCGATTAATTTGAATCACATTGTAATGTAAATTTAACGATTCATACAAGTCTATCTGGGGTAGTACAATTTGCACTCAAAACGCGAGATTATATGAGACGACGTAGAGAAGCTAACGATAGATGACTGGAACAATCATTTTATCGCATCGCCGAAATCCGGGCTTCTTTTGGTAATGAGGAAAAATTCCAGACACTCGACGAGCACTACGATATACGCGACCGCTGTACAATTATCATACTTTTATGGTCATTGTACAGGCGACTCGCGGACAATCCAATTACTTCTTCGCTCTGTGTATTTCATTTGTATTTCTTTTCCATTGCAAAGTTCACCCTCTATCGTTTTTTATCTCAGCTTTCGAGCGTTTAGAAATGGCACGTTCCCATTTTTCTTAAATATAACGAAGGAAATATTTCACGTGGGAGAAATACAAAATAAAATCTGTAAGATTTAATGTTTCTCGTTCACTTTGTTCAATGAAAAATTATTAGAAACAGAGCTACCGAGTTTGCCATACCTCGCGTAACGAAGAAAAAGTGAAGTATGGAAGTGAGCTTACGATAGGCACGTCCGCCGGAGCGAGATACAGTTTGAACATCAACGACGAACCACTTTCCAAGTCTTTGCAACGGTTTACCTATTATACTTTACTTTCACGATGTCTCCATCGAACGAAACTTTGACGCGACGAGACCGAAAAAAATCAGATATCACGAACACGGATCCGCTCGACGCGTCGCCCAGGGGAAACTTTGCCGAGACAATCTCCGTCACGTGTTTCGTCGCGATCCAGAATCCGGACGTAATACCGAAAAGAGAAACAAACAACGGCACTCGGCGCGAAAGCACCCCTCGATACCTGCTGTTTTTTGGCGATGACTGGACGGGCGCGGGTGGTGCGGACGGACGAATAGCACGAGGATGGAAAGGAGTGTAGGAAAGCGGGAAAACAGGACGAACCGTAACCGCGAAATGCACCGGTCGACCGTGACTCTCGCTCTCTCTCCTCCCTCGAGAGAGGAAAGAAGAGAGGGATGATTACGGACGAATGAGCAAACGATCCATGGAAGATGAAAAGGATAGAGAGAAAGAGAGAGAAAAGTGGACAGATAGACGGACGGCGGAGACGTTTATTGCGAAGGCTACGAACTAAACTACTACTGGTCGGCCGACCGTCGGGAGCGGCAGTGTCGGCGGGAGCGCCGCGACGCCCGCCGTCGGCGTCTCGTTGCGGGGATCGGAGAGGAGAACTCGCGCGCGCGCGTCGTCGAGCGCTTTGCCCGTCCCGCGGAATAGAAGCGAAGAGGAGAGGAGAGCGAGAGGCGAAAAGAGGATCTCCTCTCCTCTCCCTCTTGCGTCGTCCCTCTCGCAGATACGGGAGGTGCATTATATAGGGTGTAGATATATTTACCAAGGTCCATATCCATTTATTTTCGTTATTGGTTATTTTGTGAAAAAATCTTTCGAATAATAGTTGTTTGGTGTCGAGGGGGAAGTATGATACATGTAAGTGGTTTTTGTTAAAACGCATTATCTGCGAGATACGGAAATCGTCTCAATTGTTTAAAGTGGAACTCGACATTTTCGTTCTCATAAAAGTTGTAGAGGTCGTCGAGATAAACAAAAAAGGTATAAGATGAAAGGCCTATTCGTTGAACCGTTTATGAGGTGTCGCCGCTCAAGGATGCAAGAGTAAGTTGCGCTGCGCGTGACACCGAGCCCCCTGACTTAATCCCGTATTTATAATCGCAACTTATCCCAAGTCGTTTTCTCGACCAATAAGTGACCTCCGATGCTGACTCAAGTCCATGGTTACTTTTTTAAGCAGCAACTATGAATACTGAGCCTTTAATTCTCTCTTACTCTTACTCACTCTCGTACTTTGAGCGGCGAAATCTTACAAACGGTTCAACGAATGGGCCTTCCGCCTCTTATACGTATTTGTCCATCTCGACGAGCTCTACAACTTTTATAAGAACGATAATGTCGAGTTCCATTTGAAAAAATTGAGGTGACCTTCGTAGATATGTTCATAGCGCGTGTTATCGAAAAGCACTTTTACATGTATATCAAATAACTTTAATTCGAAAGATTTGTTTCATAAAATGACAAATAACAGAAATAGAAGGCCCTTGATAAATTTACACCCCGTATAGGGAGGCGCGCGCGCGGTGCACCAGCGAAGGTGGAATTGCATTCGCGGCACGCGTCGTACCTACGCGCGCGACTTCTCCGGGACGCTTCGTGTCCCCGCGAGACGTGGGTGATTCGAGGGGACGGAAGGGAGGGGGCGAGATGCAGGAGAAATGGTCTCTTTGAACCGGACTTTCTTCGCCCATTTCGATGGCATTCGACGAAAACTACGCTGCGTCGAAGCCGGGGAAGCTTCGATCGCCAATTATGTATTTCTGTAGCCGCGAATCTCCGCGAGGGAGTTGGTACGATTTTTTCTTCGAGCTCACATTTGCGCTACGTTCGAAAAAGCTCCACGCCAAAGTAGGTCAGAAGTTCACGAGAAAATCGTCGTTCGAATGGGTACCGCTACTCGATCGCGGTTTTTCGTAATTCTCGGAGACGAAGACAGCTGTGAGCAAGCGAAACGTCGGAACGATCCGGGGGTAGACAGGTATGTTGCCGCATGAGTTTTGAAAACTAATTGTTCTTCAAAAAAGTCTTAAATTTACATTACAGTGTGATTCAAATTAATCACTATACTTATCGTAGCAACGTATCTAGGTACGAGAAATTGTGCGTATATTGAATAAATTTTATTTAAATTAGTTTGAAATCATTTAATGATACAAATATGCACCCTCTTGATGTAATTGATGAGCCAACACTACCTCAAATTGCTGTACAATTTTTTCTTCATGAAGAAATGGCCCTCCCACTACCACATTTTTTTCTGCACAGTTTTTATTGATTTCAAATGTACCTACTGAATTTTTTTAAGAAAAATCGAAACTGTCGTATTGGCAAAATAAATATTTTCTGTTTTTTTTTTCACTTTTTTGTAAGAAAATGCCTTTTAATGTCACTTAAAAATTTTTGTATATTTTTTTTTTTTTTAATTTAGAACAAACAAAAAATTTTCATGTATACAAAGTTGTTTATGAGATTAATAGTATACTTGAAACATTAACGTTAAAATTTATTTTTCAAATTGATGTATACCATTAACGGCGCCTGAAAAAAATCTAAAAAAATTTAGGTAATGCTTTTTCATCAAGTATGACTATGTAAATAAAAATCAGATTTTTTTGAGACCCTCATGAAAAAGGTGGCTGTCTTGACAGAGAATGCCCCTTATACATCCCTATTCGTCGTTAATTTTAACGATCGTCAAAACCAAGTCGACAAAGGTGGAACGCTTGGAGGAAAAGGCACCTCACCCCCGCGGGGTAGCGCTTTGAAATTTTCCGCGGATAGATTACCGCGCGACGAGAGATGGGAAAGAGGATAGCGAAATTGGATATCCTTCTGCGAAGAGAAGAGACGTTATTCGAATGCGGAAAATGAAGTGAGCGCTCGCGCGAATGCATATCTTGTTAACTCCGCTTATATACTGAGAAAAAATTTTGCTTCACAGCGAAATAAACGTATTTTTGGATAGTCTCTGACTGAACTCTGATTAGCAGTCTTCTGGCTGCTGAAGCGGTAATGTGATCTGAAGTGACTACAATGTCATCGTCAGGCTGTAACAGCTCGAAAACTCCATGAATAGGAGCACGATATCGCTCCTGGTGTAACGATACGTATGGATTACTCATGTCCACGGAAAAAAGAATGTTGTACAAAGTACTCAATAAATGGAATAGTTAGTGATATTTCAAAAAGCAGAAGTTGTCCCTCAACTTTTTGACTATTCCTGCCATTTGAAATTAACGAATAATATCGCTTTCAAAATAAGCGTGAGCAAAATGCTCATAACGCGCGTGCTGATGGGTTAATGATGTAGTGGCAAAATGTTCTTACCTACTTTGGTCTGCTACAGAGTCGTCACTTTTTTTTAGTGCACGAACACATTTATTCGACTCAAATGAATACCGATTCAATCCAAATAATATTCAATTAAATCCATACGGACTTATACACGTCCAACTAATATTCATGCTAATCGAGAGAGAATAAATGTGCTCTCAGGACTATTAAAAAACCCTTTCAATTGACTCGAGTAATTATTTTTTTAACGTAGGGTCGCGAATAGAAATGCTCTCATAAAAATCGATTACGGTATCATTTAAGGCAAGTTATCGAACTTCCGTTGAACGCGGTATTTATTCCCACTTTCGATTCTTCATCTCGATTCATGCTCTACTGATCGAAGAGGCTTTCGGGTGATCTGGAAAGCCAAAGCGCACGAGATAATTTGAGGAGAATGATTAAATTTACCTTGCCCCAAATGTACACGCAACCGAATCCAAATGTGTCTGGGCAGCGCGGTGTAAACCGTGCGAAAGACCTACATGGGAGCGCAGCTTTAACGCGGACGCGCGGGCGGGCTTACAAATTCGGCTGATATCGATCGAAGGTACCCATTCGACGCCGCTTACGAAACCCGCTCATGCGCTTCTTCCCTCCGGTCGTGAAGATAGGTACGCACGCGGAGATGCGACGCGGCTCTCGAAATTTCCGAAACGTTGTACGGACGCGCGACGTGCCACTGATTACGCTCGAAAAACTCGGCGCGACCTTTGCCATGACTTATACGTACTCGTACAAATTTCCCATCGCGACAACGTCACGCGAAGGGTTCGGGATCGAAACGTCGTATAGGTATCACGGGAAGAAGCGCAACTGCCTCGGCTAAAATAGCGCGGCGAGAAATTCGATTTTTTGCAGTGCGCCGAAGGAAACGGATCGCTGTATTGTAACGCAGAAACGTACTACATGCAATGTGTTATAATTTTTGCAAAAAAGGTATAAGGTGAAAGAGAGGCCTATTCGCTAGGCCGTTTATGAGATATTGCCGCTCAAACTACAGGAGTAAGTTGCGCTGCGTGTGACCAAGTGTGACCGGTATTCACAGTCAGATCTCAAGAAATAAGACGGCCTCAAGATGGCATAAGAGGGTCTCATTGGCTAGAACGCTATCTCGAGACCGTCTCGTCTCTTGAAACTTTAACTCTCTCTTCCTCTTAGATACTAATTCTTGTGTTGAGCAGCAATATCTCACTAACGGTCCAACGAATGAATGGGCCTTTCATATCAATGCATACCTTTTTTGTTCATCTCGTCGAGCTCTACAACTATTATAAGAACGATAATGTAGTGTTCTATTTTTTTAAAATTGAATATCAACCAGAAGATAAGGGGTACACGAATTGCGAATATTCGTGGCTTACAATGATAATGTGGGACCAAGTTTAGAACTCCTTTAGCGCTTCGCAGATTTCAGGTATCCCGTATGCACCTATCCCAACTGGTGTTGCCCCGCACGTTCCAAGATCCCGCAAATTCCTTCGCGCGAGGCGCACGCGCTGTCAAAAATGTAGGTGTGTATACGTTCCTTTCGCTTCTTACACACCGACATACATGTATGGACCACCCGTGACATACATACATATGTACCCCTTCCCGGATAACGCGTGCGACAATACGACGGTGGGTGGGTTGGTTGGGACAGTTTACGTCAAACCTGCACGAGTTTCAAATGTTGCAACACTTGGCGCAACCACTGCGAGAAGCTGTAATCGATAACGCGCTTTTCCCGTCGACCCGATCCCAGAATATTTATCTCGCGAATTGCGTTTAAACGCCTTCGAAGGCCATCTTCTCTCCGCGGCTGGAGATAATCCCTCCTCTTCTCCATTCATATACAGATACATTTTTCTCCGGTTCTCTCGAGAACACCCCCCCGTTCGATGGTCTCTCTGTCTCTCTCAATGTTTCACCCCGGGGAGCCTGTATACGCTGTGCGGTCCAGCGCAAGTCGCCAAGTACATTATTAAAAATTTGTTTATAAATTTACTAAATATTCGCAGAAAGCTTTATGCATACATGTAGATATGGCGTAGCAATTTAACAAAACAATTGCGCAGTAAATTTAAGTACTAGGAATGTTTCGCAATATTGCTACACCGTATTACACGCATAAAGCTTCCATCCTGCAAATGTTTAGTAAATTTATTATGCGAATATTTAATTGAATTACTAGCACAGTGTAATGTGATAGTAACGAATCGGTAGGCCACCGTCGTTGCGCAAACAATGACTGCGCATCGACTTACGTCAAGCGCGTACGCGTAATACGAAATAAAATTGCCGTTCCGCTTCGTCATTTTACTTTCCCAATACGGAGCGAAGCGTGGAAGCGACTCGCGACGGTCAAGAGCGACGAGCTGTTTCGATCGAGGATAAATCGACAACTTTGCGCAAGTGTAGACTTGCTCAGCGAAACGTAAACCCAGACAACGTCATCCTTACATTACCTCGGCGCTGATCGAAGGCCCGGGAGGGCGACTCTGAATAGACTTTAACGAAGGAAAATAAACGTCGCTTTAACGTCTCGTAATCGCGTCGGTTTCACGACCCGCGCAATTACATCTAGGAAAACGCGAAAAGATGTCGTAGCGGAGGCGACGTTGATCCGACGCGCGGAAAATAAATGGCACCGTGTTGTTTCGAATAATGAACTTCGCGCTCTCCGAGATATTCAAGTGAAACGGGAAGGAAGGAAGGGTACAACGAAGCTACGTCGGCGGTATCGTCAAGTAGGACGAAATTCATTTCGTTTTATCGCTCGCTCGCAGCTTCGCCCCTGGAAATACCGCCTTCTCGGGGGGAAAATATGTCTTGTATAAGAGAATACGTATACCTGCATACATTCTCGACGAAATATATTAACATATAGATATGAAAGAGTCGCTTTCGTATCTTCCCCGCGATTTATTTATTCTAAAAAGTATTTATATTTTCCACGATTTACATCGGAAGTCCGTCAAGAGAAAGTCGTCGGGCTAATCGACCGTCACCTAATGCGATGGAGACGAAAATGATGATAATTACCAATCCTGAGCGAATATACCGTGGATGCTCCTCTTTCTTAAATAGCGTTTAACACCTTCCGACATCATGACTCGTAATCGTTGCGCGATATTCACATTTAGCTTCCGCTGATGGCCGATAATTAAGGCGATGAGGCCCCCTTAATTTATAATTGAGAAAAGAGAAACGATTAACGCGTAGGTGTATCTACGATTTAGAGTTCAGGCGACGTAGGTAGTTTAGATAATTGTGGAACGTCAACGAGTCGAGAAATACAGGGTGTAAATGTACCAAGTGGCCACACACATCTATTATATATTTTATTTCCGTTATTTATCAGTTTACGAAAAAATCTTTCAAATGTCGAGGGGATCGTATAAAAAACACATACATGTGGTTTTTGGTTACACACATTATATCTACGAGATACGAAGGTCACTTCAATTTTTCTTGAATAAACAAAAAAGATATAAGATGAAAGGCCCATACACGTTGGAACTGTTTTTTCGATATTGCCAATGAAAATACAAGAAGTAAGAGCAAGATAGAAGCAAGTCCTAGGAACTTGATGCTAATCGATGGAATCAAAACATTTCTGTTTCATGCAGTCCTAATTTTTATGAAATTAACTCTACCATTTTTTATCGGTGGTAATTATTAGCATAATCGTCTTCCACCTTAATTAACATTTCAATTCTTTCTGACAGTTAGAGTCGACAATATTTCGCAATTATCTTTCAGTTTTTCATCATGAAAACACACGAAAAAAATATTTCCATTCCATTAATGTAAGGGTACACGAATTTAGAAGTAATTCGTCTATTTTTATAAAAGATTTCGTTGAAAGTTATACATCCGTGTATTAATTAAAAGTTTCTACTGAGTACATTTTGATAAGTGGTAGGTACACGCTGCATTTGTACTCTTTTGTTCTATAAATTTCTTTTACAGCGGAGAAGAGAATTCTCGCAGATGCATTACGGTCCCTGTTTCAAACGCAATGCGATCTTCTTAAGGGGCCGATTGCCTCTCATTTAAAACAAAATAACTCGGAATCTCTCTACGATGATTTTCTACTTTCGGAGCGTGGACATTATTATCGAGTCTTCGATACTAACGATTACTTTCCCATAAAAACTTTGTCGAAAAAGGCGACGTCTACCTCGAGACGACACGATTGTTCACCGATCCACGCGCGTAGAGTAATTTCCTCTGAAAACTTCTTTCCCCGCTCTCGAAAGTACCGTCGCACGAGTCATCGATTTTTCGCCGCGAAAACACCGGAAAGCAATTGCGCCTAGACGTTACAGTCGTCGCGAAGAATCGTGGGACTCGCAGGCGCCAGAATGTCGACGAATCTAACGGCCCTTCCCCGTCTGCGCGCGTGTTCGTTCATCGATGATGCGAACTCCGAGCGAAGAGAATCAAGAAGAGAGAAATTTATGAGTTACAAATTCAGTAATAAAATATACCCACTTTTTACTGCAATGTTAATAGCCCAAAAATATCGACATTTGTTGACTGTAAAATTCTGCAGTCGCAAAAAATTGCAACTCAACACTAAAACTACCGAACGGTCTCGCGCGTCCAAAGATGGTAGTTCTGGCGTGTGATTATCTCGTTATCCATTTTTTGCCCGCACTGCTGAAGAACTTTTTTGTAGATCGAAATATAATCTACAAAAATGTATTCTACTAATTTCGACAAAAACCTCATGGGCTACGAGATAATCGAGGTTGAATGACACTCTGAATGAAACACCAGTCAAATTGACTGTCTGTGGTAGTTCTAGTGATAAGGGCCCTCTATCAGTTGTAGGGTCTTTGAAAATTCGTAAAAGAAACATCTCACGCGACATTTGAGAGTGACCTTGTTGTCGGTAAAATAGTGAAACTCATCGGCGTAATAACGCTGAAGAGTATAACATTCCCCAATATTATGATTATTCAAAATTGATCGTTACGTCTATGAGTGACGTGTAGCCCTCGCGCTCAAAAACAAAATGTTCACTAGATGTTGGAAAAACGGTCCGCGACCGCATCATCCACGCCCTGAGTAATAACGCTGTGTAATAACAAGACATCTCAATGAAATATATTGGAACCAATAGTGCGCAGCGAACCACAGGTCGGAAATTACCCCGCGCTCTCTGTAAGTACACAATATGTATAATCTAACTGAAAATGTTGGTGCCTGTCAAATCGATTTCAAATATTCTCAATCATGACAGTTAACGACTTCAATTTGAATAATCAATTAACCAATTTTTAGTTCAAATACTTTATTAAAACCTACTTCCGACCTGCAAAAGATCATGCCGAACGGTTTCGAAATTATTTCGCTGCAAAAAAAAATCATTTAGAACTCTTGTTAATATTGCCAACAGCAATAGTGTTAACAGAGGACGATTCACAGTATAGCGCAGTCGAATAGAGAAAACGATCCAACCCATTACAGTACAGATAAGAGATGCGTGATCACTTGTCATCGCGATATTTCTATCCAAAAAAAAAAAGAAAGATATGATAACATCGTAGTCGTAGAAAGAAAAGTTCACGGGCACTACTCACTGTACCCTGACCGCACGCGGTCGCCTCTCGCACGGAGGCAATTCTATTTTTATATTGAGTCGTAAATACAACCCCGCCGTGGATATATCTCACGATGAAACGCGAGCTGGATTGAAACGACACGGTGCCCGGCGTCGCGCACGGTATAAAGTCAAAGAGAGACATCTCGGTAGAATAAAGAGCGGCGATCGCGTGCCCGACCTCATCTTCTTCCTCATCGACCCGAGCTATAGGATACTCGCGACCCGACTAAGAACGTGCCATTGACTCGCGAGGCACGGCGAAAGAATTTTCCGAGTAAGCCCGTCTTCGGAGTTCCGCGAAATATTCACCTGGGAGATCCATCCGTTTATTTCCTAACCTATGTGAAGTTAGCCGCCGCCCCCCCCCCCCCCCCCCCCCCACAAGAATAGAAAATTTTGGAATACATGATCGTTTGCCCATAATAATTGCCTATCACCTTGTTTCGTTTGTCCAACTCATCGTTTATAAAATATAGGGTGGGAGGCTACCTTCACACTAGCCCCTCCATGGTGTAATTTCGAAAATTCAAATGTATGATCGTTTGCCCTTTGTTTGCTCATCATTTTGTTTCGTTTGTCCAACTCACCGTGTAGGAGATATAGGGTGGGGAACTAACTTCACGCTAGTCCACCACCATAGTCAAATATCGAAAATTTAATTGCACTAACGTTTGCCCTTTATTTGCTCATGACTGCCCATTACTTTGTTTCTAAAAAAAAATTACTAATTCTTTTTCTTTGTGTAGCTTTAACTGAGTTGAGAGAAAAAATCGTTTAATTAAACTAAATTTTGAGATTACGGGCGGGCAACTTGATGTATACTTATTTGAACAAATATTCAGCTAAAGCAGCCAGCAGTAAGTATCGAGTTACCTCAACTCAGTTTTAATTACCTACTCAAACTAGATATTTATTGAGATAACTAGGTATATATTTGGTTAGAGCCTGAGAAGTTTTTGTTTGCAAAATTTAATTGAATCAAAACGATCTTTTTTCTCATTGTCAGTGTACCCTACGCGGTAAAAATCCTATTTCTTAGCTATTACATAACTCAAGTGGAAACTTCAAAGCATCGCTATATCTGTAACCTAATTGTCGACATTGCCGCCAATCCACCTCTCGAGATCTATTCATTCGAAAAAACGACACATATCACGTAAGACCCTTTCCAACATTCTCATTGGCTAATAATCACGAAATGTTGAGCTACTTTTCCGTGAATTTTATTGCCCGTCTTCTCGTATCGATAGTCGCTGTCATCTCGAATCTTAAAAGAGCGAAAAGTCATTTTCGACGCATAAGTGACGTTTGCTAATAATCATCAAATGACATTTCACGATAAATTTCACTTTTTTTCGTGAATTTCATTAGCCGAATTCGCCATCCCGAATCGAGAATCTTGAAAGCATGAGAGTGAGTAACGTTTGTCGATCGTCAAAGTATGGAAATCTATGTAATTAAATAATGACGAATAAACGAAAAATACGCACGAAGCGAGTACATTGTTGTTAGTACCTAAGTGATAATGGAAGAGGAAGAAAAGTTCGTAATACGTATCATCTAATTGGCTGTCCCAACGTGACGAACTCGCGAGCATCGCTAACCACGTCACGCGCGGGACTCTTCTTCTCGATTATACCGAGCATTCGTTAGGTCGGTGGTCCACGCAGAGGTCGTGCTTTTACCTTATCGCGCGGTGCTTTTATCGGAGGGCGTGGGTGGCATGGCATAGTAGGTTGCTGGCCCCAGACGCAGCTTGAGCCGGGCTCGTCCCTGATTACGCGCCCTCGCCGACAAGAGTAAAGCTCCTGCTGCGCGAATGATGAGAGCCCGAAGCGAGAAACGCCGGGTGAACGTAGAATATGTACTTATATAGGTATACGCATACAGAGTGGTTCACACCTCGAATCTGAGATTGTTTTTGAATCATATCTACTCTACGGTTCTTACGTTGATCGGTGGTCGAGGGGTTAATCGGAAAAGTATAACGTCGGCTTAGTTTACGTTACGAGCGATAGCGTGACTTTCGTCGGGTTTAATTGACGAGAAAATTATTTGTTTGCTTATATGAACGTGATACTCCTTAATTGTGAATCGATGAAAATCAGTGAAAAGTTAGATACTAAAACCCAGTGAATAAAAGGTTATCAAAATTATAGTATCCTTATATTCAATTCATTTTCAGGAGTTATTTTTAGTGATTCAAATTTAGAGAGAAACACCGAGAAAATAGTTCATTTGTAGTTAATAAATGTAATTTCAAATACGACGAAATAAATAAGCGGTTTCCTCGAAGGATTTAATTATGCCAAATAATGCATTAGTCAACGAATATTTACTTGCTTCCAAAAAAGGTTATTTCGTCATATTCAAACGAACATTTATTGACTTCAAATAAACGGCTTTCTCGGTATAGGAACCCCGTATTTCTAAAGACGCGGTAGTTTAAGTAATTTTAGTACGCGATCTAGATTAAACTTTTCAAGCTCTCCGGTAAATTTATCGTGACTTTACTTAATCAATATTATTAATACGCAAAATTATCAGCTATAATATCTACTCGATTGAAAAGAGTAACTCGACACTAAAAGAGCAACCTTTTTGTATAGAGAGAATCTTATTTCGACATGAAAAAATCAACCCCAGATCCGAGGGGCAACATCGAGTTAATCTTCCTCGAGAAATCTAGCGCGTATATGGGTAAACTTCACGAAATCATTAATATTCATGTCCCAGGTATACCAAGGCTCTGTAAGGATAAAATTGATGCTTTTCTATCGGTGATTTTTAAGTATCGGAACAATTTTACCATACACGCGCGGAAGTGAGAGAACCTGAGTTACATGAATCGTCACGTCGGTAACGTGGTCCCCAAGTGCAAATTCGATTATGAATGTTGTACCCATTACTTTGCTTACTCGAGTTATTTTAATGGCCTACTTAGTATTAATATTTTTATCTTAATGCAAACGATTGAAAAATGAAACACAGTAAGATTAGAATCGAAGGGGTCAGAAGCAAAAGTGCCCAAGTAGCAAAATGCTTATTCTCTCTCTGAAGAAACAGCCTCCAAAGTTCGATGCGTATTGAAGCAACACATTTAGGTATATAACTTTTTCTACCCGTTAAAAAATGGCGCTACCTTGCAATTGTCAATTGGGTAATTTTTGCACCAAACAGAACCGAACACCGAGAATACGAATCTGTACTTAGGTCATTTTCACCAAAAATGTCACTTAGGCACTTTTGCTTCTGACCCCTTCAATTAGTTTGAAACTAGTGAAGAAATGGTCTAAATCTCGTCCCGGGATATAGGCGTCACACACACACACGCGCGCGTAGCGTAACGCGTGGTTTTTTTTTCATTGTGTACCGAATAGATGATGTTTTTTGGTGAACAACCAAACAGTCAGTATTTTCGTGGCATACGCTAGAAGACTATATTCGTGCTTAATATTGAGCGTACGTTTTTGATAAATCACGTCGGTAACGCCAATTATGAAGCAGTAGGTCATTTTTACGAGGTGAGAATTATTCAAACAACGAACACTTTGTGTAACACTTCGATATTATCTGATTTATCCAAGAATTTATTTACATGAGGTATTTCAATGACTAAAAAATCGTCAAAACCCTCGTATTTATACGGTCACGTCAGTAACGTTAAGGTACCTGTATATTTTGAGTGCGCACTTCTTGATCGCACTCTATGCAGTCTTTGTGTTATTTTCGGTCTGCAAAATACAGAAAAATATATTTCAAATGCTTTTGAAATATTTTATTTCACGAAATTTCTCGTCCGAAAAATGTCGATTTCGTGAAATTCAGCCATATAGGTAGACACCGTATGGTTAGAGCTACGTATGCCACGGTCGATTGAATTCCGATACATCGGTTAGTAGATGCAGCAATCAGTCTCGCATTTTTCCACTCAAATCCAAGCCATTAACCCGTAGGAAACCGATTTCGTGAAAAATCGAAGCGCGCGAGGCAAAACGACCAAGAGAGCAAGCAGGCGTAGCGTATTATAGCGTCAGCCTCGGCGTCAGCTCTTTCGAAGTTGTAATTAATACCGGATCGGAGTTTTACGAGTTGCGAATTCCATTAGTTGCGAGAGATGAAGAGTAATATTACGGGGAAAAAGAGATCCGCTCAGATAATTCACAACAGCGCGGCGGAAGTAAAAGCGTCGCCGTATTTTTATTACGCGTACCCCTCGGTCGTCCGATGTATAACTACCTATGCACAGGGTGTGCCAAAGGCCACATTCATTTATTTCCGTTACTTATCATTTTACGAAAACATCTTTCGAATAACAGTTATTTGGTATCGAAGGGGACGCATGATACACACAAGTGATTTTTGATAACGCGTTATCTGTAAGATATGAAAGTAAACTGTATTTTCTTAAGTGGAACTTGATATTTTCGTTCCTAACAAAATGACCAAAAAAGATACGAGGTGAAAGGCTCACTCGTTGGACCATTTGTGAGACATGCCGCTCAAAGTAAAAAAGTAAATTGCGCTGCACGCAATTAAATTCCAACCCCAACAAATGGGCCTTTCACCTCATACCTTTTTTGTTCATCTCGACGAACTTTACCACTTAAGAACGAAACTATCGATTTCCACTTTTAAAAAAACTGAAATTACCTTTAAATCTCGTAGATAACACGTGTTATCAAAAGCCACATATACATATATGTATTATATGTTCCTCTTGACAACGAATAACTTTTATTTGAAAGATTTTTTTTGTAAAATGGTAAATAACGAAAATAAATAGACGTGGCCCTTGATAAATTTACACACTGTATCACTATAAATCTAGTTGAAAAGGGAAACTAGCGAAAACCGGGCTTTGTTATAAATCTTGAAATCTATTAAATAAAATTCCTCCTCTCAAGCATTTCGCGATATAACCACGACCCTGATGACGATGCTACTATTAGCCCCACGCGCAGAAGACTCCCCCCGTCCAGGAATTACGATTTATGCCACCGAGGGTGCTATTCAAATGAGATTTCCCTAGTTCAGACGCATGGTTTATGTATGGCTCGACTACTCGTTCCCGTTGCTCGAATCGTTGGTCCTCTAAATCTGACAGATTCGAGGCGTTTGTAAAATCATGTATAAACGAGGGAACTCGAAATAGCTTTCCAGAGATAGTAGATGTTACATAGGTACATACTTGATAAGAATATTATTCGCTCCGTGCATACGAACACTGGCATACATTAGTGAGCGTGTATAATTGTACACATGCATATCCGCAGCGCCATCGGTTTTGTGGATTGGTACTTTCTGATGGACATTTATTTTGCAAGTTAGTATACTACCATACATGTTCACTGATGCATAACAGTGTTCTTACGCACGGAATGTATACAGATATGATAAAAGATGAATACAAGATTGAAAAAAAATTGAGCAACGGCGTGTGGCAAATACAACTCGATCGATAGAACGACTCGAATGTCGAACAACATAATCGAAAGAGAAACTTATTCGAGGACAAAAGAAACGTCGACTCTAGACAATGCCCGCGAAGCTCCTAAGACGTCAAACGAAGCTGCTCGTAAAATACGGTCGAATTGCGTCCGCCATTCTAGTCAAAAGTTACGAGAGCAATTCGTGGAGACGACTGACGAAGGGTGAACATTTTCTCCCGTGGGACGTTAATTTGACGTCATGAATATTTAACGATTAAACGGATACGACCCTGCCCCTGATATTAGGGAGGCTAACGAAGGGGTGTCCGACCTTTCTGTCGCGTGGATGCGCAGCGATGTACACCAAGAGAAATGTTTAGGTCGCACAGCAATTAGTACAGCTCTGATAGCCATACTCTAAGGCTAAGCGACAGGTTAACTAGACAGTGTAGATAATAATAGCAATACCAAATGTGACAAAAGCATACGCATTGCTGAAATGACCACGAATATGTAGTTGAAATAACTATTTGCTCCGGTAAAATAGAAATAAGTATCGCTAAGGCAAACATAAATGTATTCTTATATTAATAAATTGCTAGTATTGCCGTACAATCTACACAAATTCTTCTCAGCATACGTCGTCCTTAAGGCGGCTGGAAGAGGTCCGAGGGACTTCTTTGCGTAGATCTACAGTGACTCTAAATCATGAGTATACATCCTTCTCGAACGAATGTACTGTACGCATATAGTAACTATTCAATTCTTGTAATGCACCTCATGCTAATTTGATATTGCTATATTTAATTCTTAAATTTTGTTGAAATCACACTGTTACACTCTGTCACAGTCGTATGCAGATACCGCCGATTGTAGGATTTGTTTTCCTGGAAAATCATTGTTTTGACGTTATCGCTACTCTTTAAAGGTGCGTATGTCCGCTCGTATTATTAATTTACACTAGAATTTATATAAACAAAGTTTTAGCAAGATACCGATATGTTCCACAGGATGATCTACCTCTTCCACATTTTGTTGAAGTGAAATTATTTATTATCGGCGAATATTTTGACTTATTTGATATCTAACACCCTGGTCACAATTATCTAAAGATGTCATTCCACCTATTCGGATTACTAACTCTATTCCCGTTTTAAAATGATCTGGCTTTAAAAATGTATGGCTGTAAAACAGTAATTTGGCATTAAATAGTCACGTTTACCAACCGCCAACTTAATTCACTTCACGATAACATTATTAGTGCGATATCGTGTAGAAAGTATTACCGGTGGCACAGGGACCGTATAGGACATTTTAGAATTGCGCGAACTAGGATTATTTCGTACCAAAACTTCTACGAACGACGATCGCTTCGAACGCAGCTGGGTGTTCATGTACGACTCTCTACTCCCCGCCGACCGATCAGTTCGAACCGGGGGAATAACTTGAGAGTCGCGTTTACTCTGGCACAGACTTTAAAACTGAGGTTCACGAGCAATAAAGCATAGAACGGCAGTCGATCAAACTGTGCAACCTTCTCTTTCCGCGGTATTCTTTTTTTCGGCACAAGGGTTCACGTTTGCCGTAACAGCTATTATAGCGAGCGACAAGCCGAGGGTCAACGATCATTGTTAGAGCCCAGATAGCACGGGTAGTTGGCTCACTGGCTGTTAGTAACAGATATTTTGAAAACAGATGCATCATTCGTATATATAATCATCTCTCTTATTGGATGAAAATATAAGAAGCAGAATGCACCACACGTTGTACCTACTGAAGATTCACGAACGATAAATGCTCGGATCGTCTTTAGATATTCTACTTTAAAAAATAGATAGCAGAATGTATTGGATCGCATCCTTCGTTTGCTACAGTTTGCCTACTTTCTCACTAATGTAGACGCTACTGAAGAAAAAACATTCACCTTACAGGCAAGCGGGCACAAAGTATTATGCTATTGTATTTTGTTATTTGCGATCTTTCAGGTACTTTCTGATCTGATTTCTATGGACATATTACTAGGAGGAACGTAGAATTATAATTGTTCACTTGTCGTGTTATGTGTGGAGAAGATACGCGCGAAAGTTGGAAGCTAAATCATAACAGAGTCTCGAAGCTTTATAAATGCAGCTTTTGCTATTATCGTAAATTCTTTCCAAACGATCCAGTTTGTATTTGACAGAGAGCCTTTCGTACGACTGACTCGATATTGTAGCTATAAAATGAGAGTTCCTCCCTCGCGGTTACGCAACCGCAGTACATATAACTTTGATCCTTGGTGCGTTTTTTACACCATCCTTAGGGGAAATTGGGCTTCCGTTAAACCAGTTATCAAAAACTCCTCCCGAGACTGTTACATAACGACGTTTACTAGAGTTGCCCCCTTTTCCTTTCGACGACAGGGAACGAATGAAGCTCCCTCGCATAGCCTCCCGAGACGCCGAGTTTTTGAGGCTCCGCCCGGACGAAGAGTAATCACATTACGGATCGATATACGCGACGTAATTCGGCGAGAGAAGACCAAGGGAATCGAAGCGATCCTCGTAAACAATTACATATACAATGACGTCCAGCTTGTGTAGCGTGTGTCCTACAGTTCGCTCTCGTTCGTTCGCATAATGTAGGATCAGAGTCCGATTTTATGTGCGCGATCATATATCACACCTTCCAAGTTTCGCAGTTTCGCGTGCTTTACACGAGACCCCTCTCCCGAGCTACTCTCGAGCTATTAAGTACTACTAGGAATGGGAAGTTCTCCCGCACCCAGCATATTCTCCAGACCTGACCCCGAGTTATTATTATCGTTCCTTTAGATCGATGCAACACAACTTGGAAAATACACACTTCCATAATTACCAAGAAGCCAAAAATTGGATTGCCGAGTGGATCAGCTCAAAAAGTAGAGGTGTTCACACATTTTATTACGACATGATGTTTTAAAAACAAGGAAAAAACAGCGGCTTTCAATGCAACCCCCTAATATATTATGCGACCCATTGCGAAGCTTGTTCGGCTTTACAGTAGGTTTTATACTGGTAAGCGCACCCGTCCGTTAGATTTTCCTGAAATTTCGTGGTAAAGTCGTAAGGCAAAATCAGAGCGAAATGGAACGATTGAACGAAATAACTCGACCATTTGAACTATCGGAGTTTTTGGCTCGATCGTTCAACTTCATTCTGATTTTGGCCTTCGTTATTACCACACAGAGAGAAGAATGTATATTAATCACTAATATTGCTTTCATTGTTTTACTCCAACAGTTGATACATCTGATGAACTTCACAAAACGTATATCAATTTTTGTCATATAGTAAAGCAATAAACGCAATACCTTCCCAAAAATCTCAAATCTATCGTCATATAAAACAGTATTGATATACTCTTCTCTCCGTGCATGAATGTAGAAAAACCTGTCAATGGAGTGCGCGTGATGATATGAAATCTGCTATACATACTGGCGAATAAAATGTACAGTACCATAACTGCCATGAAATTTCGGTCGTACCAGAGTCAGATAACCAACGAATGGCAATTTATATAGACAATTCGGACAATTCGAATAAATCAACTTCGTTGGACGAAGATTTTACCAGCCCTCTGACAGCTCTCACAATAGAAGACCAAATCCTCCTGTCGGTATTAGATACGGTAATACAATTTCGAGATAGCTGAAGTCTCGTTCGCTAGAATTCCGAGTACGATAACCCTTAGGAACGACGTCCTTGAAGACCGGAGTGCAGTAATTCTAGAGATTCGATCTCGGGGGAAAGCAGGGAATAAGGGGGATATGATTCGAATCACCTCGAGGCACAATTCGAATTCTCACGTCTCAGGGAAAAAGAGTGCTCATATTATCTCGATTTTTCTCTCTGTTGTTCGGAAGAAATTACATCACGCTGCGGGTCATGAGTCTCCCCCGAGTCTTCTCAGCCCGGATTGTCGCAATTTAGAGAAAGGCGTAGGAGGGTCCCCTCTCCGGAAGCCTCTCGTAGGCATATCGCGAATATTTCTCACGGATTTAGCAAGGACGAGCTCCTCCTTCGCTTAGCCGGATAACGCCAATAATAATGTCATACGACCCTCGCGCAAGAGTTGCTCGTCGTCTGATAAAGCCGTCCAATTTAAATCACGACAAGTCATTTTATCCCGCGCAAAATATACCGAAGACGATCGAGATCTCTTATTATACGTCTTGGTTTCGAGTAATACCTAGCGGAGAAACGCATACTCTATCGAAGAATCCATCGTGGAATCCCCCCGACATTCCTACACGAAGACGGATACCAATGACGGTTGGGAGAAAAGCCGTGAACGTGACGGGAGTGTCGGAACGCGCGTCAGAGAAAGCAGAAAAATTCACCGCGAGATTCGTTTCCCCTTCTACGCGCCCCCTTTTCCCCGCGGGCAAGAATTCCTGCGCGTAAGATGCGTGTACACTCGCCGCGCGTACTCGTGTTTTACACGAACGAGCATTAAATTACCGCGAGACTCACGGGGACGCGATTTATGCCTCGGCGAAGCGGGGGATTGCGTGGGTGGGGCGAAGAAAAGCCAGAGGAGATGCTGCGATGGAGGGTAAGTCGAGGGTAACCTCTCGTCTCCAGGGCGGATAAGACCAGGATGGCTGCAAAAACTTGATTACAGAATTCCTTGACTATTCCCTGACTATTTCAGATGAAATTTTGTAAGTATTTCGACATTTTTGTTCATATTCGAAGTTTTGTATAAGTAAATCAAGAAAGTCGTAAATAATTGTAATACAAGGACACGAGGTTCAGAAGTGTTCGAACCCTGAGAAAGTAACATTGATGGCAGAGAGACTGATGGCATTTTAGTCGATTGAACTACACGTGCGCTACTGCTAGAGATACCTGAAGCAACAACGCAAAAACGATGTATCAACGATGAAATTTCGAGAAATAAACTCTGCTTTATTTATAATTCCTAGTAAAAATCCAAAATTCTCTGACATTTCCATGACCAGGGCTCTCATCCAATCGGATGTCGAAAAATAGTGGGTGTTATTGACTTCTTATTTGAAAAAAAAAATGAAAAAATGACCAATCTTTCCTCATTCGAACATTCATTACGAAGGGATAAGAAAAAAAGCGGTCTGATGACATTTGTAGTAAATTCGATAAAGTTTTGAGGAAATAATATTGAAAGAGAATGATTGAGATTTGTAATCGAAATAATTCCTTTTCGGAAAAACACGTCGAAATTTTGAGCAACGGAATATAACAAATTTGATCACTTTTTAATGAACAAATACCTCAACAAACTTTTCCTTATACTACAAAAAACACACGCGATAATACAGACTGCTTGTTACGCGCCATCATAACGATTTACAGAATCTGGGCGCTGATAGTGTGACCATCTCGACACTGAACATTCATACGAATTGCTGCAGCGTTATAGCGGCGGGAAGGTATCGTAATAGCTATTTAACGAATCAAGGGACGAAATCTTAAGAATAATGTGACTTTTAATGACTCTTAAAGATAAAAATGACTTCCTACTGACTCGATTGAAAAAAAAACAACCAATTTAGAGCACTGCATGACTTTTCCCTGGCGGGTCAAATTCCTTGGCCCTTCCTGGTTTGCCAGGTCTGTAACCTCCCTGAAGATGGAAAAATACAATGACGCGTTCCGCAATTTTTCGCATATTTTCATCTCGGGGCGAAATTCGTGGTAGATACGTCAACGGGGGGCAAATGGATACAAGGCCGAAGAGTTTCCAAAATCTTTCTACTTCTCCCCGGCTCGAATTCCTGCGCGTAGCATGCGTGCACGTACCTATCGCGCAAACGGGCATTAAATTCACGCGAGATTCGCGTAAGGACGCGGTCTCCATCCCGACGAAGCGAGGAATCGTGGGTGAAGTGAAGAAAAACAGAGGATACCGGGGAGCGACAGATCAAGGAGCCTCGTCGCGAGGAGAGATAAAACGAAGAATACGATGGCGCGCGTCCCGTGCGACCTGTACATTTTCGCACATTTTCTTCCCCGTGCGCATGTAGGTCGAGCGCGATGTAGACGCCCCGTTAGAACGCGGCGCTCCGGAGGCAGTAACCCGTGGAATTCGTGGTAAATAAATCACCGGCGAGTGGATAACGAAGCTGGAGAGAGTCTCTGGTATTTTCCATCGCCGCCGCTACCGATGGAAACGAGAAGGGCGCGGTTAGGTGGCGGCTGAAATAGAAATCGAAGGGTGAAATGTCCCGGGTGATACGATAAGCGGCTGGACCGGTCGTCCGAGACAGCCGCGTCGAACGGGGCCGTTACTCGACGCCGTTACAGACAAAATCGGGTCTGAAATCGTCGAGATATCGCGGGTATTACAAGGGTGAACAAATGTACGGCAGACGCGATAAAGTTTACAGCGGTACATCATTAACGGAAACGGTATTCCGTTGCTGCAGGAACAAACTATTTCGGTATCATTACGAACGAGTGATTGAATTCGTATCGCCCCGCTGAATGGCGCTATTAGTTACGAATTTCGATTTAACGAACGGGGAAGCGAACTTGGTTACTGGTTGATGTAACTGCGGTTCGTTGGAGAGCGCGATAAGGTCGTGATCGAGGGTGGGAAAACGGAAATCACTAGAATAGCTGTCACTCGAGATTGACGGAGAGGCGGAGAATGTCGCCAAGGAAGGAACACCACTTGTTCACCCCCTAGGGGAAACGAAGATGCCTATCTACAATATATTCTTCCTCGCCGTATCTACACAGAGAAAAAATTAATTAGATCTACTGAAAATTATTTGTAGGGTCGCAAATAATTATTTATTTAGATACATTAAATTTGTCTTTCATATTAATTAAATATTTCTTCCTTGCAATTACATATTATGCCACATGATTTTAAGGAAGAGATATTCATTTTAATGTACTCGTATAAAAAATCTAATTGATTTGAATAATTACTTGCGGCCCTGCAAGTAATTTTTAGTAAATTCAACTAATTTTTTCTCTCTGTCTAGAAGAAACGGTTTACTCGAATACCCACGATGTAAAATGTATTCCTAGATTCGTACTCTCTGATTATAATCATACCTCCGGTTTTAAACTTATCTAAGCGCCTCGAGGGGAAGCAAGGTGGCCACTCAACTCCGCTCCCAAAATTCCCTGACTTTTCCCGATCTCTCTCTGACTGAAATCACTAATTTTCTCTGACATTTTAATTTACGAGACAAAACTCTGAAGGAACAAGTGAAATACTGCAATAATACAGTTCATACATGACATACCAAAATTATTCAGTACACATGTATACTGAATAATTCTGAAACATGTTGATATGTTATCAGTTATCACTCATCACGCAAGCATGTTTATTTGAATTATATGAGCATGGAAATGATATGAACGTACAGTTGGCTGTACTTATACGAATTATAATTTTAAATACATGAATAGCTTTTCTATGCATATATTTCAACCGTTTATTACTGCTCGCGATCAGATTAATGTGATATGATACATTCAATCAAAGTTAGGTACAAATTTAACAAAAAAATAACTGAAGAGAAAAATCTCTAAAACCCTCTGGATTTATCAAAAATTTCCTGACCACCGAAAAGTTCTCTGACATCTCCCTGACCAATCAAATTTCCTGACATTTTCCGGTTTTCCAGTTGAGTAGCCACCATGAGAAGTCAAAGCTTCTCCCATCTACACCATCCCTCGTATAAACACCAACGAGTTACTGAAAACCTTACTGAGTGTTCGGTAAACAGACGCGTAGGTTCTCGAACTACGTTGTAGTGGCTCGGACGATACCGAAGACAAATAGATTCACTCCCGAGGAATGAAGAACGCGGTCGAAGTTGTATAGATTTCGATAAAGAACGGGCGAAAGGTGAATAGAAGAAAGGTAAAATCGAGAAGAAGAAAGAGCGTAGATAAATAGGAACGGGACACCATCGAATTTGGAGCTAACGTACGAAACCTTAAGCGATCGGAAAAAGGGAGCGAGCGGGGTTCTATCACCCTGGCAAAACGGATCGGCGAGCCTACCAGAGCGACAGCCCTCAGTAGCTGGGCAACTGGTGCGAATCAATAAACCGAGCAACCCCCCCGAACGGGCTGACAACGGCGAGATGAAGACCCCGAAGGTGATTTTGCAAACCGGTTAGAGCCTTCCCCTTTGCGCATTCGCTTCGAATGAATCCCGATAGTCCCGCATCATTGAAAAAAAGGATGAAAGAGGACCTTTGTCCGTAAAGAGAAATCGATATCTTCCACGGATATTGGCACGACATCAACTATACGATTATAATAAAACTTTATATGCCGTATGCTTGCTTTTCATTCCGAACTCATCATGAGATCCACGTATACCGCGGTCATAACTGTGTAGATTTTAATATATGATATTGTATATCTAAATATAGAATTTTGTACTCAATATTCATTTTAATCAGCCATATCGAGCTGAACTAGGCTAGGCTTTAACTATGTAGGTTTTAACGCCTGTATAAAAAAAAATCACTCAAAACGATTTGGATGTAGCGCAGAAATCAGATCCAATGAGAGAAAAATTGACTAAATTCGTTCGAATCCCAGTTCAGTAAGCTTTAGCGTTCATTAGTTAGTAAATTACTTTGAACGCGAGAAAATATCAATTCCAGATTTAAACGAGTGAACCAATAACAGTCGATATCGCGTTTGTAAATCAATGTTACGAAAGATAAATTATCAGAGCTAACGGGGCTGGTCCTCCACTCGACCAATTCTATCAGATTTCGCCAGTTTAGCAAACAGCTATATACATTTGAATGAGTCGTGTCTACACGGCCCGTACGGACAATTATATTGATGTTAACACGTTTGCAAATTCCACTTGTCATCGTCGAATCGCACTGAATACAGATTTCCTCGTCGGACGAATATTTGAGAAGACGCTGGGAGCTTATAGTCGAACCACTGGCACCTCCCCTGTATTTTGAATAATCACTTGACTTGGACAAATTTATCGCAACATCATTGTGATATGACACTGAATGTGAAATCGATATCTAGAAAATATAATTGTTCATTGATGTTTTTTCACGTTAAATAGAGGGACGAAGCATCCTGCACAAAATCAGTGGCTGTTCAATCTTCTCGTTCCTCGTTTTCTCTATGTCAATATTAAATACGCCAAGTAGTAATTTGCTTTTCGAGGGACCTGTATACATATGTATGTATACATATGAATACAAATGACAAGATGTCCATTTATGCATAGTAACGCCTGACTGAAACGGCTCCGCCTACATGATTACTATATCGACGTCACAAACGCGCGGGAGTAACAGAGTAGATGAAAAATTAGTTTATAAAATATCCTATGCAACCAGTATGCCGACTATCTGCCATCATCGGCCGATCGATTCGAATTTACATATTATATTACATATTATATTAATTAGAGAGAAAAAAATCCTGTATAAAATTAACAATTATTCAAATGTCACGTCTCCTGTCTTTTCTATCAAATGCGCGTAAGAGAGTTAATTGCTTTTTAAAAGAGTTGCATATATGAATATATATTATACGTAGATATCCGCTTAAAGTCGAGTTACATTGAAGATGCTCCTTTCTGAGTGATTAAGGCATCGGAGCCTTAAAAATGCATGATAGTATTATAAGGTTCGTTCCAACAAACACGAGAACTAGTTCTGAACTCGCGACGGAGTGTGCGCAGTTTGACTTTTGGGACGGCTAGGTCAGACTGCGCAGACTCCGTTGAGTTCAGAACCAGTTCTCGTGTTAGTTGGAACGAACCTATAGAATCCACGGGAAATTAATTCATTAAAACAACCGCCGATACGGCGATTATCATTAACGGCCACTATCGCCGGACGATCGAATCCAATTACATTATCGGTTCATTTCGAAGATGACCCATTAAATCAACAAGTGTGGAAATGTATCGCAATTACGTTCTCTCCGTGCAAAATTATTCGAAGCGACGCGATACTTTTAATTACAGTTACAGTGGGTACCTGTAATTGGAGGCACTCTCTTTACTCGAATGTAAAAGCAACAACCAACTATCGAAACGATAAAAAAGGGAACTGCGTAAAACATGTTACTCGGGAGTCGGTCCCTGCAGCTTTCCAATTTACGAATCGAGAGTGGAGCTTTAACTTAATTCAACCTTTCGACTACTTTCTGTCGTCTGTAACTGTATCGATTTTTTAGAGGAAAGAAGATTTACAACTCCTTTTTTTTTAAAAAAGCAGCTTAAAGCATCAGGTGTAATTTGGAAATAGTGTCGACTAGCCCCGCTGGAACGATTCGAAAACGATACAAAGTATACTTTTTTACCAATGTAACTCGCATCATTTCAAACGCTTCTAAGGCTAAACCAACGATACCGTCCAATTCGAACGCACCGATCACTCGGAATCGATTTAGAAAATCCTGCCAAAAGCAACGATAACCACGTCCAAGAACGCGGCCTTTGTGTATTCTCCGGCCTTTTGCGCTCCTCCCTTTTTCCTCGCGGGCGAACAGAAGCATGATGACGGTGCTTGGCAGAAATATCCCAGAAAACTCACTTTCTGCCTCAAAGGAGCGTTCCCCTGACGGACCACGCATTCCCCGTTCGCCTCTCTCCTCCTTTTTATTAACCGATCGATTCGTGGTATCTCAATTTTTCGACGTCAGATTCCGAAACGCTAGGTAATACGTAGATTAAGGCGGCTGGGAAAGGTCCGAGGAACTTCTTTGCGTCGATCTATAGTGACTTTAAATCATGAGTATTCATCCTTCTCGAACGAATTTGCTGGACGCTAATCCAAATTAGTGATGTGCCAAAACCAACTAGACGACTGTACAATCGTTTCTGGTGGTTAGGTGGACAGCTGGCAGTAATAATAATTATTGCTACTGGCGGAATATCTCACTGCCAATGGCAGTAGTTCCATCGACAATTTGGCACTGAAATTGATCATTGACAATTTAACGGCCTATAAATATCAACAGTTCATCTGGTTACTTTTCTGGCTAAGCAACTGGACTTACAGCTTCGCCGGTCTGGAACATTTTTTAGAGCACCTATAGTAATGAGGAACAATAAAAAAAAAGTTTGATTTTCAAAAAAAAATGAAGGACTGGCTTCTAATTTCGTTTTCTTTTTTCACTTATGTGACCTAACTGTTGGTTTTTTCGAAATGCTATTTTGGATCATTGCGGTGCAAAGTGAGAACAATCTGGAATAATCTGGGTTCTTGCAATGCACCTCATGATAATTTTATTATGTTTAATTCTTAAATTTGGTTGAAATCATACCGTCGTTATGTTCTATTATAATCGCATGCAGATACCGCCACACACACACACACACACACACACACACACAATTGTTGTATCTTTTTCTCCCAGAAAATCATTGTTTTAACTTGTTACTACTCAACGAAGGGCGCTATGTCCGTTTTGATTACCCTTTCACACAAAAATTTATATAAACAAAGTTGTAGCAAGATACCAAGATACATCTTTTGCAGGATTACTTACTTTACCCACATTTTACTGAAGTAAAAGTATTATTCACAAATAATTTTACTTATTTGATATATAAGCACCCTGGTCAATTGTCTAAAAATATCATATCACCTATTCGAATTACTATTTTTATTCCCGTTTTAAAATGATCTGACTTTAACATATAATTCTAAAATACAGATCATGTTAAAACGGGAGCAGAGGTAGTAATCCTAATAGGTGGAATGACATTCTTAGACAACTGACCAGGGTGCTCATGTATCAAATACAAAAGTAAGTCAAAGTGTAAGTCAAAGTATTCGTCAATAATAAATAATTTCACTTCAGCAAAATGTGAATAAACTAGATCATCCCATGAAAAATGTCAGCATCTCGTTAGAACTTTGTTTATATAAATTCCTTTGTAAATTAGTAATACTAACGGATATACGCATTCTTCATTGAGTAGTAAAAATGTGGAGACCGATTTTTTAGAAGAAAAAATCTTACAATCGGCGGTAGGATCTGCATGCGACTATGATGAAGCGTAACAGTATGATTTCTATCGAATCTAAGAATTAAATATAATAAAATCACACCATATGTATTTCAAGAATTGAATTACTATAGGCGTACGACAAATTCGTTCGAGAAGGATGAACATTCATGATTAAAAGTTACTATGGATCGATGCAAAGAAGTTCTTCGGACCTTTTCCAGCTGCCTTAAACTTTAATTTTAGTTATTATTACTTTGTTACCCTTCGTACGGTTTACTCATAGTTTGTAAGTTACGTGTATCTGTCTATTCTCTTCTGCTCCATACTCTCGTAGAGAGTACTTGTTCAGTGTAGTTTACCCTCAGTTCGAAAGTTACCCTCTTGCTCAATACCTTCGTAGAGGGTATTTGCTCTCAGGAGACCTTGTCTCAGAGCCTAATAAAAAGCTTCCTCTTCTTCTACCTATCACGGCGTATATAACCAGACAAGTAGATACGTAAACGCGATCTCTACGTCCTTCACCTTGGGAACTATTTATTCATGTCACGGTTAGACGATACAGTTCCGTCGATCAATGGCAAATTAATTTCTACTGCGAATTTCCAGCCAGTCTCGCGCTCCGGAAAATAACCCATCTCCTACACGCGCGATACAGCATTTAACGACGACGGTGTCGTGCGTTTCGCCGATATCCGCCGAATGCCGTATATCGCTCGACGAGTGAAGGACCTTAATTTCACGAGTAATTCGAAATCATTGACAGCTCTGAACACGCGGCACGAAACCGGGTTCGAGCAGATAAAAATTGAATTATCGCTTCCCTCTTCCTGGTGAATTACCGCGCGGTCATTTCTCCAACTCTGCCGTTGTACGTTGGCGCGGCTGACCTACATAGCCACGCGGGGTGAAACAAAAGTTGGTAGCATTAGTTCGGAGACGCGTTCCGGAGTCCAGCACGGGTGGGAAATAATTCGCGTGGAAAGAACTGGACAGTGGAAGTGCTTGTTTTCCTCGGATACGGCTGTACTTTTATCGCGGTTCTATGCATAGCGATACCGATGAGATTCATTAAATCTTCAATTGAAAATCAAGGGTAAGCAAATACATGTGTACATTGAGAAATTTTGGTACAATATCACTAAAATTATGAAAACTAAAATCCATTTGCGTTCTTCTGGAACTTTTTCTCCTCTTTCTATAAATCCGCGCCAAACACGTTCCCGAATATCAACCCCCCCCCCCCCCCCCCCCGGCTTCCACGCCTCGTGCATAAATCTAAAAAAAAGATCGATAAAAAGAACCGCACGGAATAAAAACGCCAGACCCAGAATTCGTACGGGTCGTAGTAAATTTAAGTCCTCGGCGAAGGTCTCGACATTGAAATCAACGTCTCGCGTCATTCATTCGCAACAGCACAACTTGGCTGGCAATCAAATCTGGTTCCCAGTGGTTTCCATCTATATCCCCCTCCCCCCCCCTAGCCTCGGAATGGCGGATATACGCAATGCGCTTCTGACAAAGGGAGACGACAAAAAACGGGCCCTTGATTCACGTCGCGATGCGACCGAGACGCCCTGATTCTCCAAGGTAGAGTCTAGAAACGCCAGAGCGAACTTTTTTGAGTTTCACTGGAAAAAAAGAGCTATTACGATGGCGACAAAAGATCCAAGCGCCGAGGTGACTCGCAATTCTTTATGCAAAGAGTCTGCCGGATTCCATTACACTCGTACCTTAATGGATCCACCCTCTCCTCCTCCTCGGTAGCTCCTCGACAATCGTTGCGAATTCAACGCGAAGCCCATTTACGTCGAGACAAAAGGGAAGGTGGAAAATGAGCGAAAAAGAATCCGACGAGGACGGGTATGCCGTCGTTATCGATAAGCTTCTCTCCAATCTGAGATCCGAGATTAGCTCGGTCGGTTGTAAAAGCCTCGCTCTGCAAATTCTGACGTCTCAATGCCAAAGGAAGTCATAGAATCCTATTTTTATCCGGTGTCTCAGAGTTCCTCTAAACATCCAATTCTCGGAAGGAAACAACGAAAGATTGGGAGAAATCCTCTCGCATTGCAGTCGCAATTTAACGCGTTTTATTCTCATACAATGTCTCGTCGTTCCTGAGAGTCCGGATATTGGAAGAGAAACGAGGTAATATACGAAAGAAACCCTCGAACGTCGATAAAGCTAAACTTACTCGGCAGGAAAGGAACTTCAATCGCTATAATCTCGTTATTCATAAACTTTTATTAGCCTACATCGATACAATACTTTGTTGTAGATAAAAGTTTAATCTTCAAAAAAGTAGTATACAATTAAGACTAAAAAACGCATAGATAACGAGATAATAGTGATCAAAGTTTCCTTACAGGTGGGTAAGTTTAGCTTTATACGGTACAGTCCAACCAAACTATGGTTAAATTAACAAAATTTAACCTTCGTATAATTTAACCAGAAAACTTAACAATATCCGGGCGTAATATTCGTTTATAATTATAGAAAATAGACCTATTGGGTGCGCCCACTCTCGATACAAGTACCGCGACCCGGCGTAAGCGAAATAAAATGCAGGGAGACACGTTCTCCACCACGGGGGGAAACGCTAATTACATCGGGCTTTATTCGGGGCGAATAGCCAGAATTTCCACGACGTGGAATGAGCGAGCATTTCAATCAGCCGACGCGTGTAACACTCGAGTCGCGTTCGCTCTTGATGAGCGTGTTGAAAGTTTTTACAAAGCTCTAAGCACGAAGAACGAGCAGACGCGAGATTACCCGCCCTTATCGAGTTTCGCGATGAACAAACAAATCCTCCCTTCAGCCGTTCCTCCGAGAAAGTTGTCGGTGGATCCTCGACTCCCAACGAGCGAACCTGCACCGAGCAAAAACTCATCGGCGTTATCGATGGAGCGCGGTAAGGGAGACGGTGCAATCCTTTCAACGCGGAGGAAATATATTATCGTGGTTTATTTACGGCGTGACCGCTTGCTCATTCGCAAAGCTGGCTTTGAACAGACGAGCGAAAAAACAAGCGAAAAAATGTGCGAACCCATCAGCTGGACAATTTTCGATTGTTCAAGAGAAGGGTGTTTCAAAACTCTGTTCAACGTCGCTTGAACGCGCCTTTTCCTAATTATTTTAAACTTTTTTGCATCGTTTCATCCATCTTCCCTTCATTTTCCGTTCCGCGGTGCGATAACGCGTGAAAGAGGAAACTCAAGAGGAGGTTATTTGTAATCCTTCGCGGGAACGTCAGCTCCAGCCTTTAGCCGGAACGCCATTTCCATGTACCCATTACGATGTTACAGTGCTTCGCAGCCTCTTTTACGTAACCCTTTGTACCTTGGTAAGAATAAGATTTAAGAATTGCATAAATCTTGTTAGAACCAAATATTGAATTTTTGGCAAATGTTGAGAAAAATTCTTATCCATTTGACAAACTTCGGAATGTCTCAAATATATTTTGTATATCTTTTCACGCGACAATACAACATTTGAGATGAGCAACACAGCTGCTATTTATGCATCGCGTCCCGATACGTTATACCTTCATAATATCGGTTCGATGATGATGTTAGTCTTTGATATAATTTGGTTCATTTGAAGATATCAACTTCTTATAATTCTTGATAAATGACATTTTAAAAAATGCTTTAAAAAGTCTAACAATATTACGCAGTTTTTAATTGCTTTTTTTAATCAAGTTTGATGGATTCCTTAAAAATGGATGCCTATGAAAAATAGTCGGAGGAATAAAATTTTCCCAAATTTGACATATTTTTTCGCATAGAATTTGTTATATTCCTCTAAGTACACGGGAAAAAATAAATCGTAGCATGTGTACAAAATTTGTGGCAAATTTCGGGACAAGGTCAATTTATTGTTACGATAACTACAACTTTAGTCAAGATTATAGTAAAACTTGTAGAAGTTGCAAGCGTTTCTGTAATTTTTACTAAAATTTTAGTTATCGTAACAATAAATTGGATTTGCCCCAAAATTTACCCCACACTTTAGAAATGCTATTTATTTTTTCCGCATACCATTGAATCTTTATAAATTGCCTAAAAATGCATATCTCACCATTGCAATCAATTTTGATCAAAATACGTCTTTCCTATTTTCACCAGGGTGGTAGCCATTCCTTTCTCCCACCCCATTTTCCACTCCACATTCGTTTAAACAGTTATCCGTAGCAAAATCTGCACTTTTTCGCATACATATATACAAATTCACTACTCATGATGCCGATATTTTTTTCAAAATAAAGGTATCTAATGTTGTGTAATAGTACAGTAAGACCCCGCTTAACGCTGCTCCGCTTAGCGCTGTTTCAGTATTACGCGGTAGTATTATTGGATTCCCCGAAATCGCACACGGTATTGGTACTTGTTGTATATGTGTGTAAATGAAGCAGGCATGCAACAACCATAAGCGGTGCATTATGCAGCGACGGTGCACACTATGTATTTTTTGTTTCACTGCGCTCTTTTGTTAATCTGTCTAGAATAAAGGTTACCACTGTATTCCCTAACTTTGATAGAAGTTTAAAGGCAAGACAAAGTGTCATTGATGCGGTGTCTTGCTACCGACAACTGCTTGCTGAACGAAACAGGAAAAGACAAAAGACTTTAGATGACTTCGTCACAAAGAAACAAAAAGTATCAAATGAGGAAGAACCTTCCTCGTCACAAACATGAAATCTTTACTCGAACTTTTTTTTATTTTCATGAATGTTTTATGAATAAAAATGGATATTAGCAATAAATAAGTCTATAATTGATGTAATAAAAAACTATTTAACGATAAATGTTACGAAATAAAACAAAAAAAGAACTGATATATTTTCTTATTCTTTGTTCAGTTTCACTTATCCCCATTATTTCCGTATTAAGATGACCTCGTTTAACGCTGTTTCGTTTAGCGCTGGAACTTATTGGAACGTATCCCCCGCGTTAAACGGGGTCTTACTGTAGTAGTAGTAATAATAATAACAAGAGTAGGACAGCGCAAATTGTATCCCCTACATTTCGACATCGTCAATCGGAATAATAGAATTTTAGGGATACGTTTGAACGATGCCTTCGAAGAATCACGCCACGTTTGTGGATTCGAAAAATTGGAAGACTGCGTCTTTGGCGCAATGTGTTTGTCGCGTGACTCAGGGGTCGCAGGTTATCATAGGTAGAATAAACGATTTGCATTTTGTTGAAGGTAAAAAAGAGTAAGGACTTACCTGTCGAATATACGGGCCTCCTTCAGCACGTTCCCAAGGTTGATGTAGGCGTCCAAGAAATTGGGATCCAAGGCGACCGCCTTTTCGAAATGATGTATCGCGAGCCATATTTCTCCCTGAGCATTGAAAACGCAACCAAGATTGCTCCAAGCAACGGCAAAATCGGGCCGCGTCTCGATTGCCTTTAGATAGCATGCCTAAAGTCAGAAACGATGACGTTAGTCGAAAAGGTTCGCGATTCTGATAGGGACGCGCCGCGCCGTGCCCGTCCTCTCCTCGCCGCGCCGCTGCTTTTGTCGCGTGCTCGTCGAAAATCTCGTATGAAGGTCGATCAGTGTTCATCGAGCCTGTTACGTAACGAGATTCTAGAACGAAGGGGGGGGAAGCGAGCGGCCGAATCTCGACGTCCGCACTCTAGCGTCAATGTCGCTGAGATTGGAAGGCGGAGGTAACTCGCACATTTTTCCTTTCCAATGTTCTCCGGCGGGTAAACACCAACCGTCGGAACGAGAGGACAATGCGGAGTTGTGTTCCTGATTCAAATGTTCCTTCCAGTCGAGAGATTTCCAGGGAGAAAGCCAGCGTCCGTCTCGTCCGAATGAAAGTCAAAGAGAAGAGGTGACACGTTTCGTCGAACGACGAACGATAAACGTCCCGACGAGAGTTTCGACGAACACGTGACGATATTGTGGGAAACTTATTGGGAAAGAAGCGGGCTCCCAAAATAAAAAACACATCACATCAACGTCCGCGCTATCGCGATTCGACTCGCAGGTGATTCTTGCGTTATACCCGCGACATGTGAGATTATACTTTTTCTGCCGGTAGAGAAGAACGGTCAACGGATGCACGTGTGAAGTCGACAAGCCGTGATCCCTTTCTCGGCTCTGACAAATGTTATAAGACCGTTGTCAATGGTATCCATGATAATCGAGTCCGGCGATCGAGATAACCAGAGACTTTTGCGGTTAAACGTGCTGAAACGAAATCCATGAAAAATCACCCACATCGACAAAGATGGAACGCGACTTCCGTCCTCGCGTTTGTTTCTAGCTTTCCGAAGAAATGAGATGTTTTTCTTGTCGCCGCTATGGTGCTTCTACGTGGGAGTCCGGTGGATTGGGGAAGGTGCGTGGTGCGCGCAAGGAGCGTCACGAGAATTGCGCTGGTGATTCTCCGGAATGCGTCCGGTGGACTCGCCAGCACTCGCAGTTGGAAGGATTTTACACAAATGTATCGTTCAAAGAGCCACGATCGAGCCGCGACATTCGGCGAAGAGTGAATTAGAAGCGTATCGTTATCGCGTGAAAAAGAAATCGTTTTACGTTGCGTCACTCAAAAAAGTTGCGCACAATCGAGCATCGGAGCCCGTAATTTCGATAAGTAAAAAGAAACAAGGATAAAAATGCGTATCCCTTGCGAACGACAATGTTTTCTTCGAGATCTCCGTCCGTTCGTCTCGATTCTTCCCGCCTTCAAATCGAAAACTCGACAATCATTGTGCTAGAACAATTACCACGTAAAAGAGACTCCCGATTTCGACGCTATAAGAAAAAGAATCGTTCACTCTTCCCATCTCGAGTGAATTGAATGTACGCTAATGACGCTCCGGTAGGGAAAAGCATGAAGGTGATATGCGCTTGCCGAGAGGCGGGCTGCACTATAAATATCGTAATCCGTACCTAAAAAATAAACACAAGGGGATCTTCAATTGGCTAGTCTCTATCGGTGGAAGAATTTGAGGTGTCCGGATGTACACGACGAAGGATCAGAGAAGTACAGATGCGAGTAGGAGAAGTTCATAGCGCGTTGAGTTCTGTAACCGCCTCATTTATAAAGCTCAGTGCATTCTCGAAGAACAAAGTTAAAGTAGTATAATTCTATATCAACCTGCTAGCTCGTTAATTGACTTTGGACATGGATAAGCGTCATCGATTCAAATTTAACGAACGAATCGTACGAGTTGTTTTTATAAGAGACACAGATTTTTCTGAAGCGCGTATCAAGAGCATCGCTCTAATGTTAGTCCGAGAGATTGAAGCGTGACGGAGTTTATATAGGTGCCGATTGATCGTACAAATCGCTTCTTCGACGTAAATAGACCTTTTCGAAGCGGGGATGTCGGCCAATCGATTGAACGAATACGGCATGAACCAAACTGCTCCGATCTTTAAACTCTCCGGTTAAAAGGGATTCGTAGGCAAGATAGAGACCAGCCACGGGAACTACTTTACCTTCAGTGTACCCTTTGGTAGGTTGACGGTAGGTACGGGTCGCAAGCTCTCATAATAAACTTAGAGTGAGAGACAGTGTGTTACTGAATAACCAGATTCAGATTCACCCTTTGACGAAGGAACCAGTGGAAACGGACCAATTGCATAGCTCCGATCTCCCCTCCTAGAGTTGATCATCCCATCCACAACAATAAGACAGCTGCGTTAATCTCTCTTCACTACTATTTCACCTCAAGTTTCTTTATGCCCAGAGTCGTAGAGCCTAACACAATTTCGCTAAATGCCACACACGCGTCAGCCACTTTGGCACCTCTTACTCCGCGATCAAAACAGCGGATGAATTTCGAATTTTAGTAGTAATCGCAGGTGAACTGATTTGACATTTCGCCGGTACGGCACTTTAAATGTAAAACTACAATTTTATACGAATATTCATACGATACACCTGCAGTATTTTGGTACAACTCGAATTTATCTCGACAAGTTATTTTAACGAATTGTTTGCAACGCAACGTGAAAACGACTGTGTACCGCGATAAGAAAAACGCGAACGAGTCTACTAACGTATTTATACGGCTATACCTATAAATAGAGTCGCGCGACCCGCGAATCGTGTACGTAAAAGTCGATAGAGACGTAGAAAGAGAAGCAACGTATCCACGACGTATCCGTCATCTCCGGCGAATTCTTGCGAACGAAATTTATACTTGTGTGACACGTTTCTAATCTAGAGACGGGCATGTGGCTGACGGAGTAGAAAATTTGAAAAGTAATATAAGCTCGAGAGTTCTCAGGAATGACGGACAAAATAGCAGAAAACTTTCCTCCTTGCCGCTGCGCCCTTAACTATAAATGGTACACTCACGCGATAAAGACAGAAATCACAATCGCGTTGATGCGACGACAACTGGTTCAGCTTGATCGGAATTCTCGAGAATTAATTGTAAATCAATCGTTCTAGAGTATGCACGTGGATATTCCCTTTATCCGTGAGTACACTTTTGCCAGTGATCGCAAGCGCCGCGCTGCAGTAGATTACTTGACTAACACAATTACTGTCTTTTGAACTCATGTTTCAAATGCGATACGATATTAATATTCAACGAGAAACCATGGCCAAGTATGAGGCAACTCTAGGTTTGCTTGAAATAATAAATTACGGAGCTCCTGTGCAAACGCATTGCCGTACCCTGGTGCACATCTGCGTCCAAATGATGTATGTACCGTTATTGCAGAATCAACGAGAAACGTGCGTTGCGTATACGGTATAGGTACGGTACATGCAATTGTCATCATTTGTGAACGTCCGACAATGAACGTTCACAAAAGAATAATAAACCGCGTGATGCGCACCAGGACAGATACGTACCAATCGCGCAGTGACGATCGAATAATTATTCGTGTTCGACGATGAGAAATATCATGAGATTTGAAATAGCCAAGTAATCTCGCGCCAATATATCAGCTGAAAAGTGACAATGATTATTTTGACGAGAGAAATGATACTGTACGAAAAAAAAAATGATGGAGATGAGAATGCGTGAAAAACTTAGTAACTACGCCCGCGCGCAGCTGACCCTATTTCTTTGAACTAATGCAAAAAAAGAAATGTTCGTACATCCTTTCGTTCGTATTTACAACGACCGAATTCCTCAAGGTTTACTTAAAAATCGAACAAACACTCGAAGAGCGCCGAGGCACGCGCGAATAGGGTCAGCGGGGATAGTTGGATTTGTTGCAACGCCATGTGAATGAACATATATTGTAATGGTGCTACACGTCGCGCATGGCCAATGTGATTTCCGCGCTGCTTCCGAGAACTTCACAAACCTAAACCAATGAACCACACTTGATACCACAAAACAATCTTGCAACGGGAAAGTAGGCGGGATCAGCGCAGCGACGCCGTGTGTGCGCTACGCTCGAATTACCATGGAAATTACGTCGGCTTTGAAAAACGATCCGGCGATGAACAACTACGTAGACGCGGGAACCGGAAGACACCTTCTTCGTCTCTTTACAAAACGCGAATGGCATCAAATGTGGTGAAATCGAAAATTTTCAAAAGCAAGGAGAGATAATATTTCCTCTGCAATCAAAACGTTAATGCTGAAACGGGAGAATCGATGTGTGCACAATTCCAATTTTGATGGCAGAGACATGACCGCGCGCCGCGCATATTATTCCGCGTGGCAAGGAAAGACAGCTTTCCGCATGAGCTACGTGAAACGATAATCGCTCTACGCATTCCTCAGAACTACACTAGCTGAGACACATGCACGTTATGCACTTGTACTCCGTCAAGAAATGTGAAATATCGCATCAACTTTTATCCGTTATCCGTTCGTAAAAATGAACTGCGTAATTTTGAAATGAAACCTTGTCCGAGAAATGTGATTTCTTTGCAGCTGCCATTTATATGGGTTGACGAATAGAGCTGCACTGTCACATGATACATACAATATTTAACGGTGACTAATTCGAACGCTCGCAGTTTTAAAAAGCCAGTTGGGATCAGTCTTGCGATTTTGAATTTGCTTTGATATTTAGAACGTGGATAATATCGCGATAACGAAACCCGTTACAAATACGACACTATCTTCATATTGCGAAAAACGAGAATGGATAAAGAGTACCGAGCTTGAATAGGTATGAAGGGTTTAAAGAAAACAGTAAACAGGATACGATCTGACACAATTTGTCAAATCCTTCATTCGGCAGACACACGAGCCAGCATATAAAAGAAACATTTAATTTGCTTAGAACGGTACAATTACGTAACTGGCACTCACCGCTCTTCACGTGCGTCACTACTGCCAATAGTCACGTTGACGCAAAATAGTAAGTAAATCTTACGAACCGTTAGAAACATCCACATCTCAAATTATGTACTGCCGTACTATATTCTATACGTCATGCGATAGTTACACACAACGTCACCTTCGAATTCAAATTGGCGAAACAGGTCCCAACGGGCTATTTAATTTCAATTCGATTCGACGATATATGTCGTTACTTTGGAAATGTAAAGATGAGAAAGAAATACCGCGAGAACGAGTACCCGATCGCAAAGTAATTTAATTTAATTATTCCATTACGAAATTGACTTCTTGTTCGTGGTTACAAGGAAACGGACTAGTTTTCCAATAAAGCAATCTGCTTATAAAAATATCAAACGGCGTGTTAGAAACTCCAGCTCGTTTATGTGATGCAGAAGATTAATTACAAACCCGTAAATGAAAGGTTGGAGTGATGCTTCTTATGAAATCTCTATCAGCGATCACGTCATTTGGGAATCCCTTATTTCTAGTGTCCAAAAAAATTCCAACATTTGACAAGAGTACCAATGCAAACGAATGTGACACATTGAAATTAGTGTCTATTAGTTTTATACCCGAATATAGACGTACCTTAGCCTCGTCAAGTCTTGCTAATGCTTTCAAAAGATTACCAAGATCGCTCCGCACGCAATAAAGATCCTGAAAAACAAATGAAAAATGTCGTTACATTTTTTATTCTTCCTCTTGGTCTCTGAAAATGGATAGGAAGCGTCATTAAATCGTCCAAATTCGAGGAAGAAAACTTACGGAAGAATATAGAAAGGTATTCGTGGCAGAAACTCTACACATGATTCGTCGTGAAACGGAAACAGAGGGACGAAGAATCAAGAGAAGGAATAAAAGAGTGCGATTACTCAGGCTCTTAGACCTGATTTGAATACCGTCCTTAATCAATGACACTCATAAGCATTGCGGAAATCCGGAAACTGAATTTATAGACTGTCACGAACGAGAGAGTGAGAGAAAGGGAGAACGTTATACCAACCGGATTATATTGCAGAGCCGTGACGTATGCTTGAACCGCTTGTTCCATGTCACCAGCAGCAACCAGAGCCGCCGCTAGGTTGATATACCCGTCGATGAAATCGGGTTTCAATCTCACGGCGTGGCGATAATTCTCCAAAGCTTCTTGAAGCTGACCGCGCTCTTTATACACATTGCCCAAATTACTGTAAGCTTCGGCCAGTAAAGGGTTCTGCTTGATGGCTAAGCTGCTGTAGTGGGCCGATCTGTGGATGGAAAAATTCCTATCTGGATTCTACTCGATAATTTATTGTGTATCTAAAGTTTGAGTTGTCACAATGACAAAATCAATTTTGGTATAAAACCGTTTGACGTGAATCGTGTTTTTCTCAAATCAACGAGAGCTAACAGAAGTACCAGTACTGGCCATTTTGTCTCGTTTTGTGCTAGTTTTAGTACTCTTATAATGCTTCAAACAATTAAAAATAGTCATTTACGGACACGGACACGGACACGGACACGGGGACACACACAGAGAGAGACAGAGACAGAGACAGAGACAGAGACAGAGACAGAGACAGAGACAGAGACAGAGACAGAGACAGAGAGAGAGAGAGAGAGAGAGAGAGAGAGAGAGAGAGAGAGAGAGAGAGAGAGAGAGAGAGAGAGAGAGAGAGAGAGAGAGAGAGAGAGAGAGAGAGAGAGAGAGAGAGAGAGAGAGAGAGAGAGAGAGAGAGAGAGAGAGAGAGAGAGAGAGAGAGAGAGAGAGAGAGAGAGAGAGAGAGAGAGAGAGAGAGAGAGAGAGAGAGAGAGAAGAATGTGCCACAGTCTTTACTACTCGGGTATAAAAGGCTAACATTTTTGCTATCATTTGCGCGTGTACGCTATCAGTCATACTACCGATTCTCGATGTAACACATGCGAGAATGATCATCATTCGTACGTATAGCACACTGACGCGCAAACGTTGTCAACAAAGTCAGCCTTCCAATATTTAAACGGTAAAAATTCCGCGTTCTTTTTTCTATGATACTATTGAAGATTAAAATCGTCAATTATGTAACCAAAGTGCGAAGAGCAACAATTGCGAGAAACAAATCCGGAGCGATCACGACCGGTAACTGTACACTAATTAACTCGAGGAAGAACATTTAGAAGAGATCGGCATTTTGTCAATGCGATGTCTCGAACTTCAAACTCACAAACGATCGTTCTTCTAATAAATAATCGTTCGCTAATAGTCTTGTTGAACTTCATCATAATTATTGCTGCCTAAACATCGTAAAATTAATACTAATGTATATTTATTTGTTTCCTAAATAAAAATTTAATAATGATAAGTAGCTCTTTCTACTTATATAGAGTGGACAGCAATTAGAGAGGTACTAAATTTCCATGATATTTCCATGATTTCCAGTTAAGAATTCTGTATTTTTCCATGATCACACCTATGACTTTTAAAGTGTTTATGCAAAATTGTCTAGTCAAACAGAAATAAATCTTTGTCTTAATAATACCGGGAGCAATTCTCACCGTTTCCTGCCATTGATTTCGTTCGCAGGCATTAAAGCAAAATTCAACGTACAACCGTACTTCTAACGTATCCAGTATCCCGAGATCATATAAGTCTTATTAAATCAATAATAATTTGTTCCATAGTTCCGTGATATTTTCATATTTTACAAAAACTCTTATAACAGTTCCATGATATTCGATATGCAAAACGAGTTCCATGATTTTTCCGTAACCTCCATGATTTCCATGATCACTAGATGGCCTATTATATGTAACGCGTATGTCTGTGCTCAAACCGGTCATGGCAGTGTATCTATCAAATGGAGACAAAAAAAATGAAAACCGTCCGGTTTGTGAACGCAGACATACAGTATTCAAAGGTCTTCAAGGAACTTACTTCTCGAGCCTGCGGCATTGAAAGTGAATCGATGAAAGAAGCAGAAGAACTCCCGTGTTGTTGGTCTCTTGCCTCCACAACTGCATGCAATGCCGCTCGGCATTTTCATAATCACCAGCTTGATACTCTCTGTGTGCGAGCTCCAGTAACCCTGAAACAGAAACGAATGAAACGTTAAAACTAATGCTTATCTCGTTTTTGTTATATTCGATCCGTATATGATATCAGGCTGTTATCTTCGAATTTCCAGCGAATCGAAAATTGTTTTACTTTTCTTACAATGTCTTATACCTACATCTTGAAAAACTAGATACTTATTCAAAACTGTTATACATAAAAAAATTAATGATTTATAATAAATAAGATAGGTACCGAAGTTGTTTGCAACGGAACAATTAACATTGCCAATTCCAGACCTCGCAGATGTAAAATTTATAAATAAAATCAATAAATTTCCTATCTGGAGACCCCGACCTGACTGCTGGTCGATTTATCGACCACCCCCGGACTCTAAAGGTTAATTTAAAGAAAATGGGGATAAAATAGGTTACATAGAAAATAATAAAATATGCAATCATCTCTTTCGAAGTATAAAAACGTACATTTATAATATTTGAAATCGTGAATCTCATTAATCATTAGTACACTGGGCTGCTAATATATGGGTATACCAGTAATCATTTGTACAGTAGTATGAGCAAATAATTATTTAATTAAATAAATGAATGTTAAATTTTTAATGCATGAAATTCTAAATGAAAGAGAAAAAATTCATCATGAATAAATATTAAATATGAAGCCAGTGATTATTTTAATTAATCATTATAGGATTGTTAAGATACAATTTTATTAAATATTAAACGTTAACATAATTTAATATTTAAGTCTAAAAACAAGATTAACTTAGTTTGTATTAAATTGATCTTATTTGTAAGCCTGTTTGTATAATATACGTTTTCAATAGGTACTTTCTTTCTACAGAGTAGTTTGACGCATTTTAGTTTGAACATAACATACATTTAATAATAAAAGGACAAAATAACGGAATTGGAGGTATACTGTAGTAATTTAAAAAAAAACGCGACAAAAATAATGTTTATACAGGGTGTTACTTAATGATAGGCCGTAATTGCAAGGGCACATTACTGAATCAATTTCCATTAGAAAAGTTCATATTAACATGTGTCCTAAAATGTCTGGTCTTGTTTCAAGATACAGGACGTCAGTTTTTTTAAAAATCGATTTTTTAATAATATCTCAAAGATCCTTGTGCCGATTTCGTTGACATTTGGCACTGTTGTTTATTGTAATAAGACGCTAAGTTAGCACTAACTAGAAGATAATTATAAGTTCCAGTGGCGTCCCGGGGGACAGTCTCACGAATAATATTGACAAAAAAAGTGTACGCCACTGACTTTTTTTAAAATTTTATATTTTTTCAGATTAAGCAGCTAAAAATACAACTTTTTTGGTCCTCCGCGACCTATCCAATGATTTTGGTAAGCTCCATTCAAATAATCACGAGCCAATATGCTAAAATGAGCTGGAGCACCATCATGCATGAACCAATGTTGTTGCCGTAATTGAAAAGGAACATCTTCCAGAAGCAAAGGCAAATCATTTTGCAGGAAATTATTGTAAGATTGTCCGTTAAGGTGTGCTGGCAAAAAAACGGTCCAATCAAAATAATAGTCACCTACGATGCCGAGCCAGACGTTGAGAGAAAATTGCTCCTGAAAATGTGTTTCTACAATAGCATGAGGATTTTTTTCGGCCCTGTCGTGATTATTGTGAAAATTACTTATTGTGTTTCTGGAACAATGCGCTTCGTCCGTAAACATAATCATGGAGTCAAATTGTGGATTTTACGCGGTTCAAAATCTCTTGGAAGAAGCGCCTGGACTCTTTGTAAATGGTAAGGATACAACAAAGACTCTCTTAAAATTTCCCATAACGTTTTGTAGCAAATATTTAATTCGATACCAATTTTTCGTGTACTAGTTGCTGATAGAGTCGCCGGGCCTCCGCGGAATTACCATTGGCAAGACCATAAATGAAATGCATTTGGGTCATCTCTAAGTTAGAATAAGTATTTACCATTTTTTCCTTTTGACCAGAAGAAATAAAATCAAACTCACGGAAAGTCAAAAAGATTATTTTTATGACAACAAAACAACATTCCCTAGCAACGGCAAAAATTATCTTTTGTTTTCACAATTTCTCGATATGCAATTATTTGATTTTTTTTCTTCAAAAACGAAGTACGGAGAGATATGATGAGACAAAAAGCTGTATTTCTAGCTGCTTCATCCAAAAAAATAAGTATACACTTTTCTAAAAAAAATTCCTTTATGGCCTTGCCGGCTCTATCAGGAAAGGTATCCCGATCGTGTTCTTCCCCAGGCAGAGAAATATTCCGAAAATTTAATCATCTAACTGAATCTAACAGTTTTAAACGTATAATTTTCACTTGTTTTAAAAAATGCCTTAGGAATAAATACTGTGCAACGATCAAAGTTAACGTGATTTTATTTTAACAATTTTTCGACATGCAATTAAGTGGTTTTTATTTTTTTTCCTCAAAAACGAAGTGAGGTACGAAGTAATGTCAAGAGACAAAAAAGTTGTATTTTTAGCTGCTTAATCTGAAAGAAATATAAAATTTAAAAAAAAGTCAGTGGTGTACACTTTTTTTATCAATATTATTCGTGAGACTGTCCCCCGGGACGCCACTGGAACTCATAATTATCTTCTAGTTAGTGCTAACTTAGCGTCTTATTACAATAAACAACAGTGCCAAATGTCAACGAAATCGGCACAAGGATCTTTGAGATATTATTAAAAAATCGATTTTTTTTTAAACTTTGACGTCCTGTATCTTGTAAACCAGACATTTTAGGACACATGTTAATGAACTTTTCTACTGGAAATTGATTCAGTAATGTGCCCTTGCAATTACGTCCTATCATTAAAAGATGACCAGTTTTTTCAACGCGGAATTCGTACGCTGCCTGAAAGATGGGAGAAAGTACTGGCGATTGACAATACTTTGAATCATAAATGTATAATCAGTTATTTACAATAAAGCCTCGAATTTCAGACAAACTGCGGAAGCAAAGTTGTACACCTATTATTATGCTACGACAAATAATAATTCAGTGAATTTTTATTATGTTCCTATATTATTTTAATTCATCGAATTATTACGTGACATAATAAAAATTAATTAAATTTATGTCTACGCATAATAATAATGGGGCATAACTGCTAGGATATTCTGTTTATTTGGAATTAATTTCATATACATACATAATTTTAACTGATTTTTTTAGCCTATGACATGAGAAGAAGAATATTTCCAAACCATACCTTATTTTCTTTTAAATAAAGAATGAATCTGTCTTCCATTGTACATTTAAAATGATTGCTATTAAAAAGCAAAACGGCATGCCATAAATTATCTTTAATAGGATGCTTTTAGGGACATTTTACAACATTAGAGTACTTTGAAAGTACAGTGCTAAAATAGGACACACTGTGAAGCCTGCAATTGATCGCGAGCCATTCCATGCGTGTGTCAACAACCCCGGTTCAAACATATGTTCCTAAGGCCCAGTTGTACAATGTAAGTTCAAGGCTGGTTCAGCTTGAACCGCCGTTTTTGGTATATTTCGTGTCACACATAATATACCAAGAACGGCGGTTCAAGCTGAACCAGCCTTGAACTTACGTTGTACAACTGGGTCTAAATATCCCTCCCAGAATGTACTTTCGTTGAACGACTCGAACATCGCTCGCGCGCAACGCAACCCGCGCCGCCACGAATTTAGGTAACTCCACAACTCGTCGTCGATACTACAAATAGAAAATTCGCGAGAAGCAAGTAGGTATGTAGTCCCAAAAGTGATGCGCTTTCCCGAGTTGAAGAGAGATTCGGAGAACGGCGTTCAAACGGTTAGAAGAAAAGGGGAAAAAACACCACGAACAATAGGTATCCAGCACGAGACTAATGGTTTGCTCGTCGGCGACCGCTATGACTTCCTTGCCCTGCACATCCTGCGTAACCACCAGGAAATTCTGTCCGTTTTGCCAGGCGCCGACACCACCTTCCGCTCCGTTAACATTCTCGATCACACCGTTCATAACCGTCATTTCGACGTCGTTCCTGGCCGCGGATACCACTTGACTGCTCATTCTGACGGCGGACACCACTACACAACTCATCTTGACCGCGAGAAAGCCGAAATACGCACGCGCACGCGTGAATCGCTCTCGATTTCTTCGCGTCTGTTCCACCGCGCACAATCCTAAAATCGGTTCCCACTGTAACGCTCGACAACGATTATACCGGAATGAACTTTGCGACGCCGGCCGTATTCTTTTCTCTGTTGCGCGCCCCGACTATCCCCGCCGCGTCGCTATGGGTATATTACGGCTAAGGGGTGGGAGGCAGCGTGAATGTGGCGAACGAGAGTCGGGGAAAGGGGGAGAGAGGGGACTGCCAGGAGCGGCTGTACCGAAAATAGAGGAGTTCCTAAATTACGAACCTCTTGAGTAATGTCGTAATTCGAAACATCGTATTTTTAATGAAAAGTAGAAACCTCGTTATGAATATCAACTACACGATACATGTGGATATACCCAGATAGTCTTGTATGATCGTCACGACCTTTATATGCTGAGAAAAAAAGTAGCCAACAAAATAATTGTTGGATTCCAACTGATAAATCGCAAAAGCCTTCGGCTACTAAAAATGATTTTATTTCGAGTAACTATTCGCGAAGTACAATTAACGAATACGGAAGGAATCAAAGTGGTTGCAGTGGAAGCTCGATTGAAAGTCTAAGGGCCGGTTGTACAACATGCCGATAGTGTTATTCCTGCCGACAAGTCCGCTTTACGCTATAGTCAAAATACGTCAAAAGCGGACTTGTCGGCAGGATAACACTATCGGGCAGTATATCGGCATGTTGTACAACCGGGCCTAAGGAATAGAAGTGGTTACAGTGGAGCCTCGAAAGGAAAGTCATAGAGCCGTTTCACACTGGGATTCCGGAATCCGATTCTAGAAGCGGACCCTTGTCGAGCATGCATCTTAACGAAACCTTTTCACACTGGGATTCGAAAGAATTTAGGTCCGATTCCGCCGGCGGACGAGAATCGGAGGCAAATTCAGTCGCTCGCTGCTCTTCTCTTTGAAAACCATGTGCTTATATGAGTGCCTTCACACTGGGATTCCGGAATCGCATTCCGGAATCCGATTCAGTGAATACCAGAAGAATTTGTTGCGCCTTGAACACTTCTTATCGAACATACTGCTAGTGCAATGAAAATTAGCAGTGTCTTCAATGTCAAAATGAATATACAAATTTCGCCTCGGGTGCGACAGCTATTCACATACTAGGCCAATGCAGCCAACGTGTGGACGCGACACCAACGTCCGCCAGCTCCAAGGCCAACGCCTTTGATGTGTCTTCAAAAACCGACACCACGACGGATCGGTCGCCAACGCTTGGCCCAGCTCCGCCAGCGCTGGTGCCATGCCGCCAATATCACCAATAGCCCCCTTAGGCTGGCCGCATACTTACTACTATCGGATCCGATTGTCTGAAACGATTGTCGGATCCGGAAATCTGAAGTTCAAAATACTCTAAGTTTATATGACCCTACCGCACACTGCCGATCCGATGTCGGATTGGACGTCCGAGTCGGATGCGACTTACCGTCGGAGGACGGCCGCACACTTACTACTATCGGATCCGATTGTCTGAAACGATTGTCGGATTCGGAAATCTGAAGTTCAAAATATTCTAAGTTTATATGATCCTACCGCACACTGCCGATCCGATGTCGGATCGGACGTCCGAGTCGGATGCAGGCCGAAGGCGTCCGACCGTCCTACCGACTATCGGAAGGCGCGTTCTCTACGATTGTTTTTATATACTACGCAGCAAACAGACGATTGTGTTTCGGCAAGCGCAACAGCGACTCGATCCAGTTTTCCAATTTCAGGGGGGGCACGGGCACCCTCTGTCCTTCGCTATCCTTGGACAAGTGACCACCGTACCCCTGCCTCGCTAGTCGCCTTCCAAGTCAGTCGTCTCAAGATCAGTTGTGGCGTGTGAAGGGGCCCATACACTGTCCAGCAAGTTTGCGCAAACTTGCTTGACAATGTATAGCGGTGTTTGATGCGTTGCGCAAATGTTTGACAAACTTTAAACGTGTTTGACGTCTTTAGGGGCCCATACACTGTCCAGCAAGTTTGCGCAACGCAGCGTTGCGCAAACTTGCTTGACAATGTATGGCGGTTTTTGATGCGTTGCGCAAATGTTTGACTAAATTCAAACGTGTTTGAAATCTTTTGCGCAACGGGCTCCTGGACCTTTTCCTCACTTTCAATAGACTCGCGGGAACACCCCTTGCCTTCCGTACGAGCACTCTTTGTTTACCGTCCAGGGTCGACCTATCATAAATTAAGCTAACGAGAAGCGCGTCGACCTATCATAAATGAAGCCATCAAGAAGCGCGTCGACCTATCATAAATGAAGCCATCAAGAAGCGCGTCGCCCTATCGAGACGCGCATCCGTCCTATCACAAATTACTACATCGAGACGCGCGTACGTTCGTCTCTTGACCGCACCACGGAAGTTCGACGCATCTGCGTGTCTTCCCGAAGTCTTTCGCACGCTTTTTACTGTCACGCTTTCTTCAAATTTTCTCCTCTCGCTGTGAAACGGAAAAAATCCGCTTTTATGCCAGCGTACCCCCGCCTTGCTAGCCTTTTTCCAGTAAGTCGTTTCAAAATTTTCCTCGCGCCAAGTTCGATTCAGTTGCAGTTCAAAGTGTTACATATTTCTATACTTCTCTATCAAAACACAATATTCCTCTCCCCAATATCTCGCCTCTGTTCCCTTCCTACGTCTTACCAGCGATCTATCTCTACGAGTATCCGGGGTTCACCCTCTATCCTCCTATCCAGGTTCACTTGTGATAATGACGACTATTCAGAATAGGGAATTTTGGAGGGATGATGCAGCAACGCTGCGTTGCGCAAACTTGTTTGACAGTGTATGGATGATGCAGTTGTGCAACGCAGCGTTGCGCAAACCTGCGTTGCGCAAACATGTTTGACAGTGTATGGGTCCCTTGAGAGTCGACTTTTGAATGCAAACTGGTGAAATCATGTGTGTTCCGTCTCACGATAGACGGACATTACACATCATTTCGTACCGTTTGATATATCACGACCACGAAAATACCTCGACATCTATAATTAATATCGCCATCAGCGAAGCATATACGAAGCGTACCGCAGAATATGCACAGTGCATTCAGCGTGTAAGCACCTAGACAAGGAATGTAAACATACAAGATTACGCCATTATTTCAACCCTTTATCCCCATGCAACACTCAAGCCTTTGGTTTTCCGAAGCCAGGTTTTATTAATTAATCATTTAGTGAACAAGGCTTGCGCGTGAGAAAATGGGAAAAAAACACCTTTTATTTATGTTAAGAAAAATCGATTTTTCCATGTTATCCCCAGGAGCCATTCGTAAATGTCACTTTATTCTACTCAACATCGAAGTACTTTTCAACCCTCTTCGAGGCTTGTATGCGAAAATGGGGCACCAGAATCTGTCACTATCTGACGGTCTACCTCTACACGCTGGCCAATGCACATTGGCCAGCGTGCTTGCTAATGCATTGGCCAACGTGTAGAGGGGCCTTTAGAGGAGAGAGCTGCCAATGGGTCGAAGTGCGACAGGGCACGTATAGCTGCGTCCCTTCGCGATCGAAGTTCAACCTTGCTTCGGCCGTGTGGGACCGATTCCGAGAAAAGTCGGGTTTTCCTGGTCGCGATAGCGGAACGGAATTAGACGGACCGTAGTAGAGAGCCGATCGGTCCGAGAGGGATAATCCCTTGCAATCGATTGTCCATAATTATAACAAGTGGCTTTCCGCGAAGTTGGGGACGATTTACGCAGCGCTAACATCTGTCCAGCTGTCGCTTTTCGTGACGATGCTAACGGTTCACGCCGAAGAGCGCAGTACCTATGACTAGTGAGTGTACAGGTGAACAACATAATTTTGTTGGGTCAATTTGATAACCTAAAAAAAATATTCTTTGGATTATCCAAATTTTTAGCTCTGCCATCAAAGTTTTCGTGAAATCAACCAAAGTATTAAAACCTTCCAGCAAAATTATGCCCAAAAAGATTCCAGGAAAAAGTGCTTAATAAAATTGTTAATTTAGCCGTACAACTGCGAGGAGTTATGCAATAGAACGTGAGTCGGCGAATCAGATTGTAACGGAGGATTCTACCTACTATGTGAATGGACATTAAGCCGGTACGTACACACAACGATCTATATATTTACTCAGATGGACAAATGTACATTGATTATACAGCAATTTTATGTAGTATTTCAGGTTCTTCAAATGCATTAAGGCTGTGCCCTTTTATTTATCTTTTATAAATCTTTCATTTACTTTGAATGCTTTATTGATATAAGGACTACATGGAATACATGCGGGGTCGCAAGAAGCACAGGAAACTACAATTTCGAAGCCGAGTCCATGTGTATGGGCCTGCTGGAATCTGACGTCACTTCCACAATTCTTGCATTTCACAAATTCGCATATACATGAAAAAATCGTTACAATATTTAATACTACATAACCGATGTTGTCTTCGATCGTAACATCATGTTCTTTAGAACTCATTAGCTCTTTTGCTGAATTACACTAACAGCTGTATTCTTTTTCAATTTCGTGTCGATTCAAAGGACGTTGCCTTTTTTTCCCTCTGCTCTTCTAATAAGAAGTAGATTCTCTTGCCTCTCGAGATACACTTTCGCGCGTGGATGCATATTGAAAATTCTGTACTTCTAATTTGTTCTCCAAATATTTTCAATACTGTAATATAACAACTGGTCTAACTAGATGCGCATTCGATAACTCAGAATACTACTGAAAAGAAATTTCGAAACTACTCTGGATCATGAACCTGACAATTCTATGCCTGCTCCGATCTCAAGTGACCCAGGATCCCCCAACGGTAAAGACCATATCACACTAGCGCAATCGATAAGTGGATTATATTCAACGCTCGATGAGTAGCATATGAAAACCTACGAGAGAACGAAATATGTATGTATTTAATCGATAAGGTCGAGGCACTAACGAAACTAGGCCCATCCCTGAGCCGGTGAGCAAACGAAGGGCTATAGACTCCCCCCCCCCCCCCCCCTCTTGGTACGGAAGACAGATGGATCGGTCCCCAGTGGAATATTCCGCCGGTTTTGACAGCAGGCCGTACCGCAGGTACCGGCGTGTTCAAAATGTTCCGAGAACAAAAATTGCGAACAAAGGAACTTCCCCGGTACGGAAAATCACGACCCGCGCACGCGCGCTTACCCATGAAACCTCTATTCCAAACATACGAGACTATTTCATCTTTTTGAATAAGTATAATTTATTCAATAATTCGTGATAAGATCAAGTAACTGATCTTTGCAAATTAAAGTATTTAATAGGGAAATATTATAAGGATTAAAATTAATAATTCCTTTTGGGGATCGTATTCTACCAATTTCAATTTCTGGAGATAATATTATATGACATATATATATTCAAAAGAAAAAGATAAAGAAAAGAACATTTCTGAAATAATAAATCAATGGGCTCGTCCCACAATTTTTTTTATTTCATATTAAAAAAAGTACACGACGAATTAGTAATGAAAACATTTTGTTGCGAATGTTTATCACACTCCTTTACCTGCAAAAAAATGGGAAACTCGGACATCAATTTGAACTTCTATATTTGCCGCGGCGGAAGTGACGCACGCATTGTTAGACCAATAAGAGAGATCTGAACCCGGAGCGCCGAGTTGATAGGCGGACGCGCCGAGTGACAGTTCACGAAGTTGGCGACAATATGGCAACCGTAGAGCTTCCAGTTGAAGAATGCGCATGCTCTATGCCAACAAAGAATACGCCATCAAAGCGCGGCAATAGCGGAAGATTTGAAACATGGACACATTTTAAAGTTTTCTTATTAAATACTAGAGGGGATTTAAAAATGAACTGTTTTCACGAAACGAGTTCTTGTAGTATCTGCAACACCTTACATATTTTTAATTCACCACTTTTAACTACGCGGGACGAGCCCATTATTCCTAATCGTAATCCATTTAAACTTGAGATGTTCTGAAATGCTTGCATGTAGGTACCTATCGAAACATTCCATTACGTACCTTCACTCGGAAAAAAATAGACCATCAAAATGAACGTAATTTTGGATAGTCCCGAAAGCACGTTTATTCGATTCAAATGAGTACCGATTGGATCCAAGTAATATTCAGCTAAATCAATAACATTTATATGCATCTAATCGATATTCATTCTGATCAAATGAATGTGCTCTTAGAACTATTCAAAAACACGTTCATTTCGATCGGGCAAATTTTTTTCTCAGTATATGTAGTATGTGTTGGAAAGTTGCTTCATTATTCGAACGAGGTCGACGGTGCCATCGCGGATATCAATGTAGATGCAATATTTTGAAAGGTCGTACTTTCGGTGCCCTCGAGTCCTCGATCTATTACGTGTGACGGTCGAGCGAATCGCGGAAACCTACCTATAAATACATAGTCGAGAAAATGATGTACGTATTCCGTAATTTGTCTTAAAGAGTGAGAGATACAGAAAGCAAAAGTAATAAGGATAAAGAACTTCCTGATACGATGACACACCATCGATTGCCGGCCGCTATGGATGTCAGTATCATCTCTATAATCCGAAAGATATTACGAAATATTTCCACTCGACGTACGCAAAAAACGATTATGTACTAGGTGGCAATTTCGTCGTAAAGTTGACTTTTGTCCCCTAGCTTCGTCAGAAATATAGTCGGTATTTCGAATTTCGAGATATCGTATTACACTGGAAAGAAGCATTCGATTAGCTCTGATAGCGTATATAAATATTTTAATTTCATGCGGAAAGAGACTAACGAGTATACGATTTACGCGGAATATTCCATGATTTCGTTGGCCAAGTAGGGTATATCATGCGCATTCGTGCTGGCTGATATTTCGTACGGAGTACGTATCACAGAGGGATTGTTATCGGCATCCCCGCCGATTCCTCGTTCTATACGCGTACCACCTACCCCTCAACGACGATGTGGCAGCTACAGAGCGGGAAAATGTAAATGAATCTCGAGTACCGTTTAAATATATCAAGCTGCGCTACCCCCCGCCTGTAGAGAAGTGCTTCAGCACAACCCAGGTAGATTTCGTAAAATGTTCAACAGCTCATTTGACGTATCAAGGTTTTCCGCTTTATAAGTGACTATTAAGCAAGCATATTCGTGTCGTTAAATTAAATGATTTCAAACTAATACAAATAAAATGCTAAACATTTATTCAATATATCGCAATTTTTCGTAGATACATTGCTACGATAAATAGAGCGATTAATTTGAATCACCTAATGTAAATTTAACAATTTTTTTAAGAACAATTATTCTTCAAAACTCATGCGGCAAAACAAATGTTGACTTTAGAACAATTAATTATCGTAGTTTGTATGCGAACGTCGTGACGATTATACAAATCCATCTGAGAAGGGAACATGCAGATATGTTACTTTGACTGTTTTACAACGATCCAAGTTTTTACAATGCGCAAAGCTGCTGTAATTTTTGCCCCATAGTGTTGATGAATGGCAATGAAAACCTTACATTTTTAATTTCCTCACTTTTTCTCGAAGAATAAAAATTAACGATTAATTCCACAACGCTTTACATCGTAATTTAGATATTTTATTTGAAGAAAAAAAAGATCTACATATAATTATTATATTTCGCCAGATGATATCCCTGATTCGCAATGTACGAGCCTTTAACTCTATCATCATAGAACTATTTTCATACGTAGTTCAGCTATCTACCGATCGTTTATTTATCGTGAACGGACAAATGAAGTGTGACAACGAATTCGAGGTTTCATTTACGATTGTACTTTCAAATTCGCAATACAAATTTTAAAGAAGAGTTTACTACTATTTCGAATCGTAAAAAAGTCTACCCAGATAGACTTGTATGATTGTCACGACGTTCATACACATTACAATTAATTGTTCTAAAAAGTCTACATTTAATTTGCCGCGTGAGCTTGAAAAAATAAATATTCTCAAATGAGTCATTAAATATAGTTTGAGTATTACTACTCTTGGCTGCTTCCGGGTGGTAACCGCGTTCAAAATTACTAATTTGTCGACGTTTCACAAAGTAGTAATGCTCAAAACTATAGACAATGGCCTCGAAAGCAAAAATTTTCAATCATTAAATGTATGTTAAATGTACATTGTAATATGAATCAAATTAATCGTTGTATTTATCATAGCAACAGATTTACGAAAAATGGTACTTTTTAGCCCCTATTTATTTCATTTTAGGGAAAATATGAGACATTTTGGCAAAAAAAAAGTGAAAATTTCGATTAAATAAAAGATCATTTGTAACGGTTTTAAGAAATAACAATTTTTAAGATATATAATGAAACGCCAATATTTATGAAGTGAATGAAAGATGTTTTTGTAACTTAAAAATTGATACCTTGTGTGTCATGTAACTTAAATCTGACCATTACAATCTGATTTAAGGAAAAGAGACCATTTGCCCAATCTATATTAGTAATATTAATTCAGCTAGATTATTATATTTTAGGCGAAATATTGTTGCAGGTAGATTAAGTAGAATTTATATAATTTTAGTAAAAAAGAATTTATCATTTCATGTAATCTTAAACAATGAAAAGACAAATTCAACTGAGAAACTGAATAAGTGGTTTTAAAAGGAAAATATCGAATTATAGGGGGGAAATCGCAAGTTTTAGGGTCAAAAGGAGGAAACTTAAAAAATAGGGGAATAGGCGACACACACACACACTATGAAGCCTGTTATATTGAATACATGTTGCCGCAAATATGCTCGCTTATTGATTACTCATAAAGCGCACAACCTTGATGCATCTGATAAGCCAATTACCAGCTAAAGCCACCTAAAGCTACTGTACAATTTACGTACATTTGTCTATCAGGGTACTCGCGTCTGATTGGTAATGACCGTACATGAAGCTCCAACATTCGCGTATATGCGTTCCGGCAATATTATTGATTCAATCATAAGATTGCAGAAATTTAGAAGGCCTGAACTGCAAAAGTGTACAACTTTTACAGTACCCCGTCTTTTCTACCGATCTACGCGTAGAGATTTGTTCAAATTCTGCACATTCATTGCGCGTGACCGTGGGCGAAAAATACGTAAACATGTAAATTGATCACCTCAAGAAAAACAGCTACTCCGATAGAAACGAATTCCCGTCATTCGTGCACCGATAACAGGAAAAACGCAAGAATTGCGAGCTGACAAAGGCGAGATACATTCGTCCTATGAAAGATATTGATTATACCGCTTCATGTGCAGTCTCGGAAATAAATTGTCTGCGTCGCTTCGTCCGAGAATTGTCAGCCATCGATCGGCAGGTAACGCCGCTTTATTTTCGTAACGGAGACGGCGAGGCGAACGATACGAATGATTTAGGACGGCTTGCCATTTATACAACCTAGCCGCATTGCCATTAGATGCTGCGTATTTCAATTCTGCCATGGGTCCCCGTCGCGACGATTAAATCGTAAGGAATTGGCGCACGTACCGACTGTCGAGAGTTGCTGAATCTCGTTCATCTTGAGGATCACACTGGCCCCCGCGATTTGTTGGTGGCCCTGCTGTTGCGGCGGCGGCGGTGGCGGCGGCGGCTGCTGCTGCTGCTGCTGCTGTGCCTGCATCGAGACTCCGTGGAAAAAAATACGCTAATTCGCTCGACGACACGACACGAGTTTCCACGCAGAGGATCCGTCGCCGCTGGCGTTCCGACGAGTTCGATGCAACGAAAGTCTTATCGCGATCGTCCCGGAGAGGTCGCGTTCACTCCCAACTCGGCGAATTGACGAAACAAAACAACGTTAAACGACAACTTCATCGGCGAAGCACGAACGCGATCGCCGTGTATCCGCCATCTTGAATTGTGTTTCGAGGGTTCATTCCGAACGGGGGAATGACCAACTCTGCTAGGCGAGGCGCGCGAACGATAATTCCGAGCGAGTTGGTTGCTGCGTAGAATTTATTACGGTTATCGGGCAAATCGATGAATATTACCACCGCCGGGGATAAATCTGCGAGACACCTTTGGGTTCGAGACTTATGCGCCGACCAACGCGGGAAATACGTCACACTGTGTGGGAAGTCGCGGAAAGCGAAAAACAAGACTGTACGACGCAGGGACGAACCCTGCGATTCGTGTTTGCGACTATCTACGCTTTTATTTAATCTTTTTAATCACTTCTCCCTCCGCGCCGAACATTTATTTCGACATGAACTTGACAAATAAAATGTGGGAACGATAGTCGACGATTACGCGAAAATGTATTTATTTCGTTATGCACACGCATGCTATGGTATGCATCCCATCGAAATCAATTTGGTTATCGCATAAAAAAATAGGTATTCATATTTTTAATTCATTTTTTAGTCTGTATAAATATTTAATGCCGCACAAAGAAGAAAATGTCCGAAAAAATAATTACTCGCCGAGTTATATGTATGTAAGTCTATCTTTTCTACTGTATTATGACGTCATCGAAAAGTCATGAGAAATCCACTTATGCCAAGCAAAGAGTGCGAGAAAGATAGTTTTACAACGCTATGACGTATGCTGCATTTTTAAATATCGTTTTGCAGCTTAAGTAAATCCAAAAAATGAAAAATACAAGGTAAATAATTTTGTTCAAATGTTTGAAATCTACGATAAAAAAAGTTAGTAAGAGAACCGAATTGTAGATCGAGTTTGATCTCGCACACACGTTGCGCGTACGCGTGTTGATGAACAGAACATCCTCGTTAATAAAAATAGCAAAAAACGAAACAAAAAATAGCCAATATCAATCCGTTAAAAAATTTCCTTTCTCCCGACACGTCCAACATACATACGGACCTGTCGCCGTCTACGACCCCCACCACTCGGCAACGAGAGTACGGACTCCGGGTCGATCTCACTCCGTTGCGACCTGTCGGTGTGTATGGTCGTGTGCTCCGTATTAGCGTTGTTTTATTTAATTTCTGAGTTCATTATGGGTGATAACAAGGAGCGTACTTTCATCATGGTGAAGCCTGACGGTGTCCAACGTGGTCTCGTCGGCAAAATCATCCAACGTTTCGAGGAAAAGGGCTTCAAACTCGTGGCACTCAAGATGGTGTGGGTGAGTAGGTATTCCGCGAGCGGCTGTCACTCGGGCAGGTCACTCGGGAACTACCGGCCACGTGGTCGTAATAATGGGGGTGACAATGGAAGCTGCGTTCGAAACCGCGTTTCAAATTTATTCGGTCATCCACGTGTCGAGTAGGTAATCCATTAGAGCCGCGAGGCGAAAATAATATATCTGGACCAAATGTTTTTATGGAAATAAAACGAAAATACGAATAAAAAGGACAGGGAAAAATTCTGCTACTGATAGATTACTTTTTTTGTCCTTAAGAAAATATTTAAGTAACTTCAAATATTTTTTTTATGGAATACTTTTTTTAAAATAATTTTAAGTCATAAATTCCTTAATTGTTTTATATGTTTGTTAACCCTTTGTTGCTCACGTGGAGTGTAGGCTACACCCCAGCCTCCTGTTTTTGCATGCCCAACGCCGTTTTTTTTTTTTCGAGGTTGGTACTTTCAGTACCTTTCGGGACCATTTTATTAAAGAATTTGCCACCAAAAAAGCACAGGACAAAACCGATTTGTCTCTTCAACAGAATGCTGCAAAGAGTTAAATAGTGATTTTTTCAACAGTCTGTAATTAATTTAATATTTAATATTTTTCTATAAAACTTGTTCCAATTTATTAATTTGTCCTCCGTTAATAAAACGAGAGTATCGTAACTATCCTCAGTCTATTATTTATACTATTTTTTTTTATAAAAATCGGCAGGGAGAACTGAGCGTCTGAAAACCGAGACCTCGTGTACCGAGACTGAGTTTTGTTTTCAATTAGAAAATTACGAAATTAATTTTTTTAAATCTTGAGATCATTAGGCAATATCTCAAGCTTTAAAATAAAAAAAAAGTATTAAAAAATTTCAATTTTTCACTGAGAAAACGTTAATTTTTAATTGGGGTGTAGGGTACACCCCAGGTGACCTTTTATGTTTCAAAAACCCACGTGAGTAACGAAGGGTTAATGTTTAAAATTTGTTTTCAAAAAGTAAAAAATATTTTATTAAATTTGTTTAAATTATTATATTTTAGATATAACTATTTATCAACAATGAATTAAGTCTCTTTGGTATTATTAGAAACGATTATTTAAATTTATTTAAGATATTTAAGAAAACTTGAGTCATCTTAAATTATTAACTTTAAAAATTAGAAACTAAAAATTATTTTTATTTTTTAAATAAATTACTTTCTACAAATTATATATCTACTTTCCTTGGATCATTGTGTGATCCATGACGAAAAAGGAATTCGAAAAAGTATAACTTTATCGAGATTAACAAATATCATAAAACTGATTAATTTTTATAACGCATCGTTATGCAGGCATCCGAAGATCTGCTGAAGCAACATTACGCCGATTTGGCATCCAGGCCTTTCTTCCCAGGTCTAGTAAAGTACATGAGCTCTGGACCGGTTGTACCTATGGTAAGTTAAAAAAAAATCCCATTTCAAAGCAACGATAAGAGCAACTCAAATTTGACGGAGTCGTTAACGTTTCGGTCTTTCTCCTCTTCAGGTCTGGGAAGGTTTGAACGTAGTCAAAACAGGACGCGTGATGCTCGGCGAGACGAATCCGAAGGATTCCGCTCCCGGCACGATTCGCGGAGACTACTGCATTCAGGTAGGCCGAAACATTATCCATGGATCCGATGCCGTTGAATCGGCTAAGAAAGAGATCGATCTCTGGTTCGGAGCGAAACAGGAAAAGTCACCGGAAGTTGTCGACTGGAGCGCTTGGGCGGAAAAGTGGATCTACGAATAAATAATAAGTCGCACGCGAATCGTCATTCCGTCAATGTCTTTGATGCCTTCCCGCGTGTATTCTCCCAATCGTGAAAATTGCCTTTTAGACTGATAATGGTAACTGTACATAAAGAACAGTAAGAAGGATAATAAAATGACATTCGTACATTAGCGATGCGGTTTTTCATTCTAATTTACTATCCCGTTTGGTATTGAGTTACGAGTCGTATTTCAAATAGGTGTAGTATATTAATAAGTAATCCTCTTCTCTTACTATTCGATGCGACGTACGCATAATAGATTTGAGGATCTTAGAAGCCAAAGGATACAAGTGCAACATTTCAATCAAATTTTTTCTCTAACATGTTTTTCATAAAAAAATATGACAAGTAAACTTAACACTGAAAAGACAATATAAATTAAAAAGATATAACGTAGTTAACTCTATCTAAAAGGAAATCCTAAATTTAGAACAATAGCCAAACTTTGAAATCGATTATCTCAAAACTAAAGAAAGTGCACTTGTATCCCTTGACTTCTAAGGTCCTCATTTCTGATACATCATACAGGCCGTTTAGTTAAAGTGTCTCGTATTCATTAAGATATACAAGTGGCCTAAATATATGCGACCATTTGTATTGCGACAAATGGCGCTTAACGTGTTAATCATGCAACACCATATAAAACGCACGTTACCATCACAAATGTGCAAAAAGAGAAAGAGCCATTCTTCGGACTGATAAATTATGCAGGTAACATCGTCATTTCAATTGTATTGACTACAAGGGAAACATAAAGAATGTAGCAAAGTTAGACAATATTTTATAATAATTTCAATAGAAACTTTAATAACGGCAAGGGCTTAATTCAAAAGTTCTGCCTATCGCCAGTAGAAATTCGTAGTAAATTCATAAACTTCGGAGTGTCTTCGTTTAAGTATAGAAGAGATAAAATGTCTGGAAGTGTAATATTTATATTTATCTCCTTTATATTATAATGCCTCCTCTCAAATTTCAAAGCTAAATAGCGTTCTTTTATATTTGCGCTCTTCGGTGTAGTCGAATCTTTAGTAGCCAACTCTTCTTTAACTAAACCCTTCTCTGTTAGCAATTATAACGCACATTATTTCTACTGATCCAACTGCTTCTCTCTAAAGTTTATCAACTTTATCCTTTTCGTAGAATCAAACACGAATGGCCATTTCAAACAGGTTTTATAAAATACCCGCAGGTGCAACTTAAATAAAGCAATTCTTATCGGAGCCGCAGCAGTCGCAGTTACCAGATATTGCACGCGCGGGTTAAAGAATTTGGGGCAAGCCGAATCAGTAGAATAATATGATTCTTGAGAGGATTCTTGACTTGACAAAGTCTCGGCTCTATTCTCACGCTTCTTTTTTATTTCATCCGTCAGTTAAATTCCGTAGAAAATTTGATCCGTAATTTACAGTATTACGATAGAATCTACACCGCAGATCGGACGATGTATACATACACACGACTCTACATATTGCAAGAAATTCAACGGTAGTTGGTCTAACTACATAATATCTTTATACATAGTATAAAAAGTATGAAAATTAGACCCGAAGTAGAACGATGGAGTTATATGCAATAACTTGCTGTGTAGATAATATCGTATTGTTACAAAAAACTCACTGCTTAGACAAAAATATTCTTCGAATAGTGTCGAATTAGACTTACGATAAGTATAATAAGCCGTATACCGAAATGTGCGTCAAGTTTGTTGCTTACCTCGTTAAAGGTACTTACGGACAGAAATTCAAAATTTGAAACTGCAGCCCAAATAAATCAACTATATCGATTTCTATTTAAAATTTTAAACCGGGTGGTTTTGTGTAGGTATGTAGTTATCGTCTTTATAAGGTGTAAAGAGAATTGAAAAATATACTGAGTTGACAAATATTTTTATAGAAAATTAGACGAGTTCGGTAATACCATATTTCTGTCACCGCTGTTCACAGCCCCATTTCGTTATAAATGCACGTATTACTGAATCTTATAATCCGCAATTCTTTGGATTAGCTGCAATCACAGTTTCTACGCTGATCCAAAATTCGAATACTATTCGCACACGCACTACAAGATAGAAGATATTCGTGATGAATTTACCCCGTCGAATCACCACCCTTTTCGTCTATAACTACGCTCATCAAAGCTATATCTGCCAATAGGTAAAGCAACAGGCCAAATCGAGAGGCGTATCGAGCAATTAATATTCTTGCCTTACATTATTCTACTCGTACTGTCCGAGGAATGTATTGCATGACGGACAGTAATGATGCCTCGCTTGGCAGGAATTTATGAAGTAAGGACATGGAGCACACGGCCAGCATCTGAAAGAAATAACTACCATGATTTTAATTCACAGCTCGTCTGGATACGTTTCTTCATATAAGATAAGTTCACGCTTATTAGCAATAATTGTTGGCTCGACCAGAAATAAAATTTCTCTCCACCCACTCCACGATTGTTAATTATCCGATAGGTGGCAACCGACCTAAAGTAACTGCGAAGATCCAGAGCTCCCACTTGGTGATCTATTATTTTAATGATTAGTCATTTTTTTCAATGAATTCAGTAGAGGGTCATTTTAATTTTTAAAAGTCATTATTTCTAAGACTTCGTCCCTTGTTTCGTCAAATAATTTCACGATACCTTCACGCCGTTAAAACACTGCAACAATTTGTATGAATTCTGAATTCCGATGTTTAGATGGTCATGCTATCTGTGTCCAGATTCTGTAAATCATTATGATGGCGCGTAACAAGCAGTCTGTATCGTTGTGCGTGTTTCTTGTATGAAAAAGAGGTTTCTTAATGTATTTGTTCGTTAAAGAGTGATCAGGCTTGTTATCTTTCATATCTCACAATTTCGATGGGTTCGTACGAAAATAAATTATTTCGATTGGAAATGAAGGGTTTCTTTCAAAAACAGTATTTATCAAAAAAATGAAATTTTCGAGGACAACATAAAACCACTTATCCTCCTAAGAATTTATGATATAAAAAGCAAGTTTCGGCAATAGTTATAAAACTATATTAATATTAGTTTAGTTTTTGGGAGAAATAAATCGTATACGGTTAGATATAATGAAAGAATAGGCATTACTACCAATACTGCAAAAATTAATTTTTTTGACAAATGCTGTTTTTGAAAGAACCCCTTCAAATCTTTATCATTTTCCTCCAATATAATTTCCTCAAAGCATTACCGAATTTATTATTATACAAACACCATTAGACCGCTTATTCTTACCCCTTCATAATGCTCAAATGAAGAAATAATGACCATTTTTTCAAATAAGGAGTCATTAAAAAGCCATTATTTTTTAATATCTGACTGGTTGGGAGCCCTGAATATCGATTCGAATGTCAGTAAACTCGACACTCCTCGGTCGTCTCCGGTCTAATTCAACTGCTACCCTCATTGATGCGGCGTTTACATTAGTCAAGTGAGTTGATCAAGTCAGTTGAATTCAAGTGATTTGAAAGCGAATTGAATATCTGAACCCCTCCATTCATTTCACTTGATCGCGTGAATTGAACGGCTTCTTAGTTGAAACATGTTCAACTGACTTGAATTCAACTGACTTGATCAACTCACTTGACTAGTGTAAACACCGTTTGAGAGTGAACTGAAGTTTTTTTGGAAGGGCGTTATAAGCACTTACACGCTCACCTGCGGATATTACAAAAAAGTTTATTCTACGAGTAAACTTACTCGATGTATAAATCGGAAACAATCAGCGACAAGCAGCTTCGCCATGATTGGCCCTTTTATAGTAATTAAGAAAATTTACTCGTAAAATAAACTGTTTTATAAAATCAGGAGCGATGTACGAATTCTTTACGGGTACCTATTACGCGCACGTGTACGCTTTGAAAATGAATGTTGCATCGTTACTACCACGTCTGCTTATAAGGTAATTACGTTAAAAGCTCTTGGGAGTGGTACGGAATTCTAATTTGACCGTTTATACACGCTTGTCCGAGGGACACGAATATGTAGGATAGGAGTAAACTTAAGAACGCGATATCATACCCAATGAGGCAGAGCAACAGAGCGAACAAGTGAGTTTTAGTAGTCGACTCGCTTCTAACGCTCGTTGAAATGCTGGCGCCACAATTAGGGCATGTCATGTTCATTGGTTCCGGGCCGAATGTCGCCCCATGGACGATAATTACGTCTGAAAACATGCAAGCTTGCAGTTAGAGAAAGAGGGGCGGGTTCACGTGGCAAGTTCCCCCGAACTTGGACTTACAGTATTGCTCTTGAATGAATAGTTCAAGATCTCGCAACTTCGAATATCTGCATTTATTTTATATCGAAAAGCTTTTAGGCGCGTCTTTAATATTAATTACGTACTTGGCGGCGCGGACGGCATTTGGTGAGGCTGTGGTCCCTGATTTTGATACACGTTACTGTACGGTGGAGGTGGCACTTGAAAGCCTGGAGGAGGTGGTGCGCCCTTTTCCATAACAATTTACTAGAATTTATCAGTAAATATAAAATGAGGAAAGGAATCGTAGATTGCAACGCATCACGAAATATCGATGGAGTTTGGGCAAAATATTATCGAAATTATCAGTCTACAGAGAGCGAATGGAACCTATCCCTTGGTGAAAAGTACCGCCCGATGATCTTTCCGAGAGAAAATTCCTAACGCCCAGCGATTGTATCATTAATTTGGCATATTTTCATCCACCACATGGCTCTAAGCAGATATCTCTCGTCAGGCTCATACGTATACTTGTCCAATGTATAGCCTAAACTCTACTTCAGTGTATGCATTCCATATGCAAGTTCCAGACTAGAAAATGCTAACACTGCTGGATAACTTACACGTATGCACATAAGATAAGAGAGTTGGCTGAACACTTATCGTAACGCAAGCCGGTTATCATATCTGCGCAGTTTTAATATCAATTCACGGAGGAAAATATACCGAGAGAAATAATTAACAGTGCCAGAAGAATGTTTTCTTCGATCAAAAACATGATATAATTCCAGGATCAAGCCGTAGTTTTCTTCGTGAGAGAAAATATTGAACAGTCTTGAGTAACTTCTTTTCACGCAGAAAGAATTTTGTATCCACACGAAGCTACTCTTGAATGAAGAATATATATTCTTGGACCAAAAATCTGTATTCTCTTAACAATTTTTAAGATCATATCAGGCTTCACAACCCATATTTATTTCATTTTAAGGGAAGTAGGAGAAATTTTGGCAAAAAAAGGGGACATTTTTTATTGAAAAGGGGAGATCTTGGAGAAATTAGAAACGTGTAGTAGTTTTCAAAAATAATAATTTTAAAGATATACATGAAACATTAATATTCATAAAGTGAATGAAAGATGATTTTGTAATTTAAAAATGTATATTTCATGTTATGGAACTTAGATCTGAGTATCACAATCTGATTTAAGAAAAAAAGACCATTTTTCGAATCGAATTTCTGATAAGAACCATTAATTCAACCAGGTTATTATATTCTAAATGAAATGCGTTGATGCAGGGACACAAATATTTATCTGTTTTATAAATTGATCGTAGCAGGAAGCCACGCGATGCCACGTTACAGAGATATGGTACCTACTCGTATATCATATGATTCAATCGTGACTCATCCTCGTAACTTGCAGAGGGCGAGTAATAATATTATTACTCCTGTTGAAAAAATTACATATTATTACTCCTGTTGAAAAAAATACACGAGGTTCTCATAAACTGAACAAATACTGCGTGGTCTCATAATTATATCCTCATAAATTCTCATATATTTTATAAAAAAATATATGAGATTCTATGCGATATTTATCTATTTTATGAGAAAATGTTACGAGTTCTTTTCAACGGGGTCTAAAACATGGCATTATTTTATGGTCTGATGTACTTTAAATGGCAAAAGTATTGTTGACTATTCACGAGGAATATGTTCACGAATGAAAGTACACCTGTAACAAGTCGCTCTGACGATGCCGATATTGTATTAGATACTTTAAGTTGTTCGTGCCATAATTCGTTATCCATCCAAATCAAGGACGTTATGCTATATCGATACTTGGAAAGAAATGATTTTAAAAAACCATGATTAAACTCACAGATATAGTGAAAACATTCCACAAAGATATATGATAGGTAGTATATATGTATGTACCGTTGAGTAATCGATACGATATCGATATTGAGAATAATCGACTGCCTTTATTCGCTGAAATTAGTTATCAGTGATTAGTGATTACGAATATGACATTTTGCAATGAGTGTAGCTGTAAAAAAGGCGGAGCCCCACCGGCTACGCCTAGCGAAAGAGCGCGCAATATGCGTACAACTTACGCACGTCCCCGTATATAATACATATATATGAGGAGCACAGTTCCAAAACTCATTTAGTCCATTCGCAGTTTGTCTTATAATCGCTAAACTATTAGCAATTATAGGACAAACTGCGAATGGACTAAACGAGTTTTGGAACTGTGCTCCTCATATGTATTTCACACGACTTAAGTATTCTGTATGCGTAGATATTAAAATAAATAAATAATGAGATTAATTTATTAACGTGCTCTCAAGATTTCTAACGTTTTCTTACTTACGAAAAGAATGATAACAGTATTAACGATAAGGAGTTCGAACCTAGGTTAGCTATAGCTATACTCGCCAGGAAAGAAACTTGGATCGCTATTATCTCACTATCTACACGATCGCAATCTTTTGGCTCATGTTTGTATAGTACTTTTTTTTTAATTATATTTATAGCAATAAAGTCTTATACCGACATAGGTCAAAAGTTCACGAATAATGAGATAATGACGATTGAAGTTTCTTTCCTGGTGAGTAAATTTAGACACACAGATCGCACTTAGCGCGTGTCTTTTATTCACAAAAGCATTTGGATGATGTGTACTTGCCATGGTCAGCAGAACAAAAATATAATCGATCAGTGATTTTCCAACGTAAATAATAATAGGTGTACAACTTTGCCTCCGCCGTTTTTTGCTATCTATTACGTAAGGAAAATAGCGGAAGCAAAGGTGTACACCTAATATTAGGTGCGTTGCTCTCTACTGTATTACGACGTTATCGAAAAGCCATGAGGGGTGAACTTATTGTCAAGCAACGATGCGAGTGCGAAAGAGATAGACTTACGTATCCTGCATCTTTAAATATTGTTTTCCAACTTTTATATGATTGAAAATGAAGAAAGAAAAAACCCGGGGTAAATATTGTTGTTCAAATTTTCCAAAGCTACAGTAAAAAAAAATTGCGAGAGAACCGAATTGTAGATCAAGATTGATCTCGCACACACGTTAGGTACGCGTACGCGTGTCGATAAACAGAACATTCTCGTTATTAATAACAAACGTTATTAACATTAAAAATAACAACAACAAAAAACGAAATAAAATGTAGCGGATATCAATCTGTATTTAAATATCGTTTTCCAGGATTAATAATGCTATTGAAAAAATATCATAGATTCTCATAGATTTTCACAGAAGACTTGTAAAAATCCCATAGAATCCCCATGGGAATTTAGTGTACTTTTTACACAGCAATTCCAGATATTCATCTAGTGAAAATCTGAGAGGGATGAATAGAATTCTAGGTATGTGTATCTGTAAAAATACAAATAAAATCTTTTAAGATTCTATTAGAAATTACAAATAGGACGGCGTGTAGTACAGGTCTTTATTATCTTTATGGGATTCAACTCGTTTTTACGGGTACATGTAAAATTCGGTAAATCCCTGTTTATCATCAGAGATGCACGTAGGTATAATCCAATGAATTTCTATTCGTCCCCCTCAAACTTCTCTAGTGGATATCTGGAATTGCTATCTGAAGCACATAAGATTCCCGTAGAAATTATCTATGGAAATCTTTGGAATCTTTTCAACATCGGGAAGGCCGAAAATGTAAAAAGAAAAAATATGAGGTAAATAATTTTGTTGACATTTTTTAAATCTAGAATAAAGAAAAATAGTGAGAAAACCAAATTGAGTGGCACGGATGAGAAAATAACGTATCGTTCGTTTATATCGATGCACTTGAGTCGCGGTAAATGGAAAAGAAAAAAAAACGTGCCCTCTGACGTGGCCAACTTGATTTTGACTAGAGATACCTACGCGCATACGGACGCGTTCCCGGTAAATCCGAATTAGAAAGTAATCTTCCAGTACTTATAATTTCCTATGACGCGTTCCACTACGTCAATATCAATACTACCTCGCGTGGATAAGTGGCCGTTATATATATATTAGGGAGAACATCCTTTTACGTTACAGGTGTTTTAGACGAATGTACGGATTATACGTAAACGCGCAGTTATCTCGATAAGCAATAAGGATGATTTTTCGTTTCAGTGCGATTCGACCGTGGTGTGGCCTCCGAAACTATAATAATGATTGCATTATTGGCATATTTGTACGTTTTGTAAATTAAATCGTGGCAAGCTATGGTCTACTCTAAAGTATTCCCGGAATAATTTCTGAGTAAAAACCCTGGTTCTTTCTCAATGTTTTACATTATAATTCACGCGAAGACAAATCGCTTCATCGCTTTTTCGTTCATCGATATTTACTGGCGTGCGTGCATAATTACTATGTACATATGTATGTGATTCTTATTATGTCGCGTGCGACTGCAATACTATGAAACGTACTTATCGCACGGGGCGTTTTTGCGGGGATGATAATATAGTTCTTTTCGTTATTAGAGGGCGTGAAGCGCTGTTTCTAACAAGTGTGAAGTGTGTGTGTGAATCACACTCGTTAGAACGGCGCGAAACAACCGAATAATGAATTCTATTTTTTGTCACTAACAATAAGTGTCAAATACGAGGTTGACGATTTCACGCACTGCGCAGGTTATTTCACGCACTGCGCAACTTTTCGCGAATTGGTGTGTGAAAGATGATTTCACATGCGTCGAGGACGCCCATGAAACCGAGTATTTGACACTGACAAGGAGAGTATTCGAGGTGTACCTCACCGATTTTCTTCATTCTGCGATATATTGTAGTATATCAAAAAACATTACACACATATTTTTTTGTACGTGCTAATAGGCATTTTGACTAGTTTGAAAATACATTACAAATTGTTATCATCCCTCTTTATTACTATCTAATTAAACTTATTTCAGTAAAATAACGAAAATATATAAATGTTTAATATTAAAAATCTTAACTTCAAAAGTTGTCTTTTTAAAATGCGGCCATTTAATTAGAAACGATACGTGATTGGCTAATGGTTAGTGTGACGTCACATAATTGTAAACAAGCAGTTCACAACAACTTTTAGGTTAGGTTTGCTTTAGAATCGTTTTGTTTTGAGATTATTATTGGCACTGCACACCACTTGTAGTTCATTGTTTTTTAACAATTTGGTTTATTTTCAAAGAGAACAACTAATTCTGACAGCTGCTGCTTGACGTTCATTTGTGTTTACAATTGAAGACCTTGGGACCAGAAGGGGACATGCCACCAAACAAAGTTTTGAAGAAAACGTCATTTTTAACTTATTCTCAAATCGTGAAATCCAGGTTTCAAATTTTTATCGGAAATAAGGTCAACATTTGTTTGGAAATATGTAATTAAAAACAGAACAGAGGTAACGCAAATATTTATTTAAGGGTTTAACTCATGTTTGATAAAATTGTGGCTTATCCCCTTCTGGTCCCAAGGTCTTCAATTATGTGACGTCAGAGGGATCACGTGATTAGAGAGGTCGCTAGCTTGTCGTTTTTGGCGCCTTTTTAGATATTTAAATTTGTTCCTCGATTTTTAGTGAATATATTGCTTATTTCATTAGAAATATTCATACAGCTTGTACAAAATTGAAGGGTTTCTTTCAGAAACAACACTTGTCAAAAACGCCAATCCCTGTAGTATTGGTAATAATGCCTACTCTTTCGTTGTATCTAGCCATGTAGTGGTGCCTACTCTTTCATTATATTATAACGAAAGAGTAGGCACCACTACACGGCTAGATACAACGAAAGAGTAGGCATTATTAGCAATACTATAGGGACTGACGTTTTTGATAAGTGTTGTTTTTGAAAGAAACCCTTCAATTATATAATAAACCATTTCTGGTGGTTTCTCAATAGTAATCAAATAGCCTATTCGGTCATTTAAGGGGTGATAATCACCCCTAAACTTGACCCCCTAAAACCAATTTTTTACGATTTGTGTAACCCCCGAGTGTAAAAGTACTTCACATATTATCGTCTTTCGATAAGGAATAATATTCAATAGGTTTCATTAAGAAATTCAACGTAGTTTTTGAAAACGTAGAAAATTGGTTTTAGGGGGTCAAGTTTAGGGGTGATTTTCACCCCTTAAATGGCCGAATTAGCACGAACAAAAAAATATGTGTCTAATATTTTTTGATATACTACAACATATCGCAGAATGAAGAAAATCGGTGAGGTACACCTCGAATACTCTCCTTGTGAGTGACAAAAAACTATTCGACGACGCGTCACAAGGATTCCCCGCGTTTTATCGAAAATACACTTACCGCAGTCGGTACGATATGTGTCGCGCAAATTAGCGAGTAATCGTATCGATTGGTTAGGAAGAAGCAATTATCTGCGAATAATACGTAGATGTACGATTGCACTTGGCACGAAGAAATAAACGCACGCGCGGATAGAACCTACAGCTGCCGCTAGCTAAAGCCAACTGAAAATCTTCGGCGATGCAGCGTACGGAATGCTTCGAACCTCCAGATGACGCCACGCGTCGCAGGGTACACTCGTAAACGACAATTCTGTCCATAATTCGCGCGTGAAAAGATACAAAGAAATGTTATCATTTTACTACAAAAGCAGTATCAAATTGGTGCTCTCTCTCTGTAGTAAAATAATTAATTTGTCTGTTGCGTTTTGCTATGTCCCTGCGTTCACATGTGCAGCAACGAAGACAGGATCATTGCTCGCAGATGTACTCGACAGCGCTATTATATTACACGAGAAAGGCCTTGTAGTTAATATAAAAAAAAAGGAAAGAGAATCAAGAAGCAAGCTGTCGATTAATTAGTGTTTGGTACAGGTTATCCGCGATTTGTAGAAATCCATATTTCTTATTTTTAACTTTTTTCATTCTGTACAATAGGGGCTGAATACGAGGCGAGGCATTTAAATTGAGACACACGAATATCTGTAAAACGATTAACGCATTTTAGAAAAAAAAATGTTTCTTATAAGTTATTTGCTTTCCAGGGGAAAAGAGAACTACATATTTTACTTTTCATTTAGTAGACGTTTTCAAGGCCGTTTAAGGGTCAACGTTTTTTTCCCTTTAAATGGGAAAAGATGAAGAAATTAAGAAATCTATCAAACAAAAATTCTCTTTTTTCCGTATAGATTAAGAATTTGTTGAAAAAAAATATAGATTTCCATTTAAAGAAAAAACGTTGACCTCAAAATGTCCTTGAAAACGTCTACTAAAGGAAACCTAAAATGCACAGCTCTCTTTTCCCCTTTAAAGCAAATAACTTTTATAAGAAACGTTTTTTTTTTTTTGAAAATGCGTTAATTTTACAGATATTCACGTGTGAAAGGAATAAGAGATAAGAATTTCATGAAATCGGACTTGTTTCACATCAAAATATATAACGAATCGAATCCTCGTGCCTCATACTTTAATCCTTTTTAATCTGTAATAAATATTATACACATCCCAGGTGTCCCAGTATATACGAAATGGAGTACGTCGAATAGAGTGCACGCATGGATGCGCAAGACAAAGCTGTCAAAGTGATACTGAGAGGAGAAATTTTTGCAGATTAAATTAATCCTGCAGTAATAAAAAAGGCTCTAGAAGTATCGTTATGAAATCCATTCGATTCAACGGTACTTTCGAGCCACTGTCGGAGAAATTTAACAGGGTTTCGCAATGCTGTGAAAATTCTACGCGAATCAAACAGAAATTTATATCGTCTAGACTATAAGCAAGGTCTAGGCTGTACGCCTATTAAGAATATCGGCAGGGTCCCGCGTCAAGGTTATAGACTATAGAGCGTGTAGAATACGACATATTTCTTCTGTAGTTTAGCCTACGACCCTGTACTCTTTACCAATTTAAACTTACAACATGATTATTATAGTGAGTCATAAAGGCACGAGGTTCATAAACCGTATGACTGATTTAAGAATGGCATACATATAGATCAATGTCGTTGGGTATTGTCTTTAGGGGATAACAAAATTGATGAATGGTACACTCGTTGAAATAAAAAGGGAAAAAGCAAATAGTACGAATTACGTACCCGCATACGATAAATGGATTGTTGCTAATAAATACAGATTGATATCCTCCAATAATAAATGCGTTAAACAGAAGTAGAGAGATACAACTCAATGACTGTAAAATTGCAAGTAATTATATTCGAAGGGTCCAGTCTGAGTTGGTGAAGCTGCATTGTTTTACGCACACTCTTAAATGCAGAGTCTATTTGGGTAATGGACATCGGGTGGTGTCAGTGAGAGAATTTAGATCCATTCTCATTTCCAAATAAAAATGATTTCACCGACGAAGTAGGTACAGTGTTTTCGATACAAGAGATCATCGAATTGTTACACGTGATCTTCGTTTTTCATGGTTAGCTCTTGTACTCCAGTTATTAATGTTTCATTCGTTCTGGAACTTATCAGACTTTTCGTAAAGTTATGCTTCGGTTAAAAAAGCCTTTATCGGGAAAACTAAGACCAGGTGTAACAATTTGAAGGTCTCTTTTATCGGAAAAGAACCATGGTTCATCGGCAAAATATTCTTCATGTAAAAATAAGAATAGATCTAAGATCTAGGAAAAAAAAACATGGCGGCTTTCTCAGTGAATCCAACTCAAACTATATCAAGTGAGAATTGATTGACCATCGGTTGGTTCATCCGTCCGTTTAAAAATGACATTTTAAAAAGTCACCAGTAACAGAATCCGTAACGCCGAGAGTAGATCGTACGGTCCGGTATGTAATTCGTTATCGTTAATAAGTTATTACGAATTTATCGCGGGCCTCGGCGAGTGCATCTCGCGCTCACATTTTCGTATTCGAATTCGTTGAGGCCCAGACCGCTCGCGGCGCCAGTCGCACACGATGCTAGTGCCTCTAGCGCGCAAGAACTTTGCGCAAAGTAGTTTTATTATACCGTTCTGCGCTCCAAGATTCCCGTGTGCGACAACTCTGTGCGCCCAGTGTCCGACAAAAATAAGTGCTTGGTGCTTTCCCAGCGATTCGCGGCCGATCGGAGTCGCTCGTAACCTGCGAATCGTCGACGATACGTCGCGGGTCGTTATCATAATTTAAAAATTATACGCTAATCTTAACTGAGCAAACGCCGAGCGCCGGCGGAAACGCACGAATCCCGAAACATTTGCACGCGGATTTCGGATAAATACATTATCGTTACCGTTGTTTGGCGCGATCTACCAGCGGCGGTCTCGGCGCGATGTCGTGCAGTTACGCGGACGGCTTGTCGCCCTATGAGAATAAGGGCCAGCTGGGTTTGGAGGAGGTAAAATCTGCCGCGTTCACGCGTCCCTTCGCCTAATCGATAAAGCCGCCGCGGTAATGGCGCTTATGCTCGTCGGATTCTCTTTTAGAAATACGACAGCGTCGAGACGCTGCGGCTGAAATGCGATCTCCTCGCCGATTGGATCGGGGCCGCTCGACACGTTGTCATACACACCGGGGCCGGGATCAGCACTGCCGCCGGAATTCCGGACTTTCGGTGATCACGGCTTTCTCGTGTATACGAACTCGCCCCCCCCCCCCCCTCTCCCCTACTCCCGTACTTTTCTGTTTATGTTTCCATTTATTTCGATCAACGGCACGACATGATGAGCGACGCATGATCTGTCGCTGAATTATTATTTCCTTCGCGCCACGACGTAAACGCCCTTCGAATAATCACGAATTTCAGTGACTTTTCGAATGGAGCTTCGTTTTTTGAAAACACCTCGCGCAATTATACGTACGCATATTTATTTAGCGTGAAAGTTGTACTCTGAAAGGTTAGACTTCCCAAGTAGCACGATATAGTGATTTTCCAAGTTATCCGAACCCGAACAACGCAATCCAAGAAGTCACTTAAAGTCATCCATAGCCAGTCTGATGTCTCACTTTTTCTTAATTCAGATTTCATGTTATCCAAACGACGACTGTTGAATAACTCAAAATCAAAGTTATCAAAAAGTTAGATATAGCTGCCTATGGCGGACTAAAAGACAGCTTCCTAGCTTGTGTTGTCTATGGGTACCTAATGGTCCTTCCAGAAGGTAACTTATATTTTGGATATCTTCAAGGTACCTTTAAGATGTCCAAAAAATAATTTGCCTTCCAGACAGACATTAAGTACACATTTTGTATTAAATTAGGATAACTTCTTGAAAATCGCCATCTCGTACTACTCGGGTTCAGTCGATCGTCGGTCGATTCATTATTTATGCCATTCGGTACGTTGCTACGATGGTTCACGACTGTACGTTATTCCGAGACTTCGCTCACGACTCTTTGTTGATTTTACCTTTTTCGATAATGAAATTCTGGCTCTCCAGAGGTCTGAACGGCGTATGGACGCTGGAAGAGAAAGGGTTGAAGCCTGAGATGAACATTTCCTTCGACGATGCGATCCCCACCAAGACTCACATGGCGTTAAAGAAGCTCGTCGAGAGCAGTAAGTTTTAAATGTGAGCTAGGCTTGAGAGAAACGCGTGACCCAGTTTTCGTAACTCGGCTTCTCGTTCCTCAGATAAAGTCAAGTTCATAATAAGCCAAAATATCGACGGACTGCACTTGCGATCTGGCATTCAGAGGAAATATCTCGCGGAATTGCATGGAAATATGTTCACCGAGCAGTGCGACAAGTGTGGGAGGTAAGTCAATCCCTATTTTTTATGCCGTTATACGCGGAACATCAGTTCGTTCGTTTTGTTCAATCGTAGGTACTCCTTCGCTTCTGTCGTCCACGTATACCTATAAGTGTTTGTCTCTGAATTTTCAGACAATTCATCCGCAATTTTGCGACCAAAAGCGTGGGGAAGAAATGTCTGGAGACTCTGTGCAGATCCGAAAGAATAGGCGGGCGCCCCTGCCGCGGACGTATGCACGACACCATTCTCGACTGGGAGCACAGTTTACCAGACAACGATCTCGCGTTGTCGGATCTTCATTCCAGGTATATCGCGAGTCGGAGGATACTTTCTTTGCTGCGCAAGAGATGAGTGGAAATAACGAAGAAACGGTCGGCCGTTCTGTTTGCAGCGTCGCAGATCTAAGCATATGCTTGGGAACAACTTTACAAATAATTCCGAGTGGAAATTTGCCGCTATACACTAAAAAGTATGGAGGTCGGCTCGTCATTTGTAATCTTCAGCCTACGAAACACGTAAGATTGTTGCGGATCGATTTAGCCGAGCAATTCGAACGAATCTTCGTACCCCTCCAGGGTGGCTACAGAAATTTTATTATACGATTCCCTGTCTTTTCCCTCTCTCTCTGACCGTTTAAAATAAAGTTTTAAATATTCCTGATATTTTCTGTTCATATTAGAAGTTTTGTATAACCAAACCAACAAAGCTATAGATAATCATAACACAAAAATACGAGGTTTATACGCTAAAAATGTAACATGGATGATAGAGAGCCTACTTCTAGTCGATGAGACACACCCCTTACGTTTTAAAAAGCTACAGTACACTACGCCTACGTACGCACTACACCTGTAACGCACTTCACTGTAATATTCTGTAGTTAGCCATAAAAGATTACGGTATACTACACGTCTGGTATTTTCGCACTGTAATTCTTTTTCGTTGGGGACGTGCGCTACTACTGGACGAGATATCTGAAGCAACATCGCAAACTGCATCATAAAATGTATTGACGGTGAAATTTCGAGAAATTAATTCCATTTTATTTTTAATTTCCAGTAAAAATCCAAAATTCCCTGGCATTTCCCTGACGGATGCAATTCCCTGACATTTCCCGGTCTGTAGCCATCCTGTTTTTGGTCTAATTATACTGAAAAATTAAACGTTTCCAGGATAAAAAGGCAGACCTGGTAATCAACGGGAATGTGGACGGTATAATTACGAGTGTTATGAAAAAATTGGGTCTGGAAATACCGGAGTACAGAAGCGACGCAGACCCGACCCGAAATGCGGACATGTCTTCGAACGAGATGGACTGGACTATACCGACCAGCCGCGTAAAAGAGATGAAGGTACTGTACAAAAAAGTTTGCAAACCGACAAAGAGGAAACGGAAGACGTTCATGTACGAAAGAGAAAGAGACGACTATCCAAAGATTAAGAAGGAAAATAAGTTTTCCATCAAGCAAGAGACGAAGACAAAAGTTGATGACGACAAATCCGAAGACAACGATAAAGAAGCAAATTCGAACGTCGGTAACGACGGTACCGAAATCAAACGAGAGATTGTCGACGCTGTTAACACAAACGCGAATCTTCCGGAAAACGATGACGCGACAACCGCGGACGACGACGCGGACGAAAAGATTCAACAAGACCCGTCTCATCGTAACAACGTTTGCGCAACCTAATATTTTATTTCCTCGCCTTCCGCCCCTCTTGTAAATATTCATCTGCGTACGCGTAAGAGTGTATGGATGTACGCCCAAGTTTGCGTATGTAATGTTTGTGATAAAAATAGGTAAGAATAATTATATACATACATACATACATATATATATATATATATATATATATATATATATATATATATATGCCTTACTATTCGCATGGTAAGAATCGTTAAACACCGAATGGTAACGGATTTCGTACGTGCGGACGTACGGATCTGTGAGAATATACGGCTGGTGTAATTCTATATTTCTAAATGTCGAGAAAGTGAGTTTTCGCGTAGAGAGATGCTTCCCTGCTAGAAATTTTGGATTTGTTGGGCAAAATAAGTATGGATTGAAGTGGCTCGTATACATACTGAGTTGATGCAAGAATGCCGGGCCATACATGAAGAAAAAGGATTAATAATTGAAGGGGCAAGTGGAAGAACGGGTTATGTAACACAAAGTTGGTTTTGAGATATTTGAGTTGTAAGCATGAGTTCCATTCAGTAGACATATGGCATACCAAACATACTCCATGTAATATCTGGGTTTTGAATGGAATTTTGAGAGCTATCCAAGATTTACCGGAAGTTACATTCGGACATAACACTTTAATCCACTAAGTGATCTCATTTTTCTAAAAATGTTACATAACCCATTCTTCCACTTGCCCCTTCGATTTTTACAGTGAATCCCAGTAACAGGGATCCTCAAGGTGAAATATTAAATTTTTAAGTAGAAAGCCAACTTTTTACAATTCGTTGCCGTAAAAACCCGACCCATTAACGGGAGATTGGTACATTTAATCGTATAAACACTGATGCTTATACTATTACGAACTGTAAAAAACACATTGTGGTCTATTAAAAGCTTCAATGTGTTTCACCTCGAGGAGATCTGTTATTGGGATAACTAAAAAGTCATGAGTTTTTTCATGATTTTTTACTAATCCATTTTCTCTGTGTAAAAATCGCGCGAGACGAGTACAAAGAGCCTCTCTGTTATAGGTACACACTCCAACTGAACTAGTATAGAGAAATATGCGACGAAGAGGCTCTTATGCTCCCACGTTCTCACTCGCTCTCACATGATTTCTATAGCCCGTATTCCCATGTCCACTCTGTACAATGTCACTCATCATGGTGTCCAGCGATCAGGAAATTCTGGAAAACGTCGAATTGTCAGGGACTTAAAGAATTTTGGAATTTTTCAAAAATGCTCAAATTTAATAAATTTTGATTGAAAGTGGGAATTTCCTATGAATCATTTCTCTCTTTCTATCAATAATAAATATATCGAGATTATCGATGGAAGCAATGTTAGTATATGAAGTGTGCTATGACTAAACGTATATTTGAAAATTCTTTCTAATGTTATAAGAAAAGTTATGGAATAATAAAAATGTGATTTCGCCAAATTATAAGAAATTACTTTCATACTTATTTCTCAATTGGCACACCCGTTATATGGATATTCGTCAATCCATTCATTTGACAGAACAACCGATGCATAATACTCCGAACTGGAAAATTAATTATTTTAGACTGGAAATCCTGGAAAAATTGGGACATTTTTTTTCATACTTTGCCAGACACCATGTCACTGCATAATGCGGCCCAATCCGAAATTACTAACAGGGTCGTCATTTTGTTGTGAGTAGTTAGGCTTCTAATGTGATTTCAACGAAACTCATTTAAGTATGTTAAGCATTTTAACAGGGAATTAAAATCCAACGCGGCGGGAAATATAACTCTGAATCGACGAGTCTCGAGTCTCGTACGCTTATATTCCAAGCAGATCGTATTGTACTCACGTTGAATAAGATTACTACCGACGATTTCTTTTGTTCCAGGCAATGTAAAAAGGGCTTTGTTGGTACATATTACAATCCTTTTATCCCACGTGCTTTCGTCTTATTAGAATACCTTATCGCGCGGGTTTGTGACTTTGACTTTTATTTGTACAGCTACTGTGTATGGGAATAAAGCTTCTTATTTTTATACCAATATCGTTATCGTTTTATATCGTATCGCCGAATAGCTTTACGGTAATGGAATGCAATTATGTAAATCAAATACCGTCGGATGCTTGAACACAAAAGTACAAACGAACGTGGCAATCTTCGTCTATGTAAGCAGAAAGTCTAACGAGCCTGCCTCAATAAAAAATTCGTGTAGAGATCGACACCTCGCATTATCAATTTTATATTCTTTTTCCTCCTCCAAAAAAAAACTTGAGAAAAACAAAGGTACATCTTTTAGGAAGGAATATAGCAAAGGAAGAACCAAATCACATGGAAAATAGATTTTTTTATATCACTTTATTGGAACAAAGTTACTTGAGGGGAATGAACCTCGAAGAATGAGTAGCGCCGATACCGGGTCTACCGTGTTTTACAGGCCTGTACGTGACGGAGAACTCTCCCAAATAATGGCCGATCATCTCGGGCTTGATCTCCACTTGCGTGAAAGCTTTCCCGTTATAGACGCCGACGATAGACCCCACCATTTCAGGAACGATGATCATATTGCGGAGGTGGGTCTTGACGATTTCGGGTTTCTCGTTTTGCGGTGCCTCCTTCTTGGCCTTGCGCAGCTTCTTTACCAACGCCATTGGTTTGCGCTTGAGCCCATGGGAGAATCGCCTTCGTGCGCGGGCGTGCATCAGTTCCATCAGCTGCTCGCTAAAAGAGTATTTCCGATTAACGGCACGGAATAGAACACGGACGATCGCGAGAAACTCGCAGCACCTCGGCGCTTGCAAAGTGAGGTTAGAGAATGTCGACGATCGACGGTGTACTTACTTGGGCATGTCCAAGAGCTGATCGAGGTCGACTCCTCGGAAGGTGAACTTCCTGAAGGTCCTCTTCTTCTTGATAGTTTCGTCCACCTGGAAAATAGAGTAGTGACATTAGCGAGAAATTCTCGAGAAAGTAACGATTTCAAAGTGAGACTCATCCGACGCGGTAAATAATATGTCGGTTACATCGCGATCATTGATACGTGAAATTTTATGCGTCACAATTCATAGTCGAGCGTCGGATTACAGATATTTTGACGGATTATCAATTGAAAACAAATTAACCGTACCTCCGCCATGTTTGCGCTTGTAATGGAAGAAATTAAACGAGGAACACATCAACCGTAAAACATGAAGCTTTATAGACGATACTCCTGCTTTTCGGAAAATTGTTCGATGCCTCTACCGGCACGATCTTAAACTGCGGGAACTTGTCCACCAACAAAATGGCGGATTAGACAGCGGATCGATGAATAAACGTATCTTTCATTTTTTTTATAGTTCGTGATTCGGCATGTAACCGAAACAGTTTGATTGTCAGTTGGCGCACTAACCATCTCGGGTTTCGACAATGCGGTGCCTTCGCTATTTATTATTATTAGCGTTTGCTCCGCTATGTAACTTCGTACAGTGCTCTTTCGAAGGAAGAGACTTTCTGGACGAAGAATTGATGCTGAAACCACTACCGAGTGGTCACGTTTACGCGTATTTTCAGTTTACAACTTTATGGGAAGTCACGAACAGTTTGCAGTCATGTGAGTCGATAAAATTTCAATATAAATTACAATTCTTATGTGTCACCTTGCCGTACGACCACCTTTTGTTAGCTTCGGCTCCTGTATTGTATAAAGGGCAAAGTTTTTCGATAAACTTGTTACTCCCCATTGAAAAAATCCCGTAGATTCTCATAGACAATTGTTATGGGAATCTGAAGTGCCTTTGATATGGGAATTCCAGATATCTGCTAGAAAATTTTAAGGAGAACAAATAAAAATTCATTGGATTCTATGTGTATCCGAGAAGATAAATAGGGATTTACCAAATTGTATGTGTATCTATAAAAACAAATTGAATCCCATAAAGATAATGAAGACCTGTACACGCTGTTCTATTTGTTATTACTAATAGTACTTTATAAGATTTTTTTGTTTATTTTTTCTCTTTCCAAATAGACGTAGAATCCAATATATTTATGAACAGACTTGTGCGAGAATGCATGATATTTTTTGAATAGGGAAGGGCAAGGTTTGTTGATAAATTGAAACCTCTCATTACTCCCTATTGAAAAGATCCCATAGATTCCAATAGATAATTTCTATAGGAATCACATGTATTTTTGACACAGCAATTTCAGATATTCATTACATAAGTTTGAGAAGAACGAATAAGAATTCATCGAATTTTATGTGTATCTGAGATTATAAATAGGAATTTGCCGAAATGTTATATGTATCTGTAAAAACAAGTAAAATCCCATGTACAGAGCACCACTTGGTCATTGTTTTCAATGAAGTAAGTAGAAAAAGTCATTATCTTTAAGATTTTGTCTCTTGATTTGTCAAATAATTTCACGATACTGTCCCCCTGCTAAAACGCTACAACAATTTGTATTAATTTTCAGTGTTGAGATGGTCATGCTACCAGAGTGCCCAGATTCTGTAAATCACTATGATAGCGTGTAAAAAGTAGTCGGAATCGTTGCACGTGTTCCTTGTAGTATAAGGAAAGGTTTACCGAAGTATTTGTTCGTTAAAGAGCAATCAAGTTTGTTATTTTCCATATCTCGCAATTTCGATGTGTTCTTATAAAAATAAATTATTTTGATTGCAAATCTCAACCATTTTCTTTCAATATGATTTTCTCAAACTTTACTGAATTTATTACAAACACCATCAGACTGCTTTTTCTTACCCCTACATAATGTTCCGATGAGGAAAAATTGGTCATTTTTTGGTAGATTTCTTCAAAAAAGGAATCATTAAAACCCACCATTTTGTAACATCTGATTGAAAGAGAGCCCTGCATAGTAATAATAAAGACCTGTACATGTCGTTTCATTTACAATTACTAATAGAACCTTACTAGATCTTATTTCTTTTTATGGATACATAAATAGAGTCCGATACATTCCTATTCACCCATCTCAGATTTTTTATCAGTAGGTGTCCAGAATTGCTATGTCAAAAGCACATCAAATTCCCACAGCGATTTTATGGGATTTTTACAAGTTTTCTATGAGAGTCTATGATATTTTTTGATAAGGCTCATTGCTACCCTATTAAAAAAATATTATAGATTCTTATAGAAAACTTGTAAAAATCCCGTAGAATCTGAACGGGAATTTGATGTGCCTTTGACACAGCAATTTTGGATACACTCACCGATGAAAATCTGAGAGGAATGAATAAGAATGTTTTGGATTTTGTGTATATCTGTAGAAACAAGTAGTAGTAGTAGTAGTAGTAGTAGTAGTAGTTTATTTCCGTATATACAGCTTTTTACAAACTCTTATACTATTTTACAGCGATTCCGCTCCAGTGACCTATACCGTTTTTGGCTCGTTTCCACACTCATCTATTGCTTTCCCTCGTGCTAATTTCTCGAAATTCTTCGTAATTTCGCATAACTCCAGGCTCATTTCCACGATTTTATCTAATTTCGTCCTTCCATCACCCTCGCCCTCGTCCAGCCTCATCTCTAGTTTTGCCATTGTTTCCTTCCTTGCTGTTTCCCTAGCCTTCCCGCAACTTATTACATGGACTAAATCTTCCTTCTCTTCTCTGCAAATCCTACATGCTTCATCCTTGTAGCCTTTGTTTCAAAATTTACCTACATTTCCGCATCTTACACGTGCCCACTGTTCCTTTATCCATCCTGGCCATCTCCTGTCATTCCAAAAGCTCTCTATCTCTACTGTTTGCTTTATGTCTTTGTAGTAGCTACATGTATCTGTAGAAACAATTAAAGTCTTGTTACGTTCTTTTAGTGCATTATCATGAATAGAACGGCACTTACAGGTCTTTATTTTCTTTGTGGAATTTCACTTGGTTTTACAGTTGCATATCAAATTCGGTAAATCCCTACTGGTATCATCTCGAATATACATAGAATCCAATGAATTTCTTTTCATCCTTCTTAAACTTTTCTAGCGGATGTCTGGAATTGCTGTGTCAGAAGGACATCTGATTCTCATAAATATCGTCTATGGGGATCTATAGGATCTCTTTGGTAGGGTACTTTCGCGAGTAATTGCTACTAACGATATTCTGTATATTATTAACGTCACCCGTTTCTATCCAATGACGTCTCTTTCGATACAGTTCGGCATACGCATTTATTTCCCCGTGGATTGGGGGAAATCATAGATCGTCATAAAGTAGACGAACTACACGTCACTCTAACCGAGGGCCTTTGGGACTATCAAAAGTGGGGATATCCCGTTCACGATGCAGGGCCTGGCGCGGAGATATATGCGTGGTTCGATAATAATGTTAAGAAGTAAGATTTTCCACAATAGAGAGAGGTTTGCTAAGGGATTATTATTAAATTAGCGTGTAATAATTGCCAGGCAATCTCGTTTCCCAGAAGGAAATTCGAAAGCTTAAAAGAAGCAAGAGAGTTTTCCTTCCACCGGATAGTAAAAAAAAGTTACAAGTAAAAAGATGCGTCGAACGGTAGGATCTGTACCTACAGATTTCGCGGTGTCCAGCGATCGGAGAATTTTGGAAAACCTAGAATTGTTAGGAAATTTTATATGGCACGGAAAAGTCAGGGGAATAGTAGAGTGGTCGAAGAATTTTCTCGTTCATTTAAACGTTTCGTTTAAGTTATTCGTATACTTTTCACAAAATTTAGACGGCTACGTCTCTATTGAAACAAACTCTTAATCTCTTCTTATAGACTGCCAGCCCAGGCCGTTTTTGATCATCTGGTCTTGGTTTCTTCGGAATTCGCTCATAAATCACTTTAACGCTCTTATTAAAGTGAATTGAGAAAGATCTTTGAGGGTGTGACTATACTTTTCGCATGTTGACCGTTTCTTCTCAATTTTGATACAAAGTATCAATCAAATTATTCCTGCATTTTCTCACAAGATTTAAGGAGCCGCGCACAATACTAAGCTCATAAAGAAATGGCTTTGCTACATTGACCTACGTACAATACGAGGTTCAAGAAAAACAAGTTATTTCAGGCTGAGAGATTTGAAAGAATCGAGAAATATTACTTTTGTATCTCGCTAGACGCCGTGAAATTGTATCGATATCTTCGAAATCTGAGCTATTCGAATGATAGAACTATTTGGCTGTCTTTAAGGATGTATTGGGACGAGGTTTAAACATCTTTCTCATATTCAAACACCTTTGATTATAAGAAGATACAAATAGTTCGGTCGGATAGCTCGTTAGTTTTGCCATCGTGTATATAATACGTATATCGTGTTCCCCAGCAAACCTATGATATTGATAATCATTTTTATGATTTATGCAGTGTCGACGAAGTATGGAAGGGACTTACGAATTCTCTGGCGGGCTTGCTCTGTGCTTCGCTAAATTTCGTGGATTCGTCCAACAGTATGTCCCCGCAATTTAGTTTTCGTCCCACTGGTATCATACGAGAGAAAGTAAATTCCAGTTATTTGCGTTATTCGTCACTACCGAGGGAAATAGTTTGCACCGAAAATTTGACGCCTTTCAAAAAGTTACTGCCTTGCGATTCGAAGGTATGAGAATTTATTTGTACACGTAAACAGAGCAAAAAAATTGATAGGATAATATACACCCTAACGGAAATTCTTCTCTGCACAACCTTTGCGAAAAACTCTGTCGAAAGTTTGCCATTTCTCTGTAAATGTTCCAATCTTAAGAGCTGGCAGAAATTTCAGTAGACCTGGCAGAGATTTTGGCAGAGTTGCCAAACATTTTTTCAAAGTTTCCAATGTCGGTAGAAATTTTCAAAATCTTTACCAACTATATGAATTCTGACAAAATTCTTGCGAACTCTACCAAAATATCTGCCAACTCTGCAATCTCTACTGAAATCTCTGTCGATGTCTCTACCAGCTCTTAAAGTTGGAATATTCACCGAGAAGCGGCAGACTTTCGGCAGAGCTTTTCGCAGAAGATTGACAGAGATTTGGCAGAGACACATTTTCGTTAGAGCATCCTACTTATCCTTACATTTGGAGGGAGATTAGTATCTGTACCTTTCGAATGTGTGACACGAGCTCTAAAACACTTGATACTTAATACTTGATAAATAGGTACAAAGAATAAATTTTATCGAGGTGGTACTACCGACTACTGAATGAAACTCGTTAAATGATTATACTTTCAGAAAGGTTTGGCAACGTTGTTGAATTCCGCGCATATACATAACACAAATTATCATTCTTTGGGGATTCACTTCCGTTTGGTGTGCCGCAATGCTGCATGTACCAAGCCGTCTCTCGAATTACGTCAAACAGTTTCTCTTGTTTATGACACGTTGATTGGAGATTCGCAGGTAAAGGAAAAGATAATTGAACCAAGTCTTAGCGTTTCAGCTATCCATGTAATTACTGCTTTCACTATATATTATCCCAATTTTGCGAGATTATGTAGTATAGTAGTTCGTATTTGTTTGGCGAGCCACAGACTTCAATCGTATTGAAAAGATTCCATAGATTCCCATAGACAATTTCTACGGGAATCTGATGTGCTTTTAGCACAGCAATTTCAGATATCCACTAGAGAAGTTTGAGAAGGACAAATAGGAATTCATTGGATTCTATGTGTACCTGAGATGATAATTAGGGATTTATCAAATTTTACGTCTTCGTAAAAACAAGTAAAATCCTACAAAGTTAGTAGAGACCTGTACACACCTTTCTATTTGTAATTACTAATAGTAAAAAATTTAATTTGTTTTTACCGATACCCATAAAATGCAATACATTCCTGTTCATCTCTCTTCGATTTTTATTGGTGGGTATTTTGAATTACTGTGTCAAAAGCACAGCAAATTCACATGGAAATTCTATGGAAATACAAGTTTTCTATGAGAATCTATGAGGTTTTTTTCAATGGGGAAGTATCTTAAAAATATACGATAATATATTTATATCGAATCGATAGGATTGGTCGATTAGAAAACTATTTGGGGTGGGACTTAAGGAGGCATGTCCTCTTGCCACTCTAAGCAGCATATACATTGACGTAACCGGTAATGGAAGCGCACATACATATCAATTGACACCGCAACCAAGTGCCAAAATCGTAAGTTTTCGAGGGGGGCAACGAAATGAGATAGCCGTATACGATATCAGATCTCATTCAGACAGAGGGATGTTCAATATCGCCGTCGTGCACTCTAAACCAAAAATAAGTTCCATAACTTTTCCTTCGATTCTTTTTGCCAACCGATATATAATTGGTACGTATGCCCTATTCAGTTGCATTTAGATCTACCGACTGAGCTCATTGATTTGTGCGTTTATCAAAGTTTTGTCGCATTTCTCCACGTCCGTCTTGTATTCGTAGGATATGGACAGGAGAAAGGCAGTTTGGTAACGGCATTGCACAATAACCACTGGCAGCATCTAGATGTTGTACTTTTAGAAAATATACCATGGTATTTGCCAGTGTACTTACATTCCGTAAAAGTAACGTGCGACGGAAGGCAGATGAAACCGCGTAAGTTCGCTCGCCTTCGCGCGCAACGTAAATTGCTTTTGGTCGAGCTTCCCTGCTTAAAGGATCTGATGAAATCCGATTTAAACCTATTCGCTTCTTCAGTCGGTTTAAATCCGATTTTTGTCTTTGTATTTTCCTATTCGAAGCTAGAATTTATTTAAGAAATATTGATCGGTTTGTATTGGAAAATTCCAACTCCTATTTAAAATGGGATATACTAGTCGCCACGAAGCGCGTCTAGAGTAGGTACATCAGATTTAATGTGACTTTCGATTCAATTTCAATCGGAATAAATAGGTATATGGGTAAATACAAACGCAAGTACACCTGAGCGGGCCAGATTCAATGAGAATCAGTTCCTAGGAAATATTAGGTGTACCTACAACTTTTGCTTCAGCCGTTCTTCTGTTGTGGATCGCTTCAAAATATGACTAGTTTTTTCAACGCGGGATCCGTGCGCTGCCCGAAAGATGGGAGAAAGTAGTTGCCAGCGATGGACAATACTTTGAATCATAAAAAAATGTATAACCAGTTTTTTACAATAAAGCCTCGAATTTCGGTAAAACGGCGGAAGCAAAGTTGTACACCTAATTGTATAAGAACCTGAACAATGTCGTTTTGATAGAAAATAATAATTCATGTGGAATCGAATAGAAAATACTGTGAAATGTTTCAAAAATTATTTTTATTCTGACCAATTTTTTGTTCAGACCAATTTATTCCCATTTGAAAAGCTTCATCGGAAAATAGTGTTTGACTTGGAAATTTCAAGGATGAAAATTGGATTTGTTTCGCTGTAATAGATTTCAATTGAATCTTTTAAGCAGGGTGTGTAATTCGCATGCCGGGGATTGAAAAATAGACATATGTACCTACCTACCCATCGAGAAATGCAACTTATGTTTTACATCGCAGTAGTTCAGCGTTACACACCAGGTAAAGGAAGAATTCGACCGTATTACCTCGAGCTCGCGTTAAGACTTCCACCACATTCCGTGACCAAGTTTTCCATAGAAATGGATTATCTGTTTCTGAAGTGGCAAGAGTATCCACCCGATGCTAATCACGGCTTTTACATGGGGCCCGCGATCATTACGGCGTCGTTACCCATTGCGAGAAATTACACGGCATTACCGCTGGATGGGAGTACGATAACATCGAGGTCAGCTATTCAGGGGTTCGAATTTCAGCTAAAGGGGAAATCAATCCGATTCCCGTAAGCGCTCATTCGTAATCGACGTATTCCTCCATTTTACAGTTTCAACGCTTCTCGGAATGGATACATAGTGCAACTCAGAACTGAATCTTTACTCATCAGTCTACCGACTCCTGATTTCAGTATGCCTTACAACGTGATTTGTTTGGCCTGCACGGCAGTTGCGCTAGCTTTCGGTCCTCTGCATAATATCACCACGAAGAGATTAGTTCTCAAACGCGTTAATGGTAATTGGAGGCATAAGCTACTCGTTCTGATTAAGGAGAAAGTTTTTAGAATAAAAGAAAAAACGGAGTAAGAAAGGGGCACATAGCGTAATTGGCAGATGATCGATAGTCTACACGTAATCGTAATGCAAACCAAATGACAGTACGTAGGCTGTATTACAAAAATGTTAAATTGCTGAATAGTTAAAAAATGCTCGTATCTTTAAATATGAAAAGTTAGCGCTATATTATTAGCTTAATTCGGTTCAGTCGATTTTATAGCTCTAGATCGGCCTAGAACACTAATCCTCGGCACTTTGAATCACATTTTTACGATACAGTCTTGGTCGCGGCAGTTCCAATCGCCCGACTATAAGTTAAGTGCCCGTATTGTATTTAGGTACTATTACGAAACGCAGTTTTCCAACACAACTATTGAACTCTTTTACACCATTGTAATAAAAATAATATTTCATAAAGGAGACAGTTCGATAGAAACTCGCTCGTTATTTGCGCTCGAAACTCGTAGCAGGTTTGAACGCAGTTTATCCCTTCCCTAGGCTAGTAAATATTTTCAGCTATTATCGAATGGCTCCTGATATTGCCTACTTTTCCTATTACGGCATATCAGGGTAATATCGTATCGTATTTTTTGCAATGTTCGTCTAAAAATATGACTATTCGAGTGATTCACTCGAGAGATCTAGAGGTACACATACATATTATGTATATCCAACTTTCGAGGAACTCGTTTTCCAGTATTTTATTTTTAGAGAAAAGTTGTAAACTAAAATCGTAATAATAGTTGATTGATCTTTTGACCAGTAATGGTTGCTCATTGAAAAAACCTGATCCGTATAAGGAGACCTACTCTCGCGGTAAGTTGAATCTATACTACTTGGTATAAGTATTAGGGGGTTGCATTGAAAGCCGCTGTTTTTTTTTGTTTTTCAAACATTATGTCGTAATAAAATGTGTGAATACCTCAATCGAAGTATTTGCCTTCAGAAGCTATAACTTTTTCCCACTTTTTTTTTATGCTTTGCAAGCAAAGAAATCGAGATGTTCGGACGATCAGCAATGGCATTTTCGGTCAATTCATGTGGCAGCCACTTTCCTTCTTTTCGAATCTTTCCCGTGGCATGTTGACGTCGTAAAATTGTAGATTCGCATCGACTTCAAGCTGTTGAGCCGATTCTCAGAGCGTTTCACTAGGGTTTCTTCCAATAGAGCTTGCAGTTATTCATCTTCAAACTTCTTTGTCAGACCTGGCCGTTATTTGTCGTAAGCATCACAATTTGCACTTTTGAAACGATGAAACCAGTCTCTCTACATACTATTTCCGATGGAGCAGATTCAGCATAAGTTTGCACGAGTAATTGATGAGCTGCAGCAGCACTTTTCTAAATCTGAGTACAGTGTAGAAGTACAGATCGAAAAAACAACTTGTCGCATTCCATTTCCCCACGTTATAAACATAGATTTGTATTAACCAAAAATGGCAGTCTAATGACTGAATCTTAATGAGAAATATTCATAATTTTGAGTGATATGAGAAGTATAATATTAGTCGCTGCACATGACACAAGTACCTAGTTAAGGCCATCTACAGGAGAACAGCTACTTTCAGCGCAACCTCCTAATTTTAATTAAAGATTTAAGATTTGTTCGATTGATTTGGTGACCTTTCCTTTCTGTACCTATATAAACGACATATCTATGTAGAGTATAGAACATGCAAAAAGCGACGGTGTTAATTTGCATACGTTTTATTGACAAAATATAAAATTATCGATCAAAAGAAGATTCCTATAACTGCTAAAATTAATTATAAACGTATAAACAATAAAACGGAGAGTCGCACGTTATGACTACGTTGTAGTCAAGAGTTTTTAGAGGGGGTGATCGATTTACAAAATCAAGTTTTCAATCAGGAAATTCGGTCTTTATTTCCAAAAATATCTCCCCCACTCCTTGAGTGCCCAAAAATGCCTGGAAATACAAATAAAATTTTATAAAATACCATTCCTTGTATTAGAAATATTTAATTTTATAAATATAGATACATGAAAAACTATACACCGCTAGAACAGCAGACTGATTAAACTGAACGAATATTCTACCTAATACGTGAATAAATAGCACTCTAATGTAGATGTTCAAATTGTCGATCATGTTCAGACATTATTGGCAGAGATGATTAAAAAATAATCACGCGAGAGATACTCGTGATACAGATTTTCATTTACTGGATCAAGCGTCTCTGTTGAAAGTAAGAGTCCGAGTAAATTTCGTGTACGAATCTTTAACTTGCATCAATAATATTACCAGTTAATATATATGGATATATTAGCAAATATCTAGATTTGCTTGCACTCGAGCATTTGTGCGTGAAAATGTACAAAACGTAAGCAAAGGAGAATTATCAAAATCAAAGTACGAAGGTACACAATGTGATGCAAATCTTGTTCATCAGTTCAATTCCCTATTGTTGATAATAGTGCCTGAAATGAATAATTTGAACGCCTTCCGTAACGAATTATGCACCGAAAAACTAGGTCCATCTATATTCCACTTAAATTATATTATGCCATATTTGTATTATTAAAATAGCGTGAATACGTGTCTCTGTATAGAAACAAGATTCAGAATTTGCGTTAAATTTGCTCCAATCGTAGCATGCATGAAAGCTAAACTTGGGGCTTTTTGAAACGTTTATTGGCATCTATCAGTTTCATTGATGATTTGAAATTTTGCATCACGTGATACGAAAAAGTCAGAATGGTCTGATGCTAAGTGCCATTGTGCGGCACTTGTTACTTTATTATACATCCGGAACGTGTTATTTTATCGTAATTCCATGTATCGCATGCCAGGTAACTTTATATCCAGAATAGTCCATATTAAATTACCGACACGACTTACTTCCAATCAGTAACTGATGCGAAAGAAAGTTGCAAATGCGTATTTGCGTCTTTCGAACGTTTTTAAGGAGATATCTATGTTGTACTATTATATTTTCATTTACTTATTGTTAGCCGATTATCGGTTACACAAATGACGTGAAATCAACTCTGGTAATAATGCAAAAGTAACGCATCAACTGGTAGATACAGAGATGTAGATAGACGTCGAACTTTGAGACATCGCTGTTTTCCATAACAGGATAGACTCTAATTGATTGGATAGCGTTAGATTTCAATTCATTTATTCGTATTTTTCATCAGACTATCTAGTCAAAATGAAATAATCGGAACGCAATTTTTTCATGATTCGTGTTACATACTCGATTCTAGGTTCTAACACTGATAAGAAGGAACAAAAAGACAAAATATAAATCTATCGATATAAACATCACTGTAATAACTCTTGAGATAACCGACGAGCATGTGCACCGATCGAGTAATCAAAGCCCTAATCTAACGACTTCCCTTTACTTCTAACACCTTAACGTAGCATTTATTACTTATAAATAAATCGGATCGCTAGCTTTTTTACGGATTATTCTGCATATGGCGTGAGATATAGCGGAAAAATCTTTTACAACTTTGTGTATGTACAGAAAATTGGGCGAGGTCTGGGGAACTAACGGGAGGAGAGACGAGTAAAAAAAACTATTCTTCTCACTACCCAGTAGTCTGTCTATACAGGGTTTTTATTACGGAATTGGAATAGCTTTCGTGCAAACTGAACAACAATTTATAATCGGAAGAAAAAGATGGTATAATAGTTTACAAAAATATTTCGTTAAAAGATTCAAACCTTTTTATTTCTAAGTATTGCTTTAAAATGTACAAAATTCATGCAACCTACAATGGAAAACACACATCTCCTTCGGCAGCGTTTGTGATTGAAATAGCCTTTCCAATACCCAACTAAACCTCTGCTCAGACAAACGCACCGCAGTCGTGGGAACGTGGGAAAGTAAATACAAAATACGAATCCAAGAGCACCGCGCGAACCGGATCTGGCGCGTTCGGTGACGTAAAGTCGAAGGAAAAATAAAGTCTCGAGGAAACTGATAGATATTATAACGATACTTGATAAAGAATCCATTAGCCCGAGACGGGAATACTTTTCAATCTATACCGCGACTCCTGCAATAATAGTAATAGCTACGTCTGGCCGAGGGTAAAGGCTTCCGCTTCCCTTCTTATACTCGAGAAAACACGACGATATTACTATCGACGATCGTGATAGCGGGAATAATGTAATCGCAATTGTAGTATTAGATTAGTATTAGTAAATAGTAGTAATTGTTTTTTCGTAACAGTAGCAGTAGAGCGTAGTAGTAGTAGTAGTAGTAATAATAGTAGAGGATAATAGATACCTATTGTAAAACTTACTGCTGCAAAACAAAGATCATAAATAATACGTGGAAATACCACCACGTTACACCAAGTGATTTGATTCACCAATTCACTCGGCATATACTCGCACAATATGAGAGATCGGTTGAGAGATCCTTGTTTCACTTACTTTTTATTATATTTTATTATAATGAATTATAGCCAATAGTCGGACTTAGATTAAATCGGCGACATTCATTGGCATCTCATCAATGTGGGTATTGTAGAACTGCTCGATATCCTTCAGCGTTCTCTTATCGTCCGCCGTTACGAAATTAATCGCCACTCCTTTTCGGCCAAAACGGCCACCGCGTCCGATTCTGTAACGAGAAAAACGCATCCACGCTCAACGACGTTTCACTCGACGAGTTGAAATTCCGTTCTCCGCGAAACGCGACGAAACGTCGATTCGAACGCAATTTGGAACGTCGGGTCTCACCTGTGAATGTAATTTTCCCGGTTCGATGGAAGGTCGTAGTTGATAACGAGGGAGACTTGTTGGACATCGATACCACGAGCAAGAAGATCAGTGGTAATGAGAACCCTGGAGGAACCGGTACGGAATTGCCTCATAATGAGGTCCCGCTCTTTCTGTTCCATGTCGCCATGCATCGCGGAAACGGTAAAGTCTCGGCCATGCATGTTCTCCGTCAACCAATCCACCTTGCGTCTTGTATTGCAGAAAATTACGGCCTGCGTGATGCTCAACGTGTCGTATAAGTCGCATAAAGTCTCCAATTTCCAATCTTCGCGTTCAACGTAAATGAAGAACTGCTTGATACCCTCCAACGTCAATTCCTCTTTCTTCACCAAAATGCGAATTGGATTACGCATGAAACAGGTCGAGACTTCCAAGACGTCCGAGGGCATCGTAGCGGACAGGAGTATAACCTAGACGAACAACGCGTTTTAAACTTCTTCCCCGAATCTTCGCAGATATTGCAGAGTTCGGAATTGCACGCCCTTCGCTAAAGTCTACGATGAACGACTCTTACCTGAACTTCAGTGGAAAGTAATTTGAAAACATCGTGAATTTGATCCTTGAATCCACGCGACAGCATTTCGTCAGCTTCATCGAGAACGAACAGTTTGATGCTACTGGCTCTCAATGCTCGCCGGCTGATCATGTCGAATACTCTGCCGGGTGTACCGACCACGACGTGAACTCCCTGCTCCAGCTTGCGCATATCTTCGCGCACATTCGTGCCACCGATGCACGCGTGGCATTGCGCGTGCATGAAATCCCCCAGGGCTATGACCACCTTCTGGATCTGCAGAAGGAGAAAGATTATGTAAAGGTTACGTACATTCCCAATGTTGGCAAAAACTTCATCGCTGCGTCAAGGTTGATAAACACGCACGCACCTGTTGAGCAAGTTCTCGAGTCGGCGCAAGTATCAAAGCTTGGCATTCGTTGATGGTGGTATCAATTTGTTGCAGAATAGAAATTGAAAAGGTTGCGGTTTTCCCAGTTCCTGTAACAGCGTGATTCTTAGGATCAAGAAGCTAGTATAAATGGGGATAATAATTATCAATCGATCACAACGACAATGTAAAAACGACTGATCGATTGTAACGAGTTTTCCCGTTACGCGTAAAATTCATCATACCTGACTGGGCTTGGGCGATGACATCGTGTCCTTTAACGCAGGGCAGAATAGCACGCTGCTGAATAGCGGATGGCTTTTCAAAACCATAAGCATAAATACCACGCAGCAACTCTTCTTTCAAATTCATATCATCGAAATTATCGACGACCTGAAATAAAAGATTAAGGTAAACTTCCAACAACAATATCTACACTCTTCCTATGATTTGTCCTTGGAAAGGCATTTCAATTTGATCAGCCGTTATGCTCGAGTTTGTACGTCAAACGACTGTGGGAAATCGGAATATTGTAATGTATTATGTATATTTCACAATGACTAACGATAAGAGACTGGAGTATAGATTAGACACACTCGATTTGGCTTCTACAGGGTAGCTATGAACCCTTCCTGACCTTTTCCTGACTATTTCAGATCAAATTTTGTAAGTATTCTCTGACATTTTTTTATTCGTATCAGAAGTATTGTGTACTCAACTCAACAAAGTTATAAATAATTGAAGGGTCCAGTGGAAAAACGATGAGGGTCCATTTTTCTCGAAATCGATATTTTAGCGACATCTGTTAGCTTGTAACATGAAGTATCAACATATCAAACCTTACAAGGGACGAACACTGAGATTCCACTAAAAACTGTGGTTGAAAATAGGCGGCACAGTGGACTCCCGTGCGTTGTGAAACTTTAAATGTCGTGTTTCTCAACTTTTAGAAATATGGACCCTCATCGTTTTTCCACTGGACCCTTCAATTGTATTTACGAGAACACGATTAGAAATTACACTAAGAAAGTAACGTTGATGGTGGAAACCTTCATTTTATTCAATGGGACATACGTTCGCTACCACTGGAAATATTTGAAGCAGCAGCAGCAGCACAATTTCCATTGTGAAATGTATCAATGATGAAATTTTACTTTATTCAGAAGTTCCAGTAAAAATTCAAAATTCCTTGACCCTTTCCCGGGTTTTCAGGTTTGTAGCCACCTTGTCTTAATTATCCTGATATAAAAACAAGAGCGGGTACCAGTGTCTCACTGTACCGTATACTCCCGACTAATCTATGAATTACAACCGCGTTTCCCCGTAAAAATTAGTCTTGAAAACTGGCGTACACGAAAGGCGCGTAGATTGGGCTTTGATAAAGACAATTTGTTTGTGTGAGCTTCTAATACTAGATTATTTCTATTACCTCTTCCCAATTGGACTCGATGATACCATCGGGGTCCATCCCTGGGGGGCCATTGTACACGGTTGGTTCACCTTCGCTGGGACCATTTTTAGAGTTGCCCGCCCATTGTTCGTCGTTTCTGGAAAATTAATAAAATAACCGGAAATTCATTTGGCGAGAGATAATTAAATTTGCGGTATTTTGAAGTGATTCGCGAGATATCAAATAATGTGAATAAGTATAGAGTAATAAAGGGAATTGTTCCAAAAACACAAATACAAAATGTTACAATCTACCTCGACTTGGGAGTTTATAATTGTTTAGCTAGAACGTTTACTAGTAACAATCCAATTGCCGTATTCTTGTTAGAGCATATCGTTTTTGCATACCTTTACTCATTTGGCCTACAACTATGATGTGCTACTATTATCTTGTAAACTTTGTTTACCCCAAATTAACATTAATTAATAACTATGATACTTGGTTTAAATCAAATTTTTTACCGCTATCTTGTAAACTTTGTTTCTTCTAAATTAACATTAATCAGTAACTATGATACTTGGAGCAAATCAAATTTTCAAACTAGCTACGAGAGCCTCGATCTCTTCCATTCGAAGCAAACTATCGAAACATTCAACTTTCCCAATTATTATCTTGCGTAGTACATAAACGCACGTATGACTTAATTCCATTTCACCAAATTTGAATTACACTACTCGTCACGCGGGTAAGAACTTAAATCCTCCTCTGATTTCACCAAATCTCTACCGGAAACCAACTATTCACGGTCAAATCTCGTACATCTCCCCAGATCGAAGACTTGCCTTTGCGATACTTAGAAATGCACAATCACTCCACGCGTACTATTATCATCCATGCATATGACTCATGAAGTTTTCAAGGAGATACATATAGATATCCATAAAGTACCCAGTTTGCGAGAGACAAAAGCGTGCGAGCTGATTCGTGGACACATTTCGGAGCAACGATGACGCGTTCCAATACAAATGGAGATATGCTGTTTCGCATTATGCTGTAAACACGTGCAATCAAAGGCTACAGGTTGAAGCATTTTTCCACATTTCACAGTTTCATCGAATCGAGATTAAATCGAAAAATAATTAGATCTTGTCCAGAGACTAATTTTTTGGTAAAAAAATTGCAGAGAAGGTATGAACATATTTGTTTCTTTCCCCAAGGATACACCACGGTTAACGGACGAGACGAATTGACAAAGAGCGTGTTCTCGGAAGTTGACGACTTCCTTGACAGTGACTCACGCGAAAGCATGGCCGAGGACCGTTGCTCCGAAACCGTCGAATCCTCACGGGATTCGCGCACCGACGCGACGCTCGGAAAGCACTTGGGGCGCGTGGAAATCTTGACAGTAAGTGAGGAAATGTGCGATATTACGTAATTTCGAATCCGTGCGAAAACGTGATCGCTCGGCCGCGAGGCGAGGGACGACGAGGCGCACGGCGCGGCGAAGACCGAGCGCGTTCGCGGAGCGAGCATTCCGGAGTCGTAACCTACAAAACGCCCTCGCCTCGTGCGACACGAAGGCGCGTGGATCTGACACTTCTGCGAGCCCCGCAAATTCGAGTGAGATGCGTGACAAAAAGTTTGACCACACGCCATGTTGTCGCTTGTGCCCATGCACTCGTCAGTCACGGCCCGACTTTTCCAAAATATCAGCCGAACCGTTCGCGTGCGACTCCGAACTCCACGATATTCGGCTGAGCGCGCGGAAGCAAATCGCGTTAAAAGTTTCCAAAGCGCGCTCCGCGGTCGAGAATACGGACGAAAATCGGTACTTACCTTCGTTCAGACGTATACGACATGTTCCACTCACAGTAGCGCGACGGAAAGGACGAATTCCTATTGCGTCACGGGAAATATTCTTACAAACGGCCGCACAATGGCGCTGCAAGCCAACCGCGCTGCGTCGAGTCTCACGAGCGATTGAGAGCGAGGAGTGTGGGCAAATTGGCGGCTACGGGTCTCCGCGATCGGCTCGTATTACTCGTATCGACTTTCCGCGACAATCGAGCGATTTTTATACCGAGGATCGCAGTTGAAACCGTTATGTGGTTAGGCACTTTGGGGAGGGAAGTTACGTCGATTACCCAGGATACTTCTCGTGGGGGTGGTGGGGGATGGGTGGGAAATTCGAAAGGTGGTGCGCGTTATACGTGGTACGTATCGCAGGCTTCCTTTTCCCGCAGGGTCGCTTTTCCCGTTTTGATCCGTTCGCGTCTCTATCTCTTCTCCGCTAATCGTTCTTGGTGGCACCGGTTTTCTTCGGGGAATGCACCGTTAATTTTGTCGGGTTTCCTTCACGATTTCGCGCAGTTTCAACGCTGTGTCAAGAGAGAGGGTTAATCGCGGGAAAGGTATCGGTTCTCCGGTTTAATTTGCTTTCGATTCGCGGAAGAGATCGCGCGCCCGATTCATGGAGATTTATATCAACTGGCTTTTTATTTAGGAAACGCGAACGCGCGATGTCGAATTAGTATCGGATATTTAAACGCACCAGAAAATTAAAGAACATCACGACGCGCATAGTTGAATGTGTACTGTTTCGGAAGGGTGAACGCAGGGTACTTTTTGACACAAAAGTGTTGTTCGGAACGTGTAATTGATATTTATTTAGCGTCAAATTATAGCCAATTGCTGGTCGAGGAGTAAGCTGGGCGTGGAAGCCTTTGGCAACAGATGCCATTTTGTTTATATTTTACATACACAAATATTTGAATGTAAAATCGCGATGCATCGCCTCCTCGTTTCCGAGTCGCGAAACGATAACTAATGGCGCTGTATTCTTTACGAAACTGTAAGCTCTATATACGGGGTGTAAGTTTACCAAGGGAAGATCCCATTTATTTCCGTTAATCATTTTACGAAAAAATCTTCCGTATAAAAGTTCTTTGGTATCGAAGAAGACGTACAACGCATGCGAGAGGTTGTCGTAACCTACGAAATATGAAGGTCACCTCAATTTTTTCAAATGGAATTCGATATTTTTGTTCTTATAAAAGTTGTAGAGCTCGTTGAGATTGACAAAAAAGGTATAAGTTGAAAAGCCCATTCGTTGGACCATTTGTGAGATATATTTCCGCTCAGATTACAAGAGTGTGCTGCACTGCGCGCGACTCTTGTGCTTTGGACGGTAATATCTCACAAACGGTTCAACGAATAGGCCTTTCACCTTATAGCTTTTTTGTTCATCTCGATGAGTTCTAAAACTTTTATACGAATGAAAATGTCGAGTTCCATTTTTAAAAATTGAGGTGGCCTTCGTGTCTCATAGATAACGCGTGTTATAAAAAATAACACACGTACACGGAGAGAAATTTTCGGTAAAAATTACCTAAATAGTAGGGTAAGCGTGTAGCATTCGGTGTTTTACGGTTAATTTTGTAGAGGCGCTGGTCAGGAATTAACAATCAACCGATATATTTTGACGAACGTTCCAGAATTTTTACCGTTCCAACTCTACAATTTTACCCGAACAGGAATTTTTATGCCTGCACAATATAGAAAGTATCCCTCCGTTAATAAATGTTATCGTATAATAGCAGCAAAAATTATCATTCGGCCCTTAAATTGTAACAAGTTGTGCGCCTTAATTTTTATCATTACGTTACTGCACAATTACCCTAGAGTAACGGAATTTTTACCTATCCGGGTAGATAGATTCTACCAATGACATCTATAAAGGCGATCACGTGAGCGTCAGTTCGCGTCAGTTCGGCCGTTTTCGGCCGATCGTCAGAAGTCGACGCACGTTGTGAGTTGTGGCCATTAGAACCGGTGCGAGTTGTTCCAGAAAAAATAAAGTGCTTAAACTAATACATTTATAAAAAAAAACAATTATTTAAAAAGATGAATTACTGTCTGGTGAAAGCGGCTTTTGAGGTAAGTGATTTTATTTAGAAGATTTATGGGAAAATATTAGTAGATTTTTTAATCATATTTTTTGCCTGATATACGGAGAAGTCTCACCATTTTTGTCCATTACCAGGAGTATTTGATGGGAAATTCTGGTGATTTCTTTTTCGTTATAAATAAGAAGAGAAGACTAGAAGAAAAATTGGGGAAATTCATGCAAAAAAAATTCTATACTGAAATTTCAATCCACTGTTAGGAGTGGACGCGTCAAGCAAGGGTGATTCACGAAGCCAGGTGGAAGCGGGCAGTTTCCCCCATAATGACGTCAAGGCAACGGGGCTTTCCAATGCAGGCCCAGGATGAAGGAGTAAGGGGATCTTATGCTCCTCCAGGCAATCAAAGGAAGCCATTTGATCGACAACCAGCGTGCATATCGGATCGTGATTCGAGTCTCATCGAGGATTGCTTCAGGACTTATCGTGCAGCCGCGTCGAGTCTACCGCGTCGAATATAGCTTACAATACATAGTCTCAGCAGATAAGATTTTCATTGAAAAATTTTAATCTATTTAATTTTGTATGTCATTTGTTCTTCTGAGCAGAAAAGTGTGAGGAACGATTTGACGGAGAAAACCTAGGGTCTGCGGGCCGTTAACGGAACATCCTCGATAACGCACGGACGACCATACCGATCGTCCGACTAACAGGACACCGACGCTACCTGAGAACGCACGGTGATCGGCTCGGAAGAAGGGACAAGCCGCGCGGGCGTAAGGACGGCTTGGGCAGCTCGGTGGTCATTCTCTCCTTCGACCATCGCAAGAGCTACTTCGGCGAAGAGCCGAAGTCAAGTCGCAGTCACATTCATCACGTTGTAACTCACAATCAGTCGCATTCATCAATAAACTGTTCTTTCGAGAAATATTTCCTACAAAAGCTGTCGAATTTTCCTTAGTAATGAACGCGTAACAAGGAAGTTAGAAATACTCGTCGTTTGCAGCGATCGTTTACTACCTGGCCGCAATAAACTGCTATTTCTGGCACAGGCAAGCGCGGGTACGTATCCCGATGCTGCGACTTCCTCCGTGATGCGAATTTTTCGGCACTGCACTGGTACGAAAGACGCGGAACGACGCGACGCTCGATAGCAACGGTCACAAATAAACGCACTTAGCTCAAATGTCAGGAAAAGAATTCAATTCCCGATATTAAACAAGTAATTAGAACAAAATATATGAAAATTTCCATACAATTTTTAATTTAATAATTAATTTTCACTTAATAAGGTGAAGAAAATTTGCTCACGGATAAATAAAAAATATAAAAACGTAAAATAAAAAGTATCACATTGAACGGTAAATTTATATTCTAATTGGTGGGAAAAAAATAATCCTTGAGGTTAGTAATAATTTCACAGTACAGGTTAGTATATTTTACCGTACCGGTGCAGCAGTTTCTACCCCGAAAACAGTAAAATCTTTCTCATTGTTTGACACTTTCAATCTATCTCAGCCATAATTTTCATCTATTCCAACCACATTTTTTATTTGATACAGAGAGGTCACATTTTACTTTCGAGAACATGAAAAACTCTTTGAATGCATGATATTTTTTACCTCACTGACCAAATGCAACACGATTACCGTACTAGTTGGGTATTTTTTCCCTGAATTTCAGGCAAATAGTACTGACGATTTCTCTCCGTGTATTATACGTCCCCCCTCAACACCAAATTTCTATTCGAAAGATTTTTTCGTGAGATGAAAAATGACGGAAATAAATGGATCTTCTATAATATGGCACCACTCTGTACGAAACTGTAAGTCCTGTGGGGTAAGCTACATTTTATAAAGCCCTATAAGAGAAACTATATGTATAATTTTTTACAGAATATCATTTTGTAGAGCTACAGTTGTAGAGTACCATGTAGAGTTTACTGGCGCTATTCTCTATCAAACTATAAGCTCTATAAGAGGCTGCATTCTATAAAGTTACACTGTTTTCTTGCATGTCTTTATAGAAAATGTAGTACTTTATAGAGCTTATAGTTTTATAGAGAATAGCGCCATACATTTCGTATAGAATACAGCATCATAATGATGCCACAAATTCTATACAGTCGCGTCATATAAGAGCGTCATATGATGCTTTACATTTCTTGAAAATTGTGGAAGAAGTATTATTCGAGTAATTATCAATGCTACCTTTCTAACGGTACTTGTAAGTATGTATAGGGATAACGTGAATCGCTCTAAAATTCTTCCAAATGCATTAAGCATTTTATATCTGTCATTCATCATACTGAGAAGACCTGGCGGGTCGAGGGCAATTATCCACGATGCGGGGATAAATACGTACATTATCCTTTCTTATGACGTATACCATCTGATATATCGAATTCGTAGATATCCCTCTTATACGTATAGAGTAGAAGTTGGGGGGTGAAATATAGTCGAGGATTGCGTTTCCTAAGTATCCTATTGAAAAAACATCATATATTCTCATAGAAAACTTGTAAAAATCTCATAAAATCCCGATGGGAATTTAATTTAACCAATTTGATAACAGCAACTCCGAATGCCCACTAACAAAAATCTGAGAGGATTAAATATGAATGCATTGGATTCCAGATGTGTATCTGTAAAAACAAATAAAACCCTTTAACGCTCTATTAGTAATTACGAATAGAACGGCACGTACAAGTCCTTATTTTCTTTATGGGATTTTACTCGCTTTTACGATTACATATAACATTCAGTAAATTCCTATTTATCATCCAAGCTACGCATAGTATCCAATGAATTCCTATTCATCCTTCCTGAACTTTTCTCCTGGATATTTGGAATTGCTGTGCCAACCGCACATCAGATCCCCATAGAAATTATCTATGGAAATCTATGGGATTATTTCAATAGGGCGATTCGGAAAAGGAAACCACTCAAACGCTTCAACAACCGCGTGAAGTATTATTATGCCGACATTATGGTAAAATAACTATAGACGCATACCTATAAAATCCTTTAGAAATCCCATACAATTCCTTATGGAAGTGTGATGTATATTTGAAACAATAATGTCAGATACCCACCCATTAAAATTGGAGAAGAATAAATCGAAATTTATTGGATTCTACGCGTATATGTAGAAATAAATAAAATCCAATAAAAATAATTGCCGTTCTATTGATAATTACCCAATTAGTAATTACGAATAGTATGGCGTTTATATCAACCAATTGGTTATTATCAATAGAACCGCGTTCTTCCTGGGATTCCTGAGATTTTACAGTCCGTATAGGATATTTCGGATATTTGTTGAGCCAGAATTCCTAGAAGACTGCTGCGTCACTTTCCCGGAATTACCTATCCCCATTCGGCACCCGAGTTGGAGACATTGGCGGCGCAGCGTTTACCATAGCAGATTGCAGTTAGCATTATTTGCATACCATGCTTTGCAGTCGATTTATACGTAGCATGTTTCTTTGTGAGTGTATCGTCCTGTGAATTTTCAGTTTAATTTCTTATTAAAAGAAATCAACGGAGGGTATTAAAATTTGAAGGTACGCCACTGTTTGCAAAGCGTCGGATCGTCGCGTTTCGATAATACATAGGTACCACGTTATCGTTTCTGGGAATTTTGGCTCAACAAATATCGTACCGACTGTAATTGTTCTTACACATACGCATAGAATCCCATGTATTCCGATTTATCCTTCTCAGATTTTAATGAATGGCTATCTGGAATTGCTATTTAAAATACACACCATGTTTCCATAAGGAATTATGCGGGATTCCTATATGATTTCAGAAGAATCTATCAGTTCTTTCCATCAGGGGAGTACAGTCTTTGCTAACAATTGCGGATAAGGCTGTATCGCGTAACGCGCAAATTTAGTCGCAATCTCTGTGACTCCAAAGTACATCTTTATGTACAGAGAGTATGTGGAAAAGCTTTTGCTTCCAGTACGGCAGAGCGTTCAGTCTCGCGAGTCCTTCACTCACGTAGGTATATTTATATAAAAGCGCACCCCAATACTAAAAACAATACAGCGACGGGAAAGACGATGTACATGCCCATACGGGGATTACACGTTGAAACGAGCAACGTTATGTCATCGCCCTCGTGATCGATGCCGTCTCTGGTCGGTATTTCGACGATCACTCTGTCGTCCGATAATATATTCAATCGAAAGGAGCATTCTGTTTCATTTACGCAAGCTTTGGTTACGTTCTCATATTGAAACGTTGGCTTGTAAATATCAAAGACCGTGTGAATGTCGTTGGACACAAAGTCGTTGTCGCTGTAGAAGATGTAGTAGTAGTAACCGTTTTCGATCACGTTGTGTATTGTCTGCATGTGCTTCCCGTTCATCAAGTAATCGACATTGGTGCACAGATCGGAGGGTGTAAATTCCCGAGCGAGCAGAACCTGACCCTCGTAACAATTGAGCAATCCATTTTCGAAGCTTGAAACTGAAGATCTTTCGTTCGGATCGACGCCCTTTTTTTCCGCATTATTGCCACCGTGCTTGATACCCCTGTCGAGTAAGGACGGAGGCGTTACGTGGTCGATGGCGCGCCTCTTGCCGCGGTATTTGCGACTTCCCGAGTCTTCGTCCTCTCCCCGCTCTCTCTCGTCCAGTTCTTCCTCGGAATCGTACGAATTTAATTCCGCTTCGAGCATCTTCCCGAGTCGACTTTGTCTTCTCCGTGACAGCCTTGATCGAGTCAAAAGGGTCTTTTCGAATTTATCAGCGGCGCTCCTTTTTCGTCGTCCTTGCGTCGTACGTTTTCCAACTGTACTGCCTAGTTCAGAGTCGTTCATTTCTTTGTCCTTCATCTCGTCGCTCAATCCGTGCAATCTCTTCTTCTCATGTCTAAGTCTCTTTCTCCGCTCTTTTTCGATCGCTTCTTCATCTCGATCGATGTGCCTTCGCACGTAAGATTCTGCTGTTTCGAGCAAAGTCTTCAATTGCTCTTTGTACGTTGCTTCGTATTCGACTGTTTCGCGATCGAGAGTTTCTACATTTCCATCGTTCGCACCTGCTTTCGTACTATTATACCGTTCAGTCGCGTCATCAGATTTTGTACTCTTCGACGATTCGGTAGTTTCTCGTAGTCTGACTGCTTCTTTTGAGTTTACTATTTGTGCATTCGACTCGAATGTGACTTTAACGTTTCGCTCCGCTCCGGGTAGAAAAATTCCAGAAGCGTTTGCCTTATTCTCATTGTGTTCCAACATACCGCACGTCCGTAAATTACGCTCGCCTTTTACTACAAGTATAGATGCCCCCTGAAATCTGAAAGTAGAGACGAAAGGAAGATGAGACGATCCGCTAGAGTTTAGCGTATCTGACAATACCCTATTGAAAAGATCCCACCGATTTCCATAGAATATTTATATGGGAATTTGATATGACACAGCAATTCCAGATATCCACTAGAGAAGTTTGAGAAGAACGAATAGGAATTCATTGTATTCTATGTGTATCTGAGATGATGAATAGGGATTTACCGAATGTTATATGTATCCACAAGGATGAGTAAAATCCCATAAAAAATAGAAAGTTCCGTTCTATTCGTAATTACTAATATAACGTTACAAGATTTTATTTGTTTTCACACTGAGCGAAATAATTGCTGGTGCTGAAAAAAAAAGGTTTTCTTCAATAAACAACATGATATGGTTTCAGGATCAAGGCATGGTTTTCTTCATGTAAGAAAATATTTCATAAACTCGGGTAGTTGTTTCTTTTTCTCGCGCAGAAAGAATTTCTCGTTTCAATGAAGGTACTTTTGAATCAAGGTAGTTCTATCACCAGATGAAAGATCGCAGAAAAATTTTATTTTTTGATACTTATATTGTTTACCAAACTAGTATTGATTTTTTAACAAAATCTGAAGACAGGTTACCAACGATTTTCGTGAGAAAAATTTAATCGAAAATGAGTTATTAAGCATTGACGCACATGCAGGCATAAGAAACAAGGGCTTTATTTTCATATTTCCATGACTTATATGTAGGTATACCTATATTGCAGATTTATGATAAAAACTGTTTAATATGAAAACGTAATTAAAGTTGTAAATCTTGAGAATCTCGTTAATAAAGTACCTATAACTGCCATGTATCCTCTGAACTAAAGAACAAAAGAATAATGCTAAAAATGTTTAATTTTTTTAGATTGATCCGTGTATTATCAGTCATGAATAAAAAATATATATGTATTTTCTTAACTAATTTAGTCGGGCTCTTCTTATACTATACTCACAAAACCTACGCCTTACGTGATAGAACTACCTTACAAATTTGTAAGATCATATTAGGTTCTTGATTCGGGACATATTTTTTGACACTAGCAATTATTTCTCTCGGTATACAGGTACACATAGAATGCAATAGATTCTTATTTATCCCCATCAGATTTTTATCAGTGGGTATTTAGAATTCCTGTGTCAAAGGAATATCAAACTCCTATGGGGATTCTATGGGATTTTTATAAATTTTCTATGAGAATTTAGGATATTTTTTGTCAATAGGGTAGGCTGAGCTGACCAGTGGTTCGTTACTTCAAAATGCTAGATTTTTTCACCCCCTGGTTATCGCCACTCACGGAGAAAGCGTATGTGAGAAAAGAAATCGGGCGATAGAAAAATAAGACTGCGTATTAAAATACTCGTGGAATATCGTTCACCTCGAACAAACGGAGAGTGCGACACTCGCACCTTTGAGAAGATAAAACCCCCAATACTCCAGCGTATCGTCGGGTAGAGTCATGCTCTTTTTCAGTCTTATGTGCTTGCGGTAGGACGTTATTTCGGGTCTTTGCGCAACTTGGAAGGCATTGAAGGATACGTTCATTTGCAGCGTATGTTCCTGTACAACAGAAAGTGTTACATTTTCCATCTGGTACCTCCCGTACGCAAATCCGATATAGCACGGTAATCGCGTCAATGACGGTACATACTACCTACGTAATGTCGTTGGAAGAGCTTATTTTCTCACCGAGCAAAATATCGTCGAGATACCGTCGTCGATTTCGAGAATGTCGGATTCCGCCACGTCGTAAACCACACTCGCGTAAACGCTATGGCGCAAATACAGTGGAAGTATCAAGAGCATCGTCGGCATGACCATAGTCAACGCGCAGAAAAGTATTACCCTCCTGACGCCGTGCATGTTCCTCGAACCTGAAACGTTTCTTATATTTAGTGGTTCACGAACTTCTCGTGCAGTAAACATCATTAGTAGTATTTCATCATCAGGCATACTATGTGATCGCGGTCCTCTTGTAAACGATTCGACGCGAGAATCGTGAATCGCGCTATACCTACTCTACATAGCGAGAGGGAAATAGAGTAAAAAGGTTCTTGAACTCCTTTTCCAAACGGAGCGATGATAAAGCCGTTAATTTCCAAGATAATCACCTCCTCCGATTACAATGAAAGAGAGGACACAAATTTGTCTTATCGCGATAGGTAACTCACGCCCGAGAGAGCGCGAGCGTATCTACGTATAATCTTTAGATCACATTTAAAAAGTTTGTACGAGTTACCTATTGCGCGCTAAAGTCACTAGCCAGTCCATGAAAGATCCCTTTTAAAATTACAGTCTAATCAGTGGGTGATACGTGTCGAGCGATTAAGTGAAAACAGGTGACGCCTTCTATTTACACATAGGTATATAATACGAGCCCACGTAGTACACGCCTGATGCGCGAATGATGTTTTATCTGACGGCTTCGCGTCTGTTGTCATTTTCTCAGGGCTGTACAAGTATTTTCGAGAGCTCGTCAGAGTGGGGATTGTGGAGCGATGGAAACGACGTGTATTCGCGGAGTCTCGTTAATAAACAAAGTGCATAATGCCGACATTCCAGTATTCGCACCTACGCACGTGCTCCGTAGCGCATACAATTAACAGAAACTGACAAAGTGTTTCACTTCTGATTTCGTTGAAGCTGGGTAGATTTCAAGCTGCGCGATTGAGATTAGGGCGAAACTTTAGAGCAATTGAATCGGTGTACTTAGGAAGGGAGAGTGAATAAGTAGAAGCAGATAACGCCATTTGGTGTTGAAATCGATTTATAATAAACGGCATACATATTCGTACAACTTGCAGCTACATAAATTAAAATCATAGTAACTTGAAAGTAAACGTATTCGATGTCGCGATTATAAAAATGCTTCGGAACATGGAAGAGAGAACCCGATATGAGGTCGAGGGCGATCATCTCAATCGACCTCTGATTATCGCGCTTAGGGTCAATCTACAATGAAAGACGCGATAACAATTACAATAGCACGATCCTCCCCGAGTAAACGCAATCGCTGTACAGCAAAGAAGAATTGTTTTTGAAACTTTGTTACGAATAGTCGGATAAATCGATTTTTGCGGTTGCTTGGTAATATCCTTCGTTGGTCGCCGTATGACGTTGCGATAAGTGAATGGTCTTCAGTGTCACCGTTCCAAATACAACATTCTCATATGTCTGGGAAATATTAATTAAATATGCCACTAGTATTTGTGTACGTAGAACAAACATACAATTTAAGATCCTAGGGGGTGACCGATGTTACAGGAGAATTTGGAATTTTTATCGAGAACAAAAACGGGCAATTTATCGTGTTCAGTTCTTGGCAGAGTTTCGAAAACGCGGCGCATTACCTTCAATATATCGGTGGCGTCGAACGAGTCCCAATTCTTTCTGTTCCTCTGTCCATGCTCGTTTCTAAATTTCGTATTCATTACAGTCATGTGTAGCTTCACTTTTTCAAACTTATTTTCCATTATACCTGGTTGTCCGTGAAATGAAGAAAATTTAGTTACAGAAAAGTGGAAAAGTATGAACGTTCCTACGTGAACGAGAGGAATAATGTAGATTAAAAATTAGTGTCTTGCACCAAGACTACTCACCGATCTGACAAAAGTATAACGCAATTTTATCGGCCAGTTCTTGCAAAACGGTGTTGTCTTCCATTACTTTAGCGTAAAGTATGCGAATCGCCGAGGGGTCGTCGTTCATGTAATCGAGACCTCCTATTTTTATGGATAACGGCCCATGACTTTTTAGAAATGGTCTAGAATGAGTAAGACGTTTAGCTTTTGAATGCATGGTAAATTATTTAACTTATCATATCTCATTTGTAAAAAAATACGCTATTTCAAAACTTGAACCATAAGTAGAATTGATTCGAGATACAGAGCTTCTAGTATAAATTTGCAATGAAATTGAAATACTTTTCCAGGGCTTTTCATGACTTTTTTCATTATTTTCAACGCTGTAAAATGATCAATGTTAATGTAAGCTAGACGAGAGGTATGTTGATTCGTAATAAATAAATGAAATAATCTATACAATCCCTACTAAAAATATCCAATAGAAAATGATAGAAAATTGTAGAAGACTCAAAAATACCATAGAATTGGAAGTTCTTATAATTTTCACATTGGATGCTGTAAAAATACAAGATCTGTATAAGTTTCTAGAGTATTTAATATGAAAATTTTAAGAAAGGATTTATTTCACGCTCTATGGCATTTCTGAATCATTTCAGCTATACTCTATCGTTTTTTTTATCAGAAACGTTTAGCAGGAATGAAACTACAAGAATATTTACTAAGCGAATAAACGTAATGTTCCTGTTCACTCATTGGTCGTTGCTCGATGCGCGAAATCTGCATTAGACTTCACTCTTCAAAAAATTAAGTAATGTAAAACGAACGAAACATAAAATTTTCAAGAATCTACAAAAAAATTCAAGTATATTTCCAGGACTTTCTGGAAAAACAACAACATTCAAGTAGCTTTCAAGTACTTTGAGGATTTAAAAAACTCCTAGACACCCTGTTATTATTATTTCCATTGTTACTAGATAACAGACGTATTTTTTGATTCTCTTACTCTACGATTTCCGTCTTGCAAGCTAAGAGCGCCTCGGTGGCTCGTTGCCTTTCAGCGTCGTCCAGCAAAACAAACACTCCGAGCGTGAGATGCAACTTTTGTGGGGTTTGAAAAAGTTTGTCGTCCACAGGTTTGCTTGTATTTTTACTGCCGTTAACGATATCGTCCTTAAACTTGCAGAAATTGGTAATAATTTCCTTGGTATTCATCGGTATTGACAAGAAGTGCGTGAAATCAATTTTTTTTCTTGTGGAAACCATCAGCAAATCGATTCGTTGACGTGCAGATACGACTCCTCTGCGACTCGTACCAGTTATCACTGAGAACGCGTGATGAGAAATGACATTATTCTTTGCTTAATCTTCTGATTTTAAGGGTCTAAGACATCGTAAAATGTGTCGCGTTAGGGCGTTTGCATACCTATATCGCTGTCGCCTTGTTTTGGAATAAATATCGATGTGCCTGTTTCTGTTTCCAATTTTTTACGCGTCAAATTTTTTGCTCCAACGATATGTGGAAAAAATATCCTAGAAAGTGTTAAATCGATAGTGATACCTGAAACTGAATTATTTCCGATAAAATTCTCGCGTTACGGAGAAAAAATACTTTGGAATGCGGAAGGAATGCTTATATTTTCCTTCGCTCGTTTCGACGATCTCGATCTGAGAATCGGACGTTTCGTCGCTCGGGCCATCGTAATCTAGAGGATAAGAATCTTCTTCATAAGAACCCATTCCACGATCCGACGACCACGCGCTCGAATCGAAGAATCTGTAACACCGTCCTTCGACCCAAACTAAATTTGGTTCCAATACGTCCATGACGTCTTACGATTAGATATTACGCGCCAATATATTTTCAATAAACCGACATAATTTACCGTATCGAATTATTCTTAAAAGTTAAAGAATTATGGTACATTTCTCTGTTAATGTTTATAACCTCTTTGGATTATTTTTTATACGCTTCTTATTTGTACTTTTAACTTATTATATTCTACAAAATTCCAGTTAGAAGCAATTATGCGTACCATATGTCCGCGATCAATTTTACCATAGGAAAATTGCGATTATTGCATGAGCACCGCTTGGGTCTCCTCGTCCAATAGAATCATCGGAAAAGCGTGAATGCGCATGCGTAGTCACCGCGAGTGTTGGCGTGACGTTTGCGAGTGCAGTTCGATTTCGATTTCGATTCTCGCGTCGAAGTCGAACTGCACTCGCGGATGACTACGCATGCGCAGTCACGCTTCTCCGGTGATTCTATTGGACGAGGAGACCCGCAGAGGTGCTCATGCAATAATCGCAATTTTCCTATGGTAAAATTGATCGCGGACATATGGTACACTGTTTCCGTTAGGTGTATTTATTATGTTAGGTACACTTGCTTATTTTTTCTCGCATTTGACAGGTGCGCGGCGTAAATTTCAGGTTACCCATCGCACATGCGTATCGAATCGAATCGACCTTGGGTGCTTTCCATTGAACTGACACAAGTCAACTTAAGCGGGATTCAGATGGGTGCGGAAGGTTTGTGAGTGCGAAATGCGGAAACACCGTTAGGCTGGGTTCACATGGACGCGGAAGGCTTGCGGAATGCGGAAACACCGTTAGCCAATCAGCTCTTCCGCGTGCGTACTGCCTGCCAATCCGTGTCGATCCGCATGCCTTCCACGTCCATGTGAACCCAGCCTTAGCCAATCAACTCTTCCGCGTGTGTACCTACCTACCTACTGCCTGCCAATTCGCACCGAACCGCATGCCGCACTCTGCATGCCTTCCGCACCCATCTGAACCCGCTTTAAAACCTAGTTCTTTCTGCTAGAGCCCACCAATTAGTTCGCGGCTCTAATAGAAGTTTGTCGACTTGTGTGCCATAAATATGTAGTGGTAACCTGTCCACGAGGATTGGTGGCGTCTGTCAGACGGGTCAGACGGCTCATTTTATAACCTCATATCCGATAGGGAGAGAAAAGTGTTTTCTGAACTTGGAAGATGCCTCCGAAATATAAGTTTCACGAAGGTACGTGTTTTGCGCGTCGACCACATTTCGCAATGTCAATCCCTGGTGAAAATATGGGGTGTAAGAATTTGACAGGTTTTGTCAAAACCAAGTACCTATTGCATTTTGGCAAATTTTGATAGAAATTATCATCTGCGTTGAACAATTTTACCAGAATGTGTCAGGTATAAAAAATCTGACAAGTTCTGTTGTGATTTTGGAACATCGACACAAAATTTGACAAACTTTCATAGCTATTGAAATATTCTGTCATAACTTGTTTCTTTTCATCTCTTGTCGGTATTTTTGAAATTCTGTTACAATTTTACAAACTTTTACAGCTATTGATACATTCTGCCATAGTTTCTTTGTTTTGTTTTCTGTAGGAATATTCGAAATTCTGTCAGAATTTTACAAATTTGTATACAATAAAAACCTATACGAATCCCAAACAATTCTCTATGGAAATTTCATGTGCTTTTAAAACGACAATTTTAGCCACCATCCTATAAGAATCTGAGAAGGGTAAATAGATATTTATAGGATTCTATCCATGTGTCTAAAAACAAGGAAAATTCCATAAGGATGATAAACTACTATACCCAAGGACAATGAATCAGGCCAACTTATCAGCAGGTCACCGACGAATTGACAAATTCTGAGTCTTAATTGGTCGAAAGTAATTATTCTATCGATCGCTGATCTGAAATTTCGTTGATTCGTCCAGGGGGTGGATGTATTGGAATATTTGGAAAAATTTAACAGTATTTGAAAAATTCTAATCAAATTTCTCATAAAATTTAATAGATTTTGTTAAAAAATACGTCTGCGAAAATCGCCAAAAACTGATAGAACCTGTCACATTCCTTTGAATTTTCATAAAGTGTATAATAATTCATAATACACTCTGCAAAAGAATTAAGGGATCAATTATATGCCACAAGAACGAAGACTGTTTTAAATTGGCTGTATCTTTGTCAAAAATGATACAATCTCGATCGCCCGATAAAGCGTTTTGAGGGCTAAAGTTTCAGCGTCCTGAATCTTTTCTCAGATTTTCAAAATCTTTATTGATCCAAAAGTTATATAATTAAAAAGCGACATCTGACAAATGAAACGATTTTTCTTCAGCTTTGTGAAGGGACACGAAGTACAAAAAAAATCATAGCTAAGTTTTGTTCACTGTGTTACAAAGCATAGTTTTTCTGCTTTAATTTGTTATTTTTTGAATCATTTAACAATTTTTTTTGTGTTGAGTTATTCAGTGTAGAAGCAGAATCCATCCTCGCAAATTTGGACGCTCATTACAAGATAACTAATTATCGTACGAATTTCTGTCACTTCTTCTCTATAACGCACTTACTGCTTTTTAATTGATACCAATTTTGATGGTATAATATCTATTTTAAGATTACGTTAAAAATTATTTATTTCACGACACTAAAGATATCTTTAATGTCGTTTTATTTCCTGTTTTTCGTTCCACTTGATGTAACTTTTCGACAAATTTTCGAAAATTTTAAAACTCAAATGGCATCTTAAAGTTTAGGCTCCCCTGATCAAAATGAGTACTTGAGAAAGTGTCTAGGATTTTTATCTCAATTTGTTCCACTTGTTTGAATCGACCAAAATGGAAAAACAAATGAAGAGATCTTGTTCTTCTGCAATGTAGGATGTAGGTGGTACTCTATTACTTTTCTTTATCACGTTACTTTTACTTTTCATTACGGAATTTGTTCAATCTTAAACTCAGTAGATACCACCGGTATTAGCATAACTCAAAGCGTACCACGAGCAGGTTACACGGGGTCGGACTTATACTTTGGTGCTGAATAACTCGGTGAAAAAAAAATCATAGAATGATTGGCAAAATAGCAAATTTAAGAAGAAAAATTATGCTTTACAACGCGGTAAACGAAACTCAGCTATGATTTTTTTTACACTCCGCGTGCCTTGCTGAAGTTGAGCTTTTCAATTACATAATTTTAATATCAATAGAGATTTTAAAAATCTAAAAAAAACGAGTCGGGAAGCAGAAACTGTAGCCTTCAAAATGTTCCATCGGTGATCGAGATGGTATCATTTTTGACATGAATACAGCTAGTTTAAAATCTGTTTACTATATTTTCTCACCAGAGACGAACGCCTTTCATAATTCATATCGTTCATTCAGGGGAAAAGGTTTTGTGTTTCCACGGACCTTTGATTTATGAAGCTAAATGCCTGAAGGCCTCGGTGACCAAAGAGAAACAAATCAAATATCTCATTCATTACGCGGGCTGGAATAAAAAGTGGGTAACGAAACGTCGCCTTCTTATTATTCAAAGCTGCGAGGGATGGAGATTTTTTCTACGCGATAACATTACAGTTGGGACGAATGGGTGCCTGAGAGCCGCGTGCTCAAGTACAACGAGAGTAACGTACAGAAACAGAGAGAGGTTCAGCGAGCTCACGCCGCGCAGCAATCTTCTCAAAAGGGGAAGAAGACCGGCGCGGTATTAAAGACGGCGGCGCGTAGAAGCGAATCTGGAAAGGATAAAGACGGGGACAGTAGAGCGAGCACGCCTGGTTTGACCAACGAAAGGATCTCCGGGCGAACGAGCAAGAATGGCGGGGCCATTACCCCGTCTTCCTCACACGATTCTTCGTCCGACGCGCCTCGTAGAAAACGCAGGTAAACGTCGCTTTTGATACGCCAAAACGTTCATTACGCGAGAGATTTTTAAATAATGGACATTTATAATTTGCAGTCGTCTGGACCCGTCCGTGGAAACGGAGGAGCAATTTCTGACAAAGGTGGAAGTTAAAGTCAAGATACCCGACGAGTTGAAGCCGTGGTTGGTCGACGACTGGGACGCCATCAGCAGGCAGCGAAAGCTGGTCATATTGCCCGCGAGGCACACCGTGGATCAAATTTTAGATGACTACGTTAAGTTCAAGACATCGAGCAAGACTAACAATCCTAACAAGTACGTCGAAATCGTCGTCCCTGTGTTCATTAGACAAGTGCTGGCAGGGTGACGAAAGAACTGGAAAATCAGGGAAATCTCGGGGATTTTTAATGATCCGGAAACCTCAGGGAATTTCCCAAACTAAATTAAAAGCTCTGGGAAATGTGCTAGAATTGGAAGCTTCCGCGCGTAATATACGTGCATAGCAGGCTCAAAAGGCAATTTCCACCATCTGGGCCTGCAGAAGAATGTTTAGTAGAACATGGGGGTTGAGGCCAGGAGTGGTGGCGTTTATCTACGCTGCTATCCTGGTGTCTCAGCTCACCTATGCGTCAGTAGTTTGGTGGCCCTCTCTTGCGAGGGACATCAACCGCAAGACTTTACTTAAAGTCTACAGGCTTGCATGCCTGGGCATAACCGGTGCCTTGCGCATAACTCGGACCCTGGCTATGGGGGCCCTCCTCAACCTGGCACCTCCGCATTTTATGGCGGAAGCTGGAGCGAGGAAGACGGCTCTACGCCTGTACTTCAGTGGGCACTGGAGACAAGCGACCAGGGGGCACGCTGCGATCCTTCGGGGGGGGGGGGGGGACGGAAAGTTGGAGGAGTTCACCTCGAAAAGGGGGGATCGATGCCAAGAGAGCTATTGCTTTCAGCGTCGATTCGAAATCTTCCTTCTGGACAGATCGTCCTGGAAGGGGGACAAGAACGACCTTCTATTTCCGGAGGGACTTATCTGGTTCATGGACGGGTCCAAAATGGAGACGGGAGCGGGGGCGGGAGTATGGTGCGGCGGGCCTAGGGTAGAATTATCTTTCGCCTTGGGCCGCGACGTCACAGTATTCCAGACGGAGGTGTTTGCCATCTGGGCCTGCGTCGGATTCATTCTGAACAAGGGCTACAGGAACAAACACATCTATATCTGAAGGGCAGATAGCCGCGCCACGCTCGGAGCGCTCTCCTCAGTGAGGGTTACGTCGGGGCTGGTCCGGGACTGCACAAATCTATTGGAACGACTCTCAAATGAGAGAATCGAGTAAAGTTACTATGGGTGCCGGGTCACACCGGCATTACTGGCAACGAAAAAGCCGACGAGCTGGCTTGGTTAGGCTCTTCGCAGCTAATGCCGAGCATAATATAGGTGTCTCCCCATGGGGCTCGTGAGGGAAGCGGCTCATAAATGGATGAAGGGACGCTTCGCCGACCTCTGGGCACGGGCTCCGGGTATGAAGCATACGAGGGTCCTTTTTAGAGGACCCTGGCTCACGAGGAAGCACCTGAGGAACATGGGCCTTGTTAAGGAGGTCCTGTACCCCAGGTGCGGAGATGAAGAGGAGACTCCTCTACGCATAGTGGCGTGCTGCGAGAGGCTGACGGCCCTCAGGAACTTCATCCCGGGGGCCCCTTCTTTCGGTGATGCCAGTATTGAGGTCATCGGGGTGGGTGAGCTTTTGCGCTTTGCGAAGAAGGTCGGCATACCCCGTAGTCACATTTGATAGGGCTGCCCCAGTTGGGGCCCGGGCACTATGATCCATTAGGACTGAGCGCCCGGTTGATGCCACCCCACCAATTTATTAATTCAACATACGTGCATCTAAATTTTAAAAATTCAATCATATTTTTCTCAGAGAGATCTCTCAATTCGTTCATTCAAGAAAAATTAATGAAAAAACAGAAATAAAGTTTCAATTTTCAAAAATAGTTTTTTATCCATTAATTTGTCATTCTATTGAAACATTCTTTGAAATAAAAAAAATTCCATCATAGCCATAAAATAGTGCTGTAATAAGCCTTCTCAGAGAGATGCTACGTAATTTTAAAAAAATCTCAATCAGCTATATCTATACGAGTTTTCAAGCGATTGACGCACAAATATAATGGCTCAGTTCTGTGACGTAAAGCGTACACTGACTGTAATAATAATGCTGATCCGTGAGTCGACTAATAGTAGTGAGCAACAGTTACTACTAATGACTAGCGGTGAGCGTTTGTTATTGTTTTAAATGTCTTACAAATGACTTTGGATTTTGTGCTGAGCTGGTAAACGATGACTCGTTTTGATGACTACGATTATGTGTGTGAAATTCACAAAGATTCAAAGATAAATCTGGAAATCGAGAAATTTTGATAATAGATTTTCGTCTCTACTCTGGCAAGCGACGAAAGTTCATTAATCAGAGGTATCGCTTTTAGAGAAAGTGCCGTGCTGGAAGTGACCAAGGGTATGCGCGAGTATTTCAACGTGATGCTGGGAACGCAACTGCTCTACAGGTGGGAACGGCAGCAGTACGGAGAAATTATGGCCGAGAATCCCGGCATGCCGCCTAGCCAAATTTACGGAGCTTTCCATTTGCTCCGATTATTCGGTAAGGATATTTTCTTTCTCGAAATTACAATGACGGTACAGCTAAAGGCGTTTTCGGTGTTTCGAGGACGTTTAATCATCTTTAGACTTTTTATAACTGTTATACGAGTAATTAAAGCGCATCGTCCGCTAGCTTTGCCACTTTAAACTTAAAACTAGCTCTCTCGTTTGTCCGTCGTGCAGCGAGATATCCTATTACGTCGTTTCAGTAAAACTTGGCTGTATGCTGTCCTACACTCCGCTAGACGAAAGGAGTATACAGTTGCTGTTGGCGCATATCCACGACTTCTTGAGGTATTTACACAAAAATAGTAGCGATCTCTTTAGTCTTCAAGATTACGGTGCAGCGCCACCCGAGTACCATAGGAAATGCGGTTAAAACGACTAAGATTCGAGTATGTTCGAGTATTGCTTACATATGAATGTACCTGTATATGAATTTTTAAAAAGTTAATTGATCAATTCATACGTAAGTGTATCGATATCCAAGGAAATATTTAGAACGTTTTCGTGAATGTCGAGTTGTGGTGGTGGTAGGAATGTAAGAATTGCATTTTTTTAATTACACAAATGAACGTGTTCCTTCGTCGAATGAAAAATGAAATTATACCGACCGACCCAACCGGCTTCTAATTTAAAAACCCGCGATTGCGTCGGAAATTTTAATTCGACCGATCGCCAGTCCCAAATTCCGTAAACCATCTGCGGGTATATCTACGTTTCTATTCCGGAATCTCCGCGGCTTTGCGATGCCCCAGAAACACCGATATATTTATAACTCGTTCGTAAATGTGCGCCATCCGCAAAATCCGTAGGCGACTAAAAGGAATTGTGGAAATCTCTTGAAATCGATATTTTGTAATATATTTGGAGAAATGAAAGCCCGCTTAAAAAAATACTATCAAGTAATATTGTCTCCCTTGATGGTGTTTAAGGGCCGGTTTTACCAACAGGTATAAACGCGGTATACGCCTCTTGCGTATCTCGAAAGTGCGCCGAAAGCGCCGCGTAGTGGCCAAGATTGGCACAAATGGGTTACACTGTCAACCAATCAGACCGTCCGGCTTGTGCTTATACAGGCAAACCTAAGTGTACATGTGACCACATGTATAGTCGTACACCCCCGTGCCGTGTAACCCAGTACAGCACCTTTTGCTCACCAGGCGAGTAAGGCGGCGCCACCACCGATGCGCACAATGCGTATAGCGCTATATTGAGAATAACCATTATGGTACTCGCACACTTGTACACTTTTGTGGCGCAAGTTCTTATAGTGCAACTATAAAATTGCGCGTCGTGTTCCAACGTAACCGTGCTCTCAAATTTTATAGTGATTTTATAATATTTAATGAAAATGTATTGTGATGACGATGACAAAATACAAGCCGCTTCCTGCTTAGCACTTATATTACTGCGAAGACGACAACGTAGTACACGTCAAAATAGTAAAAAAATAACACTTTGGGTTAAAGAATGGATTAAAAGTCATGACCGTTATGGAGTAATAAATAATTTATTACAAGAATTAAGAGATGGCGATGAAGCATTCTACAAAAATTTTTTGCGATTGTCCGCCACCGATTTTAATTATTTATTAGAAAAAGAAACGCCATTAATAAAAAAAAATTACACGTTTATGAGGAAAGCGATTTCACCTACTAAACGACTCGCTGTAACATTGAGATTGTAGGGGAAAACCGGAGGAAGGTAAAGTCCGGTTAGATAGCTACTGCTCACACAACAGACAAAGGTACACTATAGCAGAAGTTGCGCCACATTATTCACCAACATGTCGGTTCATATTTATATTGCGCGAGTCCAGTATCTTGAACACAGGTAGCCATTTTTAAAGTGTCAGCAACTTGAAAAGTGTAGTGCAATTTATAAAAATTGCGCAATTTTTAAACTTGCAACGTTATTCAAACGCTGTAATACCCAAATGGTGCCATTTTCCAGGTTGCGCAATACAAAAAGTGTACAAGTCTGCGAGTACCATAAAGCTAGGAATCCACTACACTCGACTCGACACGACACGACTCGACGCGACTCGACACGACGCGTTTCTGATCGCATGATTTTCCGTGTATTTAAATGGCGTAGAAATCCACTAGGCTCGACACGACTCGACTCGACTCGACACGACACTTTTCTGGCTGGCCAGAAATTTGTCGCGTCGAGTCGAGTCGAGTCGAGTCGAGCCTAGTGGACACGGTTTGCGTGCACATCGAGATATGGACCGATAAGCGAACAGTTGAATTGCGGCAGTCTTGCTTGGAAAGAGTCGAGAAGAACAGTTCGAAGATTTTACATTAATTTCGCAGAGGAATGGAGGAGGATCTCATTAATAAAGTTAGAGCATATGAGATGCTGTAAAATATACATAGTTTGAAATATAGAGACCAAAATATACGCAACGAAGCTTGAGAAGAAATCTCAAAAGCCTTGAATAGACCAAGTAAACATAAATAGGTATATAGTAAATTTCTATCTGTATAGATGTTACAGAGAAGCAATCATTGGAAAAATTATAGAGCCATACACGATGCATCCTTGTACGTTAAAATTTAAAAGGACGAAGCACTACCATCGTGTCGAGTAGCGTCGAGTCGTGTCGCGTCGATTCCAGTGGACACACCACGCAAATTTTTGTCACCGTGTCGTGTCGAGTCGTGTCGTGTCGAGTCGAGTCGAGTCGAGTCGAGTGTAGTGAATTCCTAACTTAAGGCTTATTGCTGGTTATTCTCAGTATAGCGCTATACCGCGTTTATACCAGGTTGGTAAAACCGGCCCTAAGTAGACACTTTTAGCAAACCCTAACATTTTCTCCGTATCCCTATCCGTATCCGTAAACTTATCGACTTACGCGTTGGCCGCAAAATAACCATTTAAGCAAGCATCAATCTACCCATACGTATACGAAACCGAAAGCAATAACCTCAAAAAAACTGTCAAAGAACTTAGTTATTGGACAGTGTTCTTATTTTTTTATTGATAATATTCATTTAGTAAGAACTAGAAATCTTGTTTTTATTTATTTACATTAGACTGTCTAATAACTGCAAGGTGCCCAATAGATAGATAGATAGGTAGATAGTTTATTTTGGCCCACTGGCCTAGAAAAGGACTTGGCAGGTAACAAACATATTCCCTACAGTGTTCCTCCCATACCAGCATTCCACAATTCTTTCCATGCATACTTCTCTTTACGTAAACCGTTATCATTCCTCTGTATCATGCATTTTGTGCGCGTTTTCTCTTTCTCCTTCTCTTTCTTCCTCTGGTCTATTGTTCTTAGCCACCATACCTTCTTACTTGACGCCCCCTCACCTAAGATCTCCTCTCTCGTTAACTCCGTTCTCTCAAGGTGTCCAATAACTGGGTGGTTTACCCTAATTATTGTACATAATTATGGACGATATACTTCACCCCATCCTAATTGATGAGGCTGATGAAGATGACGATGATTTGGACGATCTAGTGATGAGGCATATTTTACACAATGGGGACCTCCTGGGTAACCGGGCAGCTCTCTATAGAAATTTTGATCTTGCCTTTTATAACGATAGCCTCAGCCTTGCCATGTTTAGGTTTAGAAGGGATATACTGAGGCTAGCCAGGGCTCTACAAATTCCTGACCCGATTGTTGTAAATCGAGTTTTCTTAATAGGTATATACAGATCTATTTCTTAGGAGGGTTTTAGTAAGGTAGTAGTAGAAGCCTCCACAATTCACGGTACGCCTGAAAAAATTTTAACCCTTCACTGCATGATTTTTTATTTTTTTGTAAAAAAAAATATAAAGCTTAATAAAGCCTACAATAGCCAGGAAAAATATTAAAAAAAAATCTATATTTATTTTTTGACATTTATTTGACATAAAAAAATACTGTTGTAAATTTACAACACTGTGCAAAAACTAAAACTTTTTGTTGTAAAGCTACAACATTATACACTTATGTAAGAATAACTTCATAAGAAACGTGTAAAATCTAATTGTGAAAATCTTTGAAGCAATTTTTTTTCTTGGTAAAGCAAAGTGACGCTCCACATTTTTCACACATTATTTGGGAATAACCCTTACAGTCTGGAAATTTACATCTCATTTGTTTTTCTAACCAGATCGGCCAATGATTAGTACCATCAGTGCGAACTTCTTTTACTGGCATAACAACCGCTGGTCTTCGTTTCTTTTTTAATTGAAGCCTTTGTTCTATATTTTCCATTGACGGTCTTCCACGCTTCGCTGCAATGTTTGTTTGTCCCATTGAACATAAAGTGGCGGCTAAAATACTTTTAAATTTGGCCTGTGTTAAGCATTTGTCAGTATTGCCTTTTTGCTGCTGCACTCTTTTATATAAAATCCAGCTATTTGCTACAGTTAGGTCCAAAAGATGATAGAATACTCTAAAGTACCATTTCTTACTTCGTCTTAGAATTTTTACTCTACCCAAATTACTATCGAGTAGATCCACACCCCCCATATGGCGATTATATTCCCTAATTACAAAGGGGCAGTTTACATTAACTTTTTCTTTTTGTTTTCTGTCATATCGCTCCACAGTTTCAATAGGATTTTCTCCTGCGAAAGTTGATAGAAGGGTTACAGTTTTATTGTCCTTCCACACGACTCCAGAAATATCTACTCCATCACAGGAGGCTACCATTTCAAAACTCTTACCGCGATCTTCATTTTTCATTGATTTTTCATCGGGAAATTTACAGTTTGGTACTCGGTTTCGGCGAACTGTACCTAAACTATGAATTCCTTGTTTAGCTAAGAATACTAGTAGTGGTACTGAAGTATAATAATTATCGAAATAAATTCTGTGGTTTACATTATTTGGAACTGCTCTTGTCAGCCTTACCACTACGTTTGCTGAAGCACCAAGATCTATTTCATTTGTAAGTCTGTCTTTCTCAGCATTTTCCTGACCAGAATACATTTCGAACCTATAGGCATAGCCTGAAACCCCACAAAGAACAAAAAATTTGAAGCCCCATTTATGTGGCTTATTAGGTAAGTACTGTTTCAAATGATGACGTGCTTTGGTAGAACATATCTGTTCATCTGCTGACAAAAATTGTTCAATTGGTATATCCCTACAAAAATTTGTGTTCAAACAATCAATGAGGGGTCTTAGTTTATGTAGCCGATCATATTCAGGATTTTCACGTGGCAAATGTTCTTCATTGTTATTGAAATGTAAGTAACGTCTGATTTTTTCATATCTATTCACGGGCATTGCCTCTTTTATTTTTTCAAATCCCAAGTCTTCAGACCAATAAGCACGGCAGTTTGGCAAATAGACAAGAGACATATACAAAGTTACTCCAAGAAAACGTTTGATTTCGTTTTTAGTTATATTTAGTGGTTTACTAGGGTCCTTTTGTATAGCATAAAGATTTGATTGCTCTACGATTTTTTCAAAAATATCATCAGTAAACAAATAACTAAAAAATTCATAGGGACTTTCAAGATCCAAGACATTTTGACTAAATGATGAGTTGCCTTGAAACGCCAGTTGTTCATCGTTGAGAACCAAGTGTTTCTTCTTCCAAATAATATCTAAAAAAATGCATACAATAGATTTCATAAACAAATAGGTACTGAGTACTTTTTGAATATACCTTTATAGTTATTTTTTGTAATTTTACTGGAGGTTGTCGGAGCGGCTTCATCAGTAGTGGCACTAGACATTGGCGTCACCATATCCGGAAAAATTTCCTGATTTTCTCGATCTTCCTCAATATCATCCATCGTGGAAGATATATTATTTGGCTCTAATTCGTCTGGAGAAAAGTCGGGGTCCGCAATACTGTCGTCGTCATCAAAATCATAATCATCCTCACTCTCTGACAAATTGTTAACAATTTCCTCCAACTCCTTGTCGCTAAGAAAACGGTTGCCCCTATATCTCGTCTCCATCTGAAAATTATTTGACATTTGCACGATGTTGTAGAAAAACCACAAATAAATATTACTGGAAAACCCTACACTTTGTAACAATATCAAATGCATATAGGTAAAAACAAGTTCAACTTACCCTACAGAAACACAAATTGATTTTTATTTCGATTAAATACACAGATTTTTGACACTGTATTCACAGCAAATATCAATACGTCGCTGCTTGTCATCAGACAATGGCGCAATAAAATATTTTGAGATAGATACCCTCAGCGACATCTATGAATGGGCTGCTGGACTATACACTTTAAAAGTATGCTGTAGGAACACAACAGCATGCAGATGGCAGCATAGTTTAAATACAGTGTACGTTAAAGAGCCAAATATGATCTGTGTAAATTTACAACAGTATGCAGTGAAGGGTTAAATCAAAAGTCGAGCACCTAATTTTTTTCTTGCTTTAATCTGTTCCGTAGACCTAAACTAAATAATAAACACAGAAATTAAAATAATCCTTAGAGCCGTTTTTAGGAAAAATGCAAAAAAGTGAAAATATTAGCAAAATATTGGAAATAATATGGAAAAATGGTTACTTTGTTAAATGTATGTAACAAAAATACAAAAAATGTAAAAGTAAACTCTTTTAATATTTAATAATTAAGCATACGTTTTAAATACAAACAACACATAAAACAATAAAAATTAATACCTCCTAGATTAAACAAATTATATGTGATTGCTGTTATATTTCTTCACAGCTTTACATTTATATTACATAAGAATTACATTTATTGTTGGGCGTTGTTAATACTCTGGTGAAACATATGATGTTAAATTGCTCAGAGGAATGAGAGAAATGGATTAAAGCCTGTAATGTTCGGAGAGATCTTACTCATAGAGGCCCTTCATTCAAAGGCAATTCCTGCAACAATCTTCTAAGAAAAATTGACGTTTTAAGATCATTATGCTGTATAGGCTGTCTTAAATATGTACACACATTCAAGTGTTGCAAAAGTTGTCGATAGCTGTTTTGGCGAAAGCCTTAAGCAAGAATATGTACAATGTATTTCAGAATTCAAAAAAACGTATATGGCACTGAATATTCCAGTAACTCCGAAAGTACATGCAGTCTTTTTTCATGTGCAGCAATTTTGTGAAAAAAGAAAAACTGGTTTCGGATTTTATAGTGAGCAAGCTGTTGAATCTCTTCACCATGATTTTGCGCAGATTTGGTCTAAATATAAAGTAACTAAAAATAATGAACTTTACGCAAACAGACTTTTGAAAGCTGTGAGGGAATATAACAGCAATCACATATAACTTCTATAATTTAGTATTAATTTTTATTGTTTTATATGTTGTTTGTATTTGAAACGTACTTCAATATTAAATATTAAAAGAGTTTACTTTTACATTTTTTGTATTTTTGTTACATACATTTAACAAAGTAACCATTTTTCCATATTATTTCCAATATTTTGCTAATATTTTCACTTTTTTGCATTTTTTCTAAAAACGGCTCTAAGGATTATTTTAATTTCTGTGTTTATTATTTAGTTTAGGTCTACGGAACAGATTAAAGCAAGAAAAAAATTAGGTGTTCGACTTTTGATTAAAAATTTTTTCAGGCGTAATTACGTTTAACCCGAAATTGAAGAGCGGCATCGAGGCGCCTTGCGCCTGCCTAAAATAACGCCCGCCTCGCCGTCGCGACCGATAGCGGAAATTAAGAGGATGAACTAATATTTGAATCTTACCGCTATAAAATCTAGTAACTCTCGAAAGTTACCGAGTCTAGTTGCATACGCGACAGGATACGTGTTCGGATAGGGATACGACGGTAGGCCCGTAACGGGCAACGTAACGTATCGAGACCACCGTATCTATTCTGCGCATGCGCAGACAGATGCGTATACGGATACGTTTAAAATTTAGGACGTGCTAAAAGTGTCTAATACCATATCGTCGTTATCAGAGTACAATGCGTTACTAATGCCAAAGGGTCGTATACGCCACTTTACGCTCTTTTGCCATTGTAAAAGCCAAAAGGAGTCATAACAAAATTTTGTTCTCGCAACTAATGGAAATACGTAAAAAAATAAAAAAAATGGTAGAATAAAAATTTAAAAAACTAAAGGCAAAAGGGCGTTTAGGATACGCCCTTTTGGTAATAAGTTTTTCAAAAATTACAAAAACTAATGTCATAAGGGCGTATAGACTAAAACCTATGCGACTTTTTGCCTTTTTTTTCACGTGCATCCAAACTTTAAATTTGACTGCAAGTTTTTTCAGTAGAGTACAGCATACGTCGCTCAAACGACTATTAGCGGCTGGAAGTAAACAACGATTTAAGTCAGATAAAACTTAGCACCGCACTAGGCGGATGAGTGAGAAAATATTGCAGCCGGACGTTTCAATAATTTTGACATGACATTCGATCTTTCAAATATATGTATGTATATAGAATCTTTTTCCAAAATTAATATTTCAAAATCATTCAGTTTTCGAATTTATTGTACTATTTCATAATTGAAAGCTGAAATCTAATCGTCGAAGATTTAAAATTCAGATTCATTGTAAATTTTCTCAATGAATAGGTAGAGTACGACGTTCGTCGCTCGGATTGGTGTTTTTTTTTTAACTGTAAGCAGGTCCCAGCGATGATCCAACGCCCGAAGTAGACAACGAATTGTAACAAAATTACGCGAAATAATTTATCCTTCGAATATATTTAAGTACTGGATACGAAAACGGCTTATGGCCGATACCTAATCGTGCTAGTAGATTTTTCAAAGACTTCCATTATAAACGATTTTATATATTCATTGAAAGCACGAAGTAGCTTCATTAGGCAAGTATATCGAGAAGAGAAAGCATAGGACCTATCAATGCAGAAACGTCAGATCTCTTTTAAAATTATCACGAGGCAGAATTTTTAGAATTTTTCGAAATTTGAATTGATTTTAATGGCTGATGATTTTGGTAGAGTCAAAGATCGAAGTACAAGCTTTTGCTGGAATGATCCAGAGTTTCTGATACATAGAGTAGCAGCAGTGAATAAGCGAATAAATGCGAAGGGGTGGAAAGAAAATTTCCACCCCTTCGCATCCAGCGAGGGATCGCCGTGGGATCGTCGCGGGATCATCGTGGGATCCGAAAACGATGAGTACCGAATGAGAGATGGAGCGATTGTGAGGGAGAAAAACCGTTGAGACGATTCGCGACTAGCATTTCGATTGGTGCCCTCCTCCTGCCGAGGGGCTGGGCTTGTGTTATTAAAAAAGGGTATCTCGACGCTCGATCAGAGCAGATCAATCTTTTATCTACGTTGCGCAACGACTGTGAAATATACGGTGATCATGGAACTATCAAACAGTTTCCCAAGTCTTTTATTTCTCTTTTCCCCGTGTTTTCGAGCAGAGCGCCTTAGCGTTCCACGGGCGCGGACCTGCCCTCTGGATTCAATGAAGACCGGCTTGGTACGCAACAGCACACAGTGAAAAACCTCGGTAAAGTCACTGCGTGCGTTCCCCTTTTGCAAAAAATCCTACTTTATCCACTGTGTACACTGCGTGATTCCACAGTGGTATCCCTGTGGGCACGCATCAAGATATCACTGTGATGTTTCTCAAGGTCACCGCGTGGTCTCACAGTGCCACTACTGTGAAGTCATCTGGCTATCGAGGTTCTCAGTAATTCTGGTATAGGGAAGCTGCACCTTGATTAGTGGTGCCATCGGTAGAGATTCTCTGCATATTCTTGGTATAAACAATTCGTGACAGTATTAGGTTATATCAGAGTTTAATAGTGATTTTAATGTGAATCATGCCTAAATCGGAGCGAAACTGTTGTGTTACTAATTGCAAAAATGCTGAAAATTCTTGCGAAAACAGTAATATTAAGTTTTACTCATTCCTGGGTAAATCCTACGAAATGGGAAGGCGACAGCAGTGGATAAAAGCTGTTAACCGAAAAAAGTAAGTTTAGGTTATTAGTCGTTGAGAACAAAATTATTATCATTGCAATATTTCAGTGAGGATGGTTCTTTATAGGTTCGTTCTAACTAACACGAGAACTTGTTCTGAACTCGACGGAGTGTTCATAGTCTGATCTAGCCGTCCCAAAAATCAGACTGCGCACATTCCGTTGAGTTCAGAACCAGTTCTCGTGTTCGTTGGAACGAACCCTATGGTTACCAACAAAATATTCAAAAATATGTAGTGCACATTTTGTCGGAGGCCAACGAAGTACCATGCAGTCTCATCCTGCGTATATTCCAACTATATTCTCTGCGACACGGTCCCAAATTTCAACAGAAGCGGAGACGCAGGCTATTTCTCGTTTTGAAAGATATATGAAAAGGATCGACCGCACTTCTGAAACTGTTTTCAGCCTTAAAATTACGCAGGTGATACAAGCTAACAATGAAGATGAAGAGGTTTAAAGAATAATCCATCCCGTCAATACAAAAAGTAATGTTGAAACACAGTGTTGTTTTGACTCTTGCGAAACAAATAAAGAATATTTTGTGTTTGAAAGTTCCTTAGATGGAAATAACTTTATAAAGGGGGTAAATTGATAGACATTTGTCTTATAACATGTCCAGTTATAAAAAACAGTCCATGGTGTTCTATTTCCTGAACATTTATCACATGTTTTGCTTCACATAATTTCTTTCCTTTTAGCACTTCTGATGGTCTGTTATTATTGAAATAAATTTTTTCAAACCCACAGCGAATAACTTTGTCCATTTTTTGAAACAAATGCACAAAATACTTCAAAAATTACATTACACGAAGAAAACACCGACTTAAAAAAATTTACTGACACGTTTTGTTTATACCAACTATATTCCAGCAGCGATCACAAGGGGGCACTGTTCGCCGGTTCGTGCAGCTTCCCCATAGGTAGGTAAGATTTCATCCCCATACCCATCTTAGGCCTAAATTCCCATTCCCCAATATCCTAAGTATTAAAATTCCTAATTCAGGAGTTTCCATACTTAAAATAAAAGTGGAATAGAAACTTAGAACTAAGTGGGGTGTACATGGGAATGAACTCTTATATATGTGAATGAAGACTTAGGAAACAGTAATTAGAATGATACACGAGATTATTTCACTTTTCCAATAATCCACGGTACGAGAATGTCACTGATCCCGCGCACTGATAGGTAGTATTAACACGTAATCCGAGATTGAACGCGCGAGCGTGGAGAACGAACTATCCCAATCAGCGATCGCAACCAGACTGACGGGCGCGCGCCACGCGTGGCCATCTTTCTGAGAGTGGCGCTGGGGAGGGGGTTGCGTAAGAAGGAGAAACTATTCCAACGGGTTGTCGGTGGGGTGGATTTCAAATAGCTGATATACATACATACGTGCCTATGTATGTTGCATACCTGTGCATCGCACAGTTCGAATTTTTTAAGAAACTATTAGAACTGGCGTGATTGTAACGAAAATAACACAGGTTTACAAAAAAAAAAAGTCCGGACTATTTGACCGGACCATGGTATTCCAAGGTAATTTTGCGTCCTGAATCCGATCCCGAGGTCATCTGAGCCCCATCACGTCAGAAAAACGAGATTTCGAAATAAATAAATAAGGAAATGGGACTGCCCTGAGCAGCACCCAGAGCATGACTCCAAGGTTCTAAGGCTATTAGGGTCAGTGCTGGGTCCACTGTCACAGTGAACGGATCGCCGGAATTGGATACCTTGACAGGGAGATCGTAATCCGCGAGATACAACGATCATGGCAACATTTTATCCACTGGGGTGGTTCTGTGATAGTCCCGGTCGAGATTTAGGACTCCATTCCAATGTTTGGAAGGTATTCAAGACCTAAACAGCTACCCTCCAACTCAACAGGTCGCTTGAGAAATTTTCCCGGATCCAGTTCCAAAAAATGGTCATTTTAACCTCTAAATGACCTTGAAATCTCATTTTTCTGACGTGATGGGGCTCAGATGACCTCGGGATCGGATTCAGGACGCAAAAATACCTCGGAATACCATGGTCCGGTCAAATAGTCCGGACTTTTTTTTTTGTAAACCTGTGTAATTTGAAAAGAACGTGTTACGGACGAGTGAGAAGTGATACGGTTTGATGAATATGCTGTAAATGAATTAGAGATGATGCTATTCGTTGAATTCTATTTCGTTGCACTTATATGCGTACGGATGTGCTGAGAGTGATAATGAGAATGACGAATGTTGCAATATGAATGTAATGAAAGTGGCATAATAAAGGAATGCATTATTATTTGGTGGTTTCTCACCCATAGTCCAATGTTTGTTGCGGAATACTGCTCGAAGTCGAACTCTCCAAGTGGCAGAGTTGCACGGATTGTTTCGCGGCGTACTTGGGTGTTCCGTATAAAGTTAATTGTATTAGTTAATGGTTTCGAGAATTTTATTCAATTTTACTGTTGCAAATGTAATGAGAATACGACAATAAAAGAATCTATTGCTTATTAATTTAAGGCAATGTCGTTTAATGCATTCTTACCCGTCAGTCTCCTACTCGATCCTAATATTGAGCTCGGGAGGTGGGGTGTGGGGAGGGATCTTGGAAGGAGAAGTCCCTATTCGTATTCCTATATCTTCCGTATTATTCCTTCTTCCACAAACCTCTCTCATCACTCAATCGCACTGCAAGAATCTCCAGAATTAATTTTTTTTCAACCATATACGTCTTTTACTGACGTCGTCTATGACCAGATCTGACCAAAAAATGACGTTAATTTCACGTTAGTTTATTACCTGGGTGGCTATCGGGGTTCTCAGTAATTCTGGTATAGGTAGGTAAGATTTCATCCCCATACCCATCTTAGGCCTAAATTCCCATTCCAATATATCCTAAGTATTAAAATTCCTAATTCAGGAGTTTCCATACTTAGAATAAAAGTGGCATAGAAACTTAGAACTAAGTGGGGTGTACATGGGAATGAACTTATATATGAATGAAGACTTAGGAAACAGAAAGACTGGATACTAATAGTATATAAATGATGTTAAAAGTACGTTCGAAAGTCACATCCCACTGACGTCATTTAATGACGTCTTTCTAACGTTCTTTATGACGTGAAATATGACGTTTAATTTTTGCGATTTTCCAGCTAGCACACTAACGTCGAAATGACGGTTTTTGAAGGTCAGTTCTGACGGCAGATGACGAAAAATATAACGTGATTGTGTAGAAAATGACGGTTCTGAAAGGTTAGGGCTGACGTATATCTTCATCGTGCGCGGTCACCCATCCAACTACTGTCCGCACTTTTTGCTGCTTAACTTCGTCGACCAGTCGGTGTCCTCGAGTCCTCATCTGCTGCACACCTCTGTGGTATTAAGGGCCGGTTTTACCAACACAGTATAAACGCCGTATAGCGCTATACTGAGAATAACCTGTACGCAAGCGTTTTACCACGATGGTATAAGTCTGGAATAGGATAAACTTTGGAATAAATGCAGGGATAGCTTATCCGGCAGTTTCAGCGCTGGATAAGCTAGCTATCCTCGGGATAACCTAACTTTTTGTTTGCGTCTTTATTATTCCGTGACAGAATCACAACCGTGACAGAATCATAATAATTGTTATTAGTTGTGAAATAGAGTTGATTGATGTGCCAGTTGTCAAATCATCATCTGATGATGAAATTGACGTCTTACAAAGAATGAGAAATCCTAGGAAACTACGTGCTCGGTAAGTAAATAAAGGATACCTATACCTACTAATTTATAACCAATATCTAATGCAAAACTATTCCAGAGTTGACTATTTCGAAGAATACAATGGTTGTAGAATTCTTCACTTGATTTCGTTTGGAAAAACAAACCTGTCAGAGATTATTGGGACAAATACGATATCGCATTGCTTCGAGGTCGCCAAGAAATGCAGCAATTCAGCCAGCAACAAAATTATTGCCGACTTTAAGATTTCTTGCTTCGGGATCAATGCTAATTACTGTAGGTAATCGTTTTTATCATAATGTTAAAACTTTTAATTAGTCATTATTATATGCCGCCACCTCTGCAACCTCCAACGACTCCTAACATCGCGAGGAGAGCTAGTTTACAGGGCTACAAGTTCATCGATCGGCATAAACCGCCACTGATCTCCCAGAAATCAATGGGCGACATACTGAAAAACATCAACAAAGTCAAAATGAAACTCGTCACAAGGTACGATTAAACAATTTTATCGCGGTAAACTTTTTATTCGCCAGGAACAAAGAGGAGTTTCGCATTGTCAGAATGTCGTGGCTGCGAAAGATTGATTTTGTTCACAGTGGGCTTTTAAACGTGTTTTTCAGATCGCCGGGTGGGAGACCTTTGCGAGCCAAACGAGAAAATAGCTCTTGCAACGACCTTCAAGAGATCTTACGGAAACGATATATCGCAATGCAATCGCCGGACAGTAGAAATTCCACCGCGACGTTGACGTTCGATAATTCGTTCTAGATTAAGAACTCGATGATACTCAAGTTCTCTGGGTCGCAGCAATCGCGTCGGACGGTGCTCCGAGGAACGGCTATTGTAGCCTTCCTTTCCACGCGTGAGATTGAATCATGATTATAATTTTATCTGAGTCAGAGCTTTGGAGAATCAAAATTAATAGATCTCTCTTCTTTTTTTATAAATGAGTCTTTCTCTGCGAGGTAATTTCGCACGACACATTTTAGATTATAGTTCTTTTTTAATAGGAGGATAGAAGCTCTTAGAAACGTCGGGAAAATTTTGTTTTCTCTCTTCGCTCTTTTACTCAGAAAATGCAAATTTAAATTTAAAATTGACGCACGCGGGTCTCTAATCGCGAGAATCTCAACGGTATCCAATAATATCAACCAAAGAAGTCATCTACCATTGCATTGTCTTCTATAAGTAACATTTAAATTTATCTAGGTAGACATTATACCTTTCTTCAATTCGCGTGATTGCAGAGTTTTCAGGAGCAGAAGTGATACATCCGTCGTACGATGTAGAATTTAAAAAAATTTTAGATTTGCATTGATACACTTTTGTAAGATACCTCGGCATTAGACATCAAGTCCTACAACGCTCTTTGTATACTTTTTAGATAGGGTCGCGTATACTTAAAAAAACGATAACATTGTACCGCTCTATGTAATCTCAGAGTAATGTCACCGCGTGATAAATCTTAAGTTGTAGCGATTTAAAAGTTTATAGATTTTAGAATATATTTTGTCCGATACGAGATTTGGATCAAATGGTGCAATTTTACGTTGGAATTACTATTATTGTGTGACGACCCTTATAGTTTTTTGAGACTGAACACATTCTTGTTGGTGAGATATCGAATGTTTGGACGTGTTTTATACCTGATGCTTTTATCGACGACTCGAAAATAAAAGTTATTGTTACGAAAATGTAAATATATTGTGTTATAGATATCTTTTATTTACCGGGCACGTATTTTCTTTGGATTTCTGATTCTTGGTAATACGTCAATGTCATCATCAGATGATGATTAAAAAACTGGTACATCAATCAACTATTTCAAAATTAATAACAATTTACCACAACGATCAGGTTATGATTATGTCATGAAAGAATAAAGACGTCAAAAACAAAAAGGTTATACTGAGAATAACAACTCCGAATTTCATTTATCGCGCCGGAACAGCTGTCAAAACGACCAAATGTCATGCGCAGTACGTACTTCTTACTACCAACCTAAAAATAATTTTAGATGGCCAACGCTTATACCTGGAATAGTTATCCCAGGCAAACTTGGAGCTGGTAAAACGCCTGCGCTTTATACCAGGTATAAAGAAGAGAGTATAAATTTATCCTGGGTATACTTATTCTAGGTATAACTTGGCTTTGGTAAAACTGGCCCTAAGTGTCAAATACGAGATTGACGATTTCACGCACTGCGCAACTTTTCACGAACTGGTGTGTGAAAGATGATTTCACATGCGTCGAGGACGTCCATGAAACCGAGTATTTGACACTGAGTGACAAAAACGGGTTTTCTCCCTCTCATTCTGCGCTCACACACTCATGACTACGTCACTTGATGGAAGGGCGAATTCGCTGAACTCGTTTATAAATCAGAAATGCTACGCGATATTGCTTACGACTTCTCGAGTAGCCGAAACTCAGTCGCTGATATGGAAGAAGATGCTTACAGATCTCGCGCAAATAAACTTGCGGCGGCCGGAAGTTTATACCTTTAATTTAGCACGCGGTTCAAATGAATGAAGGCACTATATGGACGTTTATAAATTTCGCAGTTACCGGTATCCTAATATTCGATACGCTTCTCTTCCCGTGGGAACTCACCCGTACATTATTTCTCGGAAGAATAACAGCATTCAAGACCATTTGACATTTGAGTTTTACCGCCATAAATACTGGAACTCTCGAAGGTTATATCGATTCCAAATCGAGTCTTGTTGCGATCGATACGCATAGATGATCGATACGGGAGACGACGCGGGAGATATGGCTGACAGGATTACGGGGTATGGAATGATGAGGTTAAATTTTGTGAATTCGGTGTATAAAAATAAATTGTAAAGTTATTATTGTAAAGTAGTGGTAATTGAACTGAAAGAAAATTAGATTAATTTTTCTATACCGAATTCACAAAACAACTTCATCATTCCATACCCCGCAATCCTGTCAGACATATCTCCCGCGTCGTCTCCCGTATCGGTCATCTACACGCACTGAACTCTACCACGGGGTATAGGGTGCTTTTCTTTTACTGACACAAGTCGACACGAGTCGACTCGTGTCGCCGAAAGTGCTTTCCATTTAGTTTGTATCGCCGTGAGTCGGCGACACGAGTCACCTCAAACAGACTCCGCTAGAGAGCTGAGTTCACTCTGAGGACTGAGTTTGAGTGTAAAAGGAGCGAAAGTTTGAACGAACGGGGCAAAGGAAAAATATATAATGGAAAGTTAATGCAAAGTCTGATTGAAGAAAATGAAGGTAGGTGAAAAATGTAATTATTTGCAGTAATCTGTAGATATTACCGATATTAGATCCGTAGATTTTAGTTATTCATTCGTAAATACCAGGTCGATTGTACATGTCCGTACAGGTTAGCATCATTTTGTACACACATTCATCTGAAATGCTGAATGCGTGAAATAAATAAATGAATAATCTTTCAAAAAGTGTAAGATTTTACATATATACTTTAAAAATGTGTATTTTTTTAAGCGAGTCACATTTGAGGTTAGCATTATTTTGTATACACATTCATCAGAAATGCTGAATGCGTGAAATAAATAAATTTTACACTATTTACTTACATTAATAATCTTTCCAAAAATGTAAGATTTTACATATATACTTAACCCTGGAATGCTACCCGGGGTACACCTTGTTGCGTGCCGGGCTGGTCTTCTTTGTCCAATTCCAGGGGGCAGGTCCGTGCCCGTGGAGTGCTAACCCACTCTGCTTGAAAGGAGGCGGATCAGGAACTGGAGAGTTTTATTTAGGTAGAAAGAAAACTATTCTTTCTTGAAATGAGGTGATCACCAATCGAATATATTTTGGCACATTTTCGAATATAAAGTCGCGTTATAAATCTTTATCTGAGTGCCCCGCGAGCGGCAAAGTGCACCCTTTTAAATCCTAAGTCCCCGCCTTTCGGCAACGGTGGGGAACCAATCTAATATTCGGCTCTAGGCGAAGTCAAGGACTCCACTCCCACTTTCTCCCTCTACGCACGATGATGTAATCCACGCACCACGCGTCCACGTGCGAAGAAAGAACGCGTCGACCCCCATCCTACGTGACTCGAAGAAAGGGGACCTATTCTCGCTAGCTAAACTATGGCCTATCGGTTCGTGAAAGGAAATACTATATTTATAAACGGAGATCGCAGTCTTCGGTTCACGAAAGGAAATACTATATTTATAAACGGAGATCGCAGTGGCTTGCGGCTTAGATCCCCTGTCTATCATTCAATGAAGGCGTTTATAATCTCGCGAATAGAAACCACTGTGACCCGCGACTTATTTAGCTTATCACGCAGTCCCCGACGTTCTCGTTCTTTCTCTCTACTACGTTTCATCTATACCTTACTTCCTAATGAACAATGATGATTAAACGTTAATACAAAGCGTTTAAATGCGCCGCCACAGATCTAGTAATTTCCGGAAATAGGGATTTTAAGTTAAGTCTGACTACAGACGCGACACCTTCCACCTTATGTGAAAAAATGTTTGAAAAACATTTTTTTCTTAAAATTATTCTTATAAGTAATTTTAAGACTTTAATATGATGACAAATCATAATGTAATGTCAAATCTTAAAATAATTTCAAATGTTAACATAATTTCAAAACCTTAAGATAATTTCAAAACCTTAAGATATTTTCAAAACCTTAATATAATTTCAAAACCGTAATATACTTTCAAACCCTTAATGTACTTGCAAAACCTTAATGTAATTTGAAAATCTTAATATAATTTTTCAAGTGTGTTTAATATAATTTCAAAAATATAAAGGTTATTATTTTAAGTTAGTCCGAGTATTTTCACCGATGTTATCTAGTCTGATGAGAGCTAGTCTTAACTTATTTGCATGAACAATTTTTCCTTGGTGCTATTTAGTGTAATCTCGACAATCTCATGCGATCCAATCCAATTATAATCAAACTGTGACGTTTACGTTGATGAAATGCAGTGGAAGTGAATCTTTGAAGTTTAAAAATTTTTGCAAAACTTTAAGAATTGACTAGCGAAGAAGATGCTTCCCTGTGTGTGATCGGTATGATAGCACGAGGCAAACCAAAACAGATGATAAATTGCTCGGCTAATACGTGAGTAACTGCAACTGAGTTCATGTAAAAAGAGAAATAGAGTGTCAAAATATTTTGAGATTATCCTAGATAATTAGAAGATAATGATTTTCCTTTTCGAGTGGCAGAGTTAGAAGATAACGATTTCCTTTTTCGAGTAGCAGAGTTAGAAGATAACGATTTCCTTTTCGAGTAGCAGAGTTAGAAGATAACGATTTCCTTTTCGAGTAGCAGAGTTAGAGGATAACGATTTCCTTTTCGAGTAGCAGTGATACGCATAGGTTACCTGGTATCATGGGAGAGGATTGTTATGAAATATTCAGAATTGTTGGAGTTTTTCCTCGGAAGATTTCCTACGTCAACCCATTTGAATGAGTATAACTCAGTCGTTTGCAGTGATATCAAAACTTTCACCTTGGTTGTCCATTAGTAATCTTAAAAATTACAAGGACTTTGAAAGATAATTTAGAAAGGTGTCGAGAGGTTTTACGAAGAGTCAAGTAAAATATTAGGTATTCTCTGTCCTCAAGTAGCACTAGGCCAATTTCAGAGGAAATATTCAAATCTAAACGGGATAAAGTTGATGAGATTATCCCTACGCAGATACAAGTGATCCTTGGAGTGGAAAATAGTGGGAAACGGTTTTGGATTATCTGTCGATTTGTCTGGATTTACATTATAGGTACTGAATTCAATTTTTCTACGTTTTATCGAGGTCATCTTTAAATTGTCTCCCTCGTCGGTAGCAACCGAGGCACCCAACAGGGTTAGGCTCTTCGCGTAGGAAGAGTTGGTAACCGGAGGGTGCTCCGTACATGTGCCACATTCTAAGGTATTTCCCTCGTCGGCGGCGGCACCCAACAGGGTTAGGCTCTTCGCGTAAGAAGAGTTGGTAACCGGAGGGTGTCTTCTCTGGTGTGCCGCTTTGTCCCTCGTTGGCGGCAGCTGGAGCGAACCCATCTGGGCCGGAGATCGCTTACAGGATCTGTCAGACCGGGTTACCAGGAAAGTAAGCTCAGCGCCACTCTTCACTCCCCCGGAAGAGACCTCCAACAGGTCGGCAACCGAGTGGAGCCCTAACTTAATTGGTAAGCCGTCTTCGTCAGTGGTAAAATATTCGATTTCACAATCCGAATTAGTCATGTCAGAAACGTCAGATTCTACTTTACTTGTTTGAAAGCAATTGACCTCTTTTTCGTCGAATACCAAGCTCCCGCGCGCCAGGAACAAGGCATCTGTTAATTCTTTATTTTGATAGAACATTCTGTCTGCATCCGACGCCAGATCCTCGGTGAAACAAGGAAGCGGTGATTCGTCTGTACAGTCGAACACCTCTTCAAAGTTCCTGGGATATGCGGCATCTTCATTTACATTTTTCGTCAAGAAGGTGAAAGGTTCGGGTAAATAGGAAGCCTCAAGGTTGATCAGATTACAGGATAGAGCGTCAGCAATAAAATTGATTTTCCAGGTTCGTATATGATATTATAATCATACTCGTTGAGATGAATTCATTAACAAATTAATGTCGAGATGAGGTCTTTTACATTATGCAATCAGACCAAGGGGCGATGATCGGTGATAATCGGAAAATTGATAACCATACAAATATGGTCAAAAATATTCAATAGCGAAAAGAATCGCCAAAAATTCCTTTTCGATTGTAATGTAATTTATTTCAGGATCCTTCAGTGTATCGATAGTATCCTGACTCAGGACTCCACCGAGTGCATACTTTGAAGAATTGGTCGTCCCAGCGATAGGTTCGGAGAATTTAGGAAATTGAAGAAGCGGTTCGGAGCACAAAATTTTACGAAGAGTTTCAAAAGCATCCTGAGTGAATGAGGTCCAGATAAAGGGGTCATCCTTTTTTAATAAACGAGTAAGTGGCTTGGCTATTTTTGCCATATCTTTGATGAAGCGTCTATAATACCCTACGAGACTAAGGAACTGCTTAATACTTTTCTTCGTTCTGGGAACCGGAAAACTTCGAATAGCCTTAATTTCGTTATAGTCGGGTTTCACACCCTCATTGGTGATCTCATGACCAAAATAAATCAATTCACGGCGTATAAAATGACATTTTTCAGCTTGGAGTGGTAAATCGGCGTTTGCAACCGTACAAGGAGAGTTTTCAATTTTTGAGAATGTTCTCCGGAAGAGAGAGAAAAAGGGATAGACGACGATGTCGTACATATAGACGAACAGCTCAATACCCTGAAGACCCGATAATACCACATCCATCATCCGTCGAAACGAAGCCGGGGCGTTCTTCAATTCGAAGGGTATTTTATTAAGGGTAAAAAAAAAATGCAAATAGTAGAAATGAAGCTATATGTTTAGATTTCAAAATTATCCTTTGTGAAATTTATATTTTCCAGATTATCCCGACGCTATATCTGGTGGATCCGACTCGTGTAATCCTAATCGTGTTCCGCGAGATTTGTCCCGACGGAGTGTCCCTCGCGTTTAAATAATTTTTATCTTGGTCGCGCTCACGCCTAAAATCGTAATTACGCCCCCCCCCCATCCGCGTCGGAAATCGAATTTACGCTTTCAATCACGATTTTGTTTGTATGGGTATGGATTATCCCGTCGCGGACGTCGATTTGCATTAGAATTAGGAAAATTATTTGTATTATAAACCGTACTTTGAATCGAGTTTGATTTTGGTGTTCCCTGAAGATGACGCGAACGTTCTATAATCTCTAATTCAACCCTCACAGCAAGATCAATGGCATTTTCTAGGGACGTCGGTTTCTCCTTTGATAGTAAAGTATTCATTATAGTATTACTTAGACCGCGCGCGAAGCAAGTGAAAGCCGCGTCTTTTAGTAGCGTTTCAGGTTCGCTCGATGGATGTGATAGTATTGGAGGGCTATTTTGAGCCACCGGAGAGATTTGCAACGAAGCGAATTGAGGAGTTTCTGTTTCCGCGATTTGGAAAGGACCGCCCGCGAGATATGTCGGATGTAACATCTTAATAAAAATATTTTTCTAAAGACTTATCGGTATGACGCCCTCGCTGGGGATCTCCGGGTTGCCGTCCTCGCTGTGGATCTCCGGGTTGTCGCCTCGCTGTGGATCTCCGGGTTGTCGTCCTCGCTGTGGATCTCCGGGTTGTCGCCTCGCTGTGGATCTTCGGGTTGTCGCCTCGCTGTGAATGTCCGGGTCGCCTCGCTGTGGATGTCCGGGTCGTCTCGCCGTGGATCTCCGGTTCCGTACTTTGATTCGCGGTGGATAATTTTTTTCAGTGTCTCTTTACGCGGGTGGTCTTAAGTGGAATTGTAACATGCGTGGTCACTAAAGCCACCTCCTCTGGCATTTGCCCTACGGTTCCCGGGGAAAACCACGCACAAAGAACCCGGGACAGAGGAGTGCGTATTAAAGTTTGCTTTTAATAAAGTCTTCCGCACTTTCGAGCCGGCACTGTCACTTTCCGAAATTGTCAAATTGTCCGTTTTTGAAGTATCCCACCGCTGTCACCAAATTTGTTGCGTGCCGGGCTGGTCTTCTTTGTCCAATTCCAGGGGGCAGGTCCGTGCCCGTGGAGTGCTAACCCACTCTGCTTGAAAGGAGGCGGATCAGGAACTGGAGAGTTTTATTTAGGTAGAAAGAAAACTATTCTTTCTTGAAATGAGGTGATCACCAATCGAATATATTTTGGCACATTTTCGAATATAAAGTCGCGTTATAAATCTTTATCTGAGTGCCCCGCGAGCGGCAAAGTGCACCCTTTTAAATCCTAAGTCCCCGCCTTTCGGCAACGGTGGGGAACCAATCTAATATTCGGCTCTAGGCGAAGTCAAGGACTCCACTCCCACTTTCTCCCTCTACGCACGATGATGTAATCCACGCACCACGCGTCCACGTGCGAAGAAAGAACGCGTCGACCCCCATCCTACGTGACTCGAAGAAAGGGGACCTATTCTCGCTAGCTAAACTATGGCCTATCGGTTCGTGAAAGGAAATACTATATTTATAAACGGAGATCGCAGTCTTCGGTTCACGAAAGGAAATACTATATTTATAAACGGAGATCGCAGTGGCTTGCGGCTTAGATCCCCTGTCTATCATTCAATGAAGGCGTTTATAATCTCGCGAATAGAAACCACTGTGACCCGCGACTTATTTAGCTTATCACGCAGTCCCCGACGTTCTCGTTCTTTCTCTCTACTACGTTTCATCTATACCTTACTTCCTAATGAACAATGATGATTAAACGTTAATACAAAGCGTTTAAATGCGCCGCCACAGATCTAGTAATTTCCGGAAATAGGGATTTTAAGTTAAGTCTGACTACAGACGCGACAACCTGTACCCCAGAGAAAGAATATCATTCCACCTCTTCACGTTAGATAGCGCCACAGATTAGTCCATCGTAATAGTTTCATATGATTACTAGTCAGTCTTGATTACGCCTTGGTTGCATATATTTGTTTACTTATATTCCAAGTACGGGTTATTTGGGGTACACTTGAACCCCAGGGTAGCGGAATCGCTATATGTATATATACGAGATATAGTGCATAGGTTAAGGTAATTTCTGTCACAATATAATAATATTATAAATGAAATTAATTTTATAGAATAAGAAGTTACCAGATATTATACAATTTTATAATAAGACTAAAGGAGGTGTTGATACTCTGGACCAATTGTGTCACACATACTCTACTTCCAGAAAAACCAGACGTTGGCCACTATGCCTTTTCTATAACTTACTAGATGTTATAGGAATTAACTCTATGATTCTTTTGAGAGGTTCAACCGCACGAGAAAAGGAAACGATCAAGAACAGACGATCATTTTTGAAGGATCTTGCCATGGCTTTAGTGAGACCGCATATGATGAGCAGATTCAATATTCCAACTTTGCCTCGTCAGCTCCGGGAAACTATATGTCGTGTATTAAAAATAAACGATGAAATTCAAACACCTGACAAACCCGAGCTATCAACAGGAAGATGTGCCTTCTGTGCTAGGTCCAAAGACAGAAAATCGAGGGTTAAATGCACCATATGTAAACAATTTGTGTGTTTAGAGCATCAGAAGAAAATATGTCCTACATGTGGATGAATCAAGTATTCCTTTCTGTAACTGGTATTTTTATATTAAAAGTAATGGATTTCAAGGATTTGGTGTTAATTTAAAACAATAAAAAAAATTAGCAGTAAAATAAGGTAATTTTATCTTGGGGTACATTATACCCCAGGGTACTCTTTATGCATTATAAAATATGGGTAGCATTCCAGGGTTAAAAAATGTATATTAATAATGAGTATTACTATTATGTTTGAAAACGTTTTATACTTACGTTTTATACTGTAGCCAGTTCAAAGATTTTATGAATATACTTATTCTATAAGTATATTCATAAAATTGCTATAAATGTGAATTGCTATAAATGTGACTTAGCGGGTTTTGTATCTAGGTATACCCCTCCAGTCCTAAATTAGTATAGAAAGTATTCGAATTTACCGCTCTACTAGCCTAGCGAGCGTTCCATTACCCTTGTGGTGAGAGTCGACACTAGTCGACAGTGTCGACACGAATCAACACAAAAGTCGCTGGGAGTCGTAAATGGAAAGCACCCATACTATATCTACTCTATTGGGGACGCTAGAAATGAATGCAGTACCTGGTGGCAAAGCGTGTACTAAAAAACATGGCCGATATTGGCGTTTTGGATTGGTTCGTAATTGAAAAGCGTTAATTTGCTCCAACATTTTTTAAAAAATGAGCATTGTTAGAACGAGATATAGACATTTATTTTCACAAACAATGAAACGAATTCATTCTGATCAACTGTATACTACTGGTCGCCGGAATTTGAAATACGCGGTGTGCTGAACGCCTAATATCCGCCATGTTTCCGCAGCGCCGCGAGCGCCGCCATCGGTAAATAGCGGTCCCAATAGAGTTCAGTGTCTACACGCGACTCTAGGTATAGGTACTAAACTTCCTCTTGAAAATTCCCCAGCGACAGAACCGAGTCGGGGGGTGTACACCCGTGCTCACGAAATCTGTCGCTGGTGACTTTTTTTAAACCTTATTTTTAAACGTACTAACCAGTGAACAATTAATTCTCATGCCCTCATTAGCTACGGTGACGTCTACTCTCGTTAATGAAAGCACGAGGATTGATTAATCATTGGTTAGTACGTTTAAAAATAACATTTAAAAAAAGTCACCAGCGACAGATTCCGTGAGCCCGGGTGTAGGTATCGTAGGTAGGCTCGGGCATCGATGTTCGACGTTGGGCGCATAGATGGCGACAAAAGTCTCGGCAAGCACGGCGCGCGTTATCGTCGATCTGTACGTAGATTCTGGTTGGTGTACGTTCAAACGACTATGGTGTTCGGTTATTTATGTAGTCGCGTTGGGACGAAAGTTTTTATTTTTACTCTGATGGGCAAGGTTGCTGTGCGGACTGCGATGGGAACGGCTGAATACGCAACTCGCGTATTCATTTCGCGTGCGGTATAAAACGTCCATGCATTAAAAGAAAACCTATAGATCCTTATAAAATCATATAGAAATCCCACACAATTCCTCGCGGAAGCATGATATGTATTCGAAATAGCAATTCCAGATACCCGCCCATTTAAATATGAGAAGGATAAATCGGAATTTATGGGATTCTATGCGCATGTACATAAAAGAACAAGTAAAATTCCATAAAGGTGAATGCCTTTCTATTGCTAATAATCAATTGGGTAATTATCAATCAACGTCATTCATTTTTACGGGATTTCATTTGTTTCAACATATGCGCCTAGAATCCAATAAGTTTCGATTAATTTTTTTCCGATTTTAATGGGCGGATATCTGGAATTGCTGTTTCAAATATACATCATATTTTCGTAAGGAATTGTATGGGATTTCTAAAAGATTTTATATGGATCTATGGGTTTTTTACCACAGGATTCTCGACATAATTTCATACGAAGATATCGTTCTTCAACGCGAACAGACCTTCGTTATTATTGACGAGGACTCGCCTCCATTGAAAAAATATCTCATAGATTCTCATTGAAAACTAGTACAAATCCCATTGAATCTCCATGAGAATTTGATGTGCTTCAGACACAACAATTCCGACTACCCACTAGTAAAAATCTGAGAGGGATGAATAGAAATGTATTGGATTGTATGTTCATCTTTAAAAAAAAATAAAATCTTGTAACGTTCTATTAGTAATTACAAATATCATATAATAGAACAGCGTGTACAGGTCTTTATTTTCTTTATGGGATTCTACTTGTTTTTTCGGACACATATAAAATTGGTAAATTCCAATGTATCATCTCAGATACACATGAAATCCAATGAATTCCTATAATTCGTCTTTCTCAAACATTTCTAGTGAATATCTAGAATTGCTGTGTCTTGAAGCATATCAGATTTCCATGAAAATGTTCTATGGGAGAATCTATAGGATCTTTTCAATAGGGACCTTTTATTCGGTAAATACATATATATCCTTCGCCACGTAATACAAACACACACATGCTCGCATGCGCGTTAAAGATTCAAAAAGTTGGCCGTATATGAGTCAAGGCTGTTGCCGTAAGACCCTTACCCAGTTTCCCATATAAGGTGGTGAACCGACCGACTCTCTCGTGCGCTGCCGCTGACCAAGCATCCGATCTCACGCAAAATGACTAACGATCGGACGAGTTGACCGATTAAAAGCGACCTTGAGTAGTGGGACGATTTGTTTCAGAAACCCATAATCAGGCGGTGCGCAATAAGAAGTTTAGGCAGGTATCGAGGGAGTCATTATACATGTTATACATTATTATGAAAAAAAAAGACTCATTAACGACAATAGTAATGGAATAATACGATCCTGGGAAAAATTATTTTAGATCTAGTTAGATCAAATCTCAGATCTACTTTGATCAAGAGTGGATCTAACTAAATCTAACTTTTTTTCACAGTTTGTTCTAATGAGACCTAAGCAAATTTCGTTAACCTAGGTCGATCTCACTAGATCTAACAAGATCTTGCTATATCTACTTTGTAAGATTAAATAAATCTTGTTAGAGCAATTGAGATCAAAACACAGGATCTGGAAGTTTTCAAAGTTCGATCTACTTAGATCTGAAGAGATCTATTGAAGAAAATATCGAGATCAGACATGTTGCTCTATCGTAATAATTTCGAATATTTATTAAATTATATAAAAAATTATAACGATCGTATTTTATAACAAATATCTTTAGATCTCTATACATTTTATTATATCTAAATAGACTCAACTAATTAGATATCTACCTAGATCTATTCCAAAATTTAGATCTATACATAGATTTAAAAATTTTTTTACCGGGATGATGGTGTTGCCTACTGATCGCAAATTGGAAGGGCTCTGAATCGAGTGCGACTAATATTTCGATAAATCGAATAAATATTAATGCTAAACTTGGAAAACATAAAGTCGCAGTTGTATTTCACTTGTTTTAATGTGTCGCTGACTGAAGAGATTTAATTGAAAATATCGTTTCCTGTTCTCTTCTCGATGGGCATTTTTGAGAGCACGCATAAGTTGCATAAAATATACAGGGGGTTGACAGATGGACAGGGAGTACATACCTACAGGTCTAACAAAGTTACGAGTAGAATCCATTCGGAAAATTAGTTTTATCGTGCCGCTATCGTCGCGCACGTATTGTTAAAACTCTGTCGTCAGCATGCAAATATTTTTTTTTTCATTAAAGGCTGGTGTAAAGAAATGCTTATTTATGTATGCTAGAGAAGCTACGCGGTTGGGAATTTCGCGAAGAAGTTACGAAACGAGCAATCGCATACGAAGCTGATGTACATACGTGCGAGTAAAAATTCAAGCACAGTTTATATCGCACATACCACAAGCCACATTCAAATGTAAAAGAGATTCGCGGACGCGATAACGCGATAACAAAGGAACATTGACCACACTGTAAAAAAAATTTGTATTAAATTTAATGCAATTGTGTATAAAACTTTCATCCAATACGTGATCATGAAAATTAATGTATTCATTTATGAAATTTATAAGGACAATTTCATAAGGTAATACATATACACGGAAAAAAATTAATCGTAACATCAACAGCGTTTGTAGTAGATACGGGACAAGGCCAATTTATCGTAACGATAACTACAATTTTAGTAAAAATTACAGAAAACGCTTGCAACTTCGACAAGTTTTACTATAATTTTTATTAAAATTGAAGTTATTATAATAAGAAATTGGCCTCGTCCCGAAGTTTACCACAAAGTTTTTTTTCCGTGTATTAATTTTTATAATCGCGCGGTATATTAATTTTCACAATCACGTGTTGGAATGAAAGCTTTATATAAAAGTATATCAAAAATATAAGCTTTTTTTATAGTGTACCGCTGAGTAATATACGCTTATCAACGTTTCTCAAAAGTCGAATGAATCGGAGAGAAGAATGTCTCGGTGCGTTGCAATAACCACAGTGCACGCGTCGCGCGGTATCATTTTGTTACCTTCGAATCATAAGGTTTGCGGAATTTCATTCTTTTGTTCGCAAAGGTGTACGGATCTCCGTATCTTCCCAAACGCGCATTCGCCGCACCGACAAAAAAAACGCGATACGCCACGCGGAGAAACGATCAGGCTGCACCGCAGATAAGAAGAGAAGCAAACGATCCAAGCGACGAAGCAAACGACGCAGCGTCCCATCGCTGCTTCTCATTTCCCGATCCTCGTAAATTCAAATAAACGAACGTCAATTGGGAAGTACGAACGTAGAAACGCGTCTGTGCGCTATCGTGTATCCGCACGCACACTGTCGCGGAGATATTAAACGAAATTGGAAGATACCTATACATATCACCCACCGGCCGTGACACCGTGACACGCATGGATTCAATGACGAAAGATATAAGTTGGTCGTGCGAATTGCCGACTTCGGATTTACGGGTTACAGTCACCGATCCATTTAAAAATTGTTTAATTGGACGGGGTGTCTTTTTGATTTTTCGACGAATACTTACAGGGACCGCTTGAAAGGTTTGCTATTTTTAAAAAATGGAGTTATTCATTGCCATGCTAACGTGATTGTAATATTGCAACGCAGTTGGTACACTGAGAGAAATAATTGCTAGCGTCAGCGAAACATTTCTTGAACCAAGAATAGTAATTTAGAAATTTTGGTATGTCGAAGGTCCGGTGAATAAACCTGTACAAAGTGAACCTCAACATACGTAGCATGATCGAAGGGGCAATACCTTTACTTATTGTAACAGCTCTACAAAACAAAAACGATTAACGGACCAAAAATGTACTTATCCACTTGTTCCCACACCCATGCAATCATTACGTAGACGTATGCTAAGGTTCACATGATATACTTAGTCTTGATACAAGAATATTTTCGTTAGGACAAGGAATTCTTCCTGCACTGAGAAGACAGTCAATATAAGGCGATAAGTATAATTTTAAATACGGCTAAACAAATATTTCGTTAAGACGAGAAAATATACTATCTATCCCTCAACACAATACACGCCAGCGTGGCGGGTTGCATATCGGTTATCCGCCTTGCGCCAGACACAGGCGCCACAGGCGCATGGCCCCTGCAGCGGATCGGAGGCGTCAACCGATATGCAACCCGCTACGCTGGCGTGTATTGAAAGGGACAGATAGTATATTAATTAGTAAAATTTTTATTTTACTCACATGATTATCTCGAAGGATCAAGTTGTGCCAAATGAATATCGTGATAGTTGACGAATATTTACTTGATCCAATAAAAGGTTTATTTTGTTATATTTAATAAAACATGTATTAACTACAAATAAACTGTGTTCTCGGTGTGTGCGAAAAAGAAATTACTCGAGGCTATCAAATATTTTCTTGCACCAAGAAAACCATAGCTCGATCCTGGAATTATATTGCATGAACTTTTTTAGCATACATCTATGTATTTCACCATATTAGAGCAAACTTTTATTAACTACAAATAAACTATTTTCTCGGTGTGCCTGAAAAAAAATACTTGAGCCTATCAAATATTTTCTTGTACCAAGAAAAACAGCTCGATCCTGGAATTATATTACGCGAACCTTAATATACGTTTATGTATCACAATGATTGCGTTATCGAAGGGGCAAGTAGATAAGTACGTTTTTAATCTGCTATTCATTTTTGTTTTGTTGAGCTATTTATGTAAGGTATTGCCCCTTTAGTCATGCAACCATCAATACATATGTGTATGCTAAGGTTTACTCTGCATATGTTTTCGATTGAAGAAAATATTTTTTTGACACCAGTAATTATTTCTCTCAGTGTATGATGGTTGCAATGGTACCGGATCTCAATAGCGGTAGCCGGCGTTACTCTCCGTTATTCAATGAAATTTTGTCGCTATCGCATAGTTCGACCCCTCAAGAAAATATACGACATCGGATTAAAAATATGCATCCACCCTCAACGCCCTCGCTTCTATCGAAAGGAAGCGCTTCGATCTCGCTTTTACCACCTCGTGGCGCGCTCCTCTCGCTCGTAGGGGAACGCGAAACGAAAGTGGAAGTAAGAGGAAATTGGAAGCGAACGCGTTCGCGGTCCCGAACCCGAAGTAACCTTGTCGCAGATCGGGGAACGTGCGAAGAGAAGAAAATAATGAAAACCCGAATCCCTCTCTCTTCTTTTCTCTTCGATCCCCTCGCCCGCAGACCACGCCAGTCCGGCATCGTCGAGTTCGGAAAGACCGTGGCTGCGTGTGAGTGCCGCGCTCCGAGAGACCGTACGAGTGCTCTCCCTGCACGGGATAGAAGCGCGGTAGGGGTAGCGGCGAGCCGTCGGTGCGTTTTCTCGAAACGGTCGCGAGAAGGAGGGAGATCCTCGTCGCAAGGTTCCCCAACGCCAGTCGCAAGTTGACTCGCAACTCAAACGCACTCGACGTCAGCCGACGAATCTTCGCAAGTATGTAAGTACATTTGCATTTTTCATAGAGTAACCGAGTCCGCAAATCGTCACCAACGAAGGGCTCGCTGTCCCTTTCGTTTTCTCGTTATTCTCGGTCGCGAAATCGTTGCGATCGCGGGGTCCCTGCGTATCTTCGTATTTCTTCGATACTTCCGGTCTTTTTCTCTCCTTCCGTTTATCAACTTCTCTTTTTCGTTCACTTGTTGTAATCGCTCTTTATTGGTCCTCTGTCTCTTTCCGTATCTACTCTTAGGGGATTTATCCCAGAGTTAATAAACTGCCTCTTCTTTTTCTTCATCATCTCATCATCATCGTCACCATCATCATCACCGTCGTCATCATCATCATCATCTTCTTTTTCTTCTTCATCATCCTCTTCTTCATCTACTTCTTCTCTCCCTTTTATATCGTAGCGTTCTCTTGGACATTTGCTCGCACTTGTTACATATTTTTTTTTTATCGCGAGTGGTCTGTATTGGTAAAAATCGTTAAGTACCTAAATAAGTAGTTTTTTTTATTCTTGCAACAAATAACACGTGAATCCTAACGAATCCAGTATTCGAGAAGTGATCCGCCGTGGTCGTCAAGTTCCGATAAAAGTAATCAACGACTGACATTCGTGCTGTATCACGGTACCACGTGCTGAACGATCGCATCGAGTATGTACTTTTGCGCGATCCGCGTTCCAATCTACGCGCGGTGTGCGAATAGCCGAGTCAGCGCGCAAGGCGGTTTCGAGGTTTCGCGCATTCCGCGATCGTACTCGTACGTTGGCGATAACGAAGCAATTGCACCGCGCCGAGCTGCGTTATTGTCGGTTATCGACGTCATCGCAACGTTTTTCGTCGCGCGGACGTCGACGCGAGAGCGGAAACAAAAGGTGGAACCAGAAAAGGCAAGACGGTCGCGAGGAAGTGGAAGTCCGGCGTAACGTAACGAGATACGCGAACGCGTCGACGCCGGGCGTCGGCGTCGGGACCGACGCTCGGTCTGCGTAACCCGAAAAGGTCCGACAGAACGGCGAGCGCGTCGCCTTCACCCTCCGTTCTCCGCGCACCGAGTAAAAATAACCCTCTCATCGCGTTTCATACGGCGAGTCGTGGAAACTATTCGAAATTTCTGCTCGGACGCGCGCTCGATCCTCGCGGATTGTCTGTCGATGATATTTTGATAAATGGACTTTGTCTTCCGATCGAACAATTTAGTTTTCTCAAAGATTTTTTATCGCATATTCAAAAGAAAATTTGACCAAATTACCTGTATTCTTTTATTTTTCATTTTTCATTTTCGACTTTATTTGAGCTTGAAAACGACATTTTGAGATGCAGCTACGTTATCGTGCTGTCAGACCATCTCTCTCGCACTCGTTGCTCGGCATAAGTACGTCTCTCTTGCATTTTGATGACGTTACACCGTTGCAGAGAGAAATGCGCTTATAACGCAGCATTTTTTTTCCGTGTGATGTAAAATATGTATAGATTACAAATTGAATTAAAAAATATCAGGCTTCACTGTGTGTTCCCTATTCCCCTTTATTCTCCTATTTTTTGAAGTTTGCCCCTTTCCATCCTAAAATTCGCGATTCTCCCCTTTTTCCTCTAAAACCACCTGTTATTCAGCTTTTCAGTTGAGTTTATAACTTTTCATCGTTTCGGATTACGTGAAAAAGTGGTTGAAATGGTCAATTTCTTCATTTTTTTTTAATATTATAAAATGGTACTATAATCCCTACTTCATCTACCTGTATCGATATTTCGTGTAAAATATAAAAACCTAGTTGAATTAATGTTTTCAACCGGAAACTAGATTCCTGTTTATTTAAATCAGATCGCGATACTAAGATTCAAGTTGCTTAACATGAGATATACATTTTTAACTAGCAAGAATATCCTTTATTCATTTGATAAATATTGGTGTTTCATTATATTTCTTAAAAATTGTTATTTTTTAAAACAATTGCACCATTTATATAATTTTTGGTATATCTCCCTTTTTAATCAAAATTGCTACCTATTTTTTGCTCAAATTTCCCCTATTTCCTCTAAAGTCAAAGAAATAGGGGCTGTGAAGCCCGAAATATAAATATCTTTTTTTTATAAGAAAATTGAGTCGTTTGCACGGCTGATACGATTTTTAGCGAAAAAAAGGTTATTTTAAAGTGTTTCGGACTTATAGCGCGCAGTTTCTCGCCAAGATTTCATTACAAAATTTGAAATTGTTTTTTTGTAAGCCAAGCTAAAGATGTTGAAAGTTAAGTTAATACGAACACTCTGGAGGCTGAATAAAATTTTACTTTCTACTGTACGACTACGTCAAGAAGTTTCACTTTCATCGTTTGGCCTTAAACACTCACTCTATTTTTTTCTTTTGGAAAATTCGATTTTCAGTCTTTATTAAGTTTTGAAAAATGGCATTGAGACCTGGAGAACCTGGACGAATCTTTGAATTTGAAAACATCGGTTCTCTCGCCACTGAAAATTCAGGTTCATTTATTTTGTGGAAACGACGATCTCTCGATCTTCGGCAGCTACTGTACGTTGAAGCCGAAAAACCGGAGCGTGTATCGACTTCCGCTCGGCAAATCTCGTCCCGTCTGGAAGTTCCCCGAAAGAAATCAGAGCCGCGCGATGTACATACGCATGGAGAAGTAGCGTAGAAGCGCGAACTGGCTCTTCTCGATTCTCAGAAATGTTTTCCAGGGAAGAAAATGCGCGATCGTACAAGTCGGATTCCTTCCCGCGTCGAAACGGCGGGAGGAATTCTCGTTAACGAGGAATGATCGCTGGAACCGCGCTGGATTCTTCCAAGGGACGCTGACGCCTCTTCCTCTTATCGTTATCCGTCTTCCGTAAAACGCGGACGTCGCGCATTGGATATACCATCGCTCGGTCGCGCCATACGCGTGTTCGTTGGATCGACAACTTATTATTACGACGAGTTTGACTCGTCGAAATTCCAGGCAGGCGCGCGCGATCTTCGACCGAGAATGAAAATATTGTTCGTGCGGAATCTCACGGAATTTCGACGGCGCGTCGCTCGAGTACCGCAGCAACTACGCGTTCCGGTTACGAAGCTGGTTTAGCGAGGACAAGGTCGAAGAGCGATTACAATTGCTCGATCGCTATGGTTTATCCAGAGATCGCTTCCGATCCGTCGAATTTGAACGAGTCGATGATACGTTTCGTCGATCCGATATCCAACCGCGGCGTGACCCCTCTGATCAACGACAACTACGCGAGCCACGTATCGAAGTGAGAGAGGAAACGAGCGCACGCGAACGGGAATGCGGATCAGGGTCCACGCTCCGGATATCCCGACGATCGAAGCAATTGCTTTCTTTTTCTCCTCCCGCCCGGTCTACTATGTATACCCCCCCCCCCCCGGCGTTCAGTTCAATACACGCCAATATGACGGTTGGTTGGTTGCATATCGCTTGACGCACCCGCCCGCTGTCGGTTCCTGTAATTTCGTGGTAATTTCACTGAGAAAAAGAATTGGTTGAAAGATTAACACGATTTAAATTATCGACTTTTTACTCGAGTACGAACCTAGTAGAAAATTTATTTAATTTTAAATAAACTTGTTTGATGTGAATAAATTCCTATTCATCTTAAATAATTTGTTCCATTAAGTTCACATTCAATTAGGCCTTTTCCCTGGGTGCAGTCTTAGAATGATAATATACGAGTAGATTCTTCGACCGCAGGAATCTGTAGATATTTTAAAAAATTTTTAGATCATAATATCGCACCTCCGGAAGAACAATGACGCTAGTGCAAATTTTGAAATTATTTAATTAAACCCCTCAATATATAGTCTTAAAAATGATTTTTAAGACTATTGAGGGGTTTAATAAAAAAATTTCAAAATTTGCACTTGCGTCATTGTTCTTCCGGAGGTGCGATATGTTCTTGGTTCGAGAAATATTTGTTTGACACTAGTAATTATTTCGCTCAGTATGTATTAAAACAAGCGACAGTGGAATGCAGGCAATCGAAATGACGTAGCTAGAAATAGAGAGTCGCGAGATGTTCTTTTTACCTTCGTAACGTTGACCCGCGATGCGCGACTCGATGAAGTGAGAATTCGAGAGGGAAATCGTCTCGTTTCGGCTTCCCGATCAACGGGTCCGGTCGTCTCGTGGAATTTACCTCGCCGGCTCGTCGCGCCGGAGGAATTCGATTGCGCGAGATATCGAAAGAACGTTGCGCTCTCAGATTCGCGACTGTACGAAATTGCGTCGAGATGGGAAAACTGCTGTATAGGGTCGCGACGAGGTACCTAACTGTATGTACCTACTCAGGGCGATATGCCGTAGTAGACTCTAGAATTTAGAATCTTTTGTGGTATGGTTCCCCGATTGTGACCTTGAATATGGTTCCTTTTGACACAGGATAGTAGTCAGGCTAGGTTCTACCGCGGTATACGAGATGATACGTCTTGTATTTCGTAGTAGTACCTGGTTACCTTCCACAGGCGCAACTGGAAGCGGTAACGAAGGCACTCGCGAAACGCTCAGCGTACACTTCCACACTGACAATGAGAAAAATAACTTGGTCAATCTAATCAAAATCCTGAAGATGATGACCAAACTATTTGGTGAAATATAAATCCTCCATCTGTTTGTTCAGACTGACCAATTTTTGGTTAGAATAACTAAATGTTTGATAAATATAACTAAAGGTTTAGTTAGAATAACTAAACACGTTCAACTCTATACGCGTTTGTCTCATTATAATATAATTATTTTTCTCGGTGCATGTACACGGAAAGACCGATACCAATACATGTTACTGTGTTTACAATAAAAGAGGTGCATGCGAGGGTTGTCAAATAATTTACAGTGCGGTATAGTAGTTTTTCTTTAGAACATCTCTCGACTCTATTTACAAAGTAGCTGAACGGTCTCAAATATCAATACTTCTCACTTACGTAGATATAACTGAGAAAGAATTTTCACCTCAGAAGGCAAGTTAAAAAGTAGGAAAATTGTAGCAAAAAATGCACGCAAAAATTCACTACCTATTTTTTAAAGTAGAATATTGAAGAAGGACCCAAGAGCTTCTCGTTCGTGAGTCTTTTCAGTATAGGTAAAACGTATGATGCATTTTGCTTCTTATATTTTCATCCGATAAGTTGCTTACAAATAATGCATCTATTTTCAAAATATCCGTTACTTCCAACCAGTGGATCAACTATTTGTACTATCTGGGCGTGGTGGTTTACATTACAATTTACTAGTTTTTGAGGAAAAATTAGTCACTCAGTGAAGAGTGGGACTATTCGAAAACTCCTGCGTGTACTTCTTTTATTGTAAATACACCGAGAGAAATAATTTTTCCAGTGTCATGAAAATATGCCTCCAATCAGGAACATATGATTTTTCAAATTTTTAAGAATACAGATTCTTGGTCGAAGAATATATCGATGGCTTAGGCGCAATAGGTCGTATTCCCGAAACAGTAAATTTTACAGGAGACACAAAAAACTTCACAGTGACAATATTCGCTTGGCATACGACCTTTTGAAATAATAAAATAGACAGCGTTTTAAGTGGAGATAAAGCTTACGATGTATTGTAGGGACATACTTTTGAGGGTTACAATCAAATGGCGTTAAAAACGTTTTGTGGGTTACGACCCATTGCGCCTAAGCCATCGATATACCATATGCGGGGCTAAACTTACTCGGCAGGAAAGAAATTTTAATTACTATTACCTCATTATTTATGAACTTTTAACCTGCATCGATATAAGAATTTGTTGTAGATAAAAGTGTAACCGTCAAACAAGTATTATACAATTATGAGCCAAAAGCTCATAGATGACGCGATAATAGTGATTCGAGTTTCTTTCTTTGCGATTGAAGAATATCTTTGTCCAAACGAGAAATTCTTTCTACGCGAGAAAAACAATTACTCGAGCCCATGAAATATTTTCTCGCACGAAGAAATCCACAGCTTGATTCTGGAATTATATTATGTTTTCGACTAGAGGAAATATTTTTTTGGCATCAGGAAATATTTCTCTCAGCATATATTACAATTTACTGATATCAGTCTTTTCGTCTGCGATTTCCTCCATAAAGATCTGCATACGCGTCACTCATTGCGAGGAAGCTCCTCTTCTACTTCCAGGAACTCTCCACGATAGTTTTGGTCCCTCGCTCGACGACTTCGAGAGGGACGAGATCGCGATAAACATTCCAACCGTACCGCGATAAAGAGTTCTTATTTCACGCGTCACGAGCGTCTTCTTCTCGCCTCTTCCTATGCGGGATACTCTTCGAGTGGAGCCCGATGAAATAAATATCTCGCGTTGCAATTTTGTCGCGTTCCTCGGGGAGAGGAATCTTTCCGAATTTTCTAGTCGTGCCGCGAGATGTATAGCATAGTGGTACAGACGCAAGCCCGGGTCCTCTCTCTCCTCTCAGCCAAGTTCTCCCTCTATAAATAGGGCGCCTCGTCATTCGCTAATTATACACCGATGCACGAACGCTCTTGACTGTCGACGTTCGAAAACTCCCTGGAAGCTTAGCGCTTTATCGATCCATTTGGCGGATCTTCGAGCGGTGACGAAAAAGAAGTCATCATCAGATTCGTGTAAGAATTGGCCGGCGATCCTTATTCGGTCTCTCGATGAATTCGGTCTTCACATAAAGAAATATTCATTTTTTTAAATTCAATTTACAATCTGTACACACATTTAAAAAAATTATTATTTACCGAGTTTCAAGCACATTTTTCTGTACAACGTTGTGACGTCATCGAAACACAAGCTAAACGCACTTATACCGAGCAACGAGTGCGAATACATGTCAAAATGTCGTTTTCCAGGTCAAATATGGCCGAAAATGAAAAATGATAAATGAATGAATACCCCCGTATATAATTTAATCGAAAGTTTTCGAATCTGCGATGAAAAAATATGCGCGAATATCGACTCTTTCGGTAGAGTCGACAGTTGTTGAAAAATCCTGCCCAATTCAGTTATTAAACCTTCCGGTCAAACTTTTCATTACTAGATATATGATTAAAATCGCGTATAATAATCAATTAGGATTTCTGTTCGATAATTTGCTTACACTGTGAAAAATAATTGTTGGTGCGAGCAAAATGTTTTCTTCGATCAGAAACATGATATAATTCAAGGATGAATCTATGGTCCAACGAAGGTATCCTTGAATCAAGAATCAATCGACCAAGAATCCGTATTCCTAATAATTTTTAGGATCATATGTTCTTGGTTGAAAAAATTGTTGTTTACACTAGCAATTATTTCTCTCAGTTTAGAAATATTTTAATTATCTAAAGATTTTTGTCGATTCTCGAGTTAGAATTTTTTTTAATAAACTGAATATTGGTCACGACGAAGACGTTTTCCATGAGAAATTAACGTCCGATTCAAGATGACTGCGCCTGAACGAAGGCCAAAAGATGCATTCCTTCTGGTTCTTAGCGCGGGACTCTACCGAGTTTCTCGATTTCGCGATAAAAATTTAATTATTTAGCGAGAAACTTCGAAACGATTCCGTCGATCCAATTTCATTTAACGCTCGATGCCTCTCCGTTGCAGCTTTTCCATCGAGCGGAAGTAAAACAACAAAACAGTCACCATGGACGCGATCAAGAAGAAGATGCAGGGAATGAAGCTGGAGAAGGACAACGCGATGGATCGCGCGTTGCTCTGCGAACAGCAGGCCCGCGATGCCAACGCGCGCGCAGAAAAGGTAGAAGCAGAAATACAAGTTCCCTTTCCTTTGGAGAGCATGCAGACTCGATGCACTTGAATCAATTTTCAGTTAGCCCCTGGCTAGCGCGTCGCGTAAGCTTGTCGAGGGGCCAACTGAAGCCCGTCTCGCATTTTAATCGAGAGGCTCGCTAGAGTCTCTCGCCAATGACTGAATAAGTCGAATTTTTCAAGCTCCTGTAATATTTTTCCTGTTTTTTGTTTTGGTTATCTCGCCACGTAGAACAAAGTAAAGGCACTCTTATTTCGCGCTCGTTTGTAATGAGGCGCGCGCGCGAAATGTAGATCTTCCATTCATTCGATGTATTATTATCAGTGAGACCGCGTGATTCGTCATGCAAACCGCTGAATCGTTGCTTTGAGAGTTCTTTTGGCTTACCTCACTGTATACGATATACGCACATTTGACGGTATTTGCGCAGCGTCGACTTTGCATACGTATATACTCGAGTTTGTTTGGAACGTCAACCTTTTATCAAACGAAAGCCGGTCTCACTCGTGTCTCGGAGTTTGTATCGAAATTCTTGGGGGATTCCGTCATCGCGAGTGCGACGCACCGCGTCGTCCGACCGTGCATACCTCAAAACGTTATTCGTTTCGCGAAATACTTTCGCGCGAATTTTCACGGGCATTTTTGGGTGAAATTGAGCGATTCCGTCTTTTTCTTTAGTCTTGCATCGAGGAATTTTTTTTTCCCCTTCCAATTAGTGTGATTCTCGCGCGATCGACTTGGCGATCATAATTGGGTATAATCGAGCGATTGAGAAAAATCATCCGTAGAAAATTGTTTATTCGCTTCGAGTATTAAAGTACAAATCAATTTCTTCGAGTTCGTCGGTTACTTTTGCGCGTGCGATGTAATCTCTTGTGTTTCTTTCGATATAGGCCGAGGAGGAGGCCCGTGCCCTGCAAAAGAAGATCCAGACCATCGAGAATGAGCTCGATCAGACCCAGGAAGCACTCATGCAGGTCAACGCCAAGCTGGAGGAGAAGGACAAGGCCCTGCAGAACGTGAGTCATTTGATCTACATCTCCTTACTACGTTTCTTCAATGGGGATGCTTACGAAATTTTGGTATCACAATCGCTGGTCCCATCTAACCTGATTGGTACGAATTTTAAAGAAGCGTCATGGTCGCTAGCGCCGAAGCAATCGGATTAAAAATCGGAGAACCACCAGAGCTGGTGCCCTTTGGATTAGCTTGATAAATAAGCATCCCTATTCGTCTCGAATGGCAAAGCTTTGCGAAGGCCCCGAATCTCTCGAGAACTCAGTGGACCCTATCGAAAGAATATCATAGATTTTCATAGAAAACTTTCAAAAATCCCATAGAATCTCCATGGGAATTTTATGTGTTTGTGACGCAATAATTTCGGATAACCGTTGATGAAAATGTGAGAGGGATGAATAAGAATATATTGGATTCTATGTATATTTGTAGAAACAAATAAAATCGTATAACGTTCTATTAGTAATTAATGGCGTTATTTTATATGAAACCGCGCGTAAGCTCTATAAGGTACTATAAAGTCATATAAGAAAGCTGTGCATCTTTATAGAACGTAACATTTTACAGAGCTTACAGTTTTGTACAGAATAGTGCCATCAGAATAGAACGGCCTCTATACGAGTCTTTATTTTCTTCATGGGATTCAACTTGTTTTTGCGGATACATATAAAATTCGACAAATTCCTACTTATCATCTCAAATACACGTAGAATCCAATAATTCCTTATCGTCTTTCTCAAACTTTTCTAGTGGATATCTGGAATTGCTGTGTCTAAAGCAGCACGTCAGATTTCCATAGAAATTGTTTCCAAGATCCGTTCAATGGGGAAGAATTATAAAAATCTTTTTTCTTCTACCCGATAAGAAGTTCTCGAGAAAACCTCGTAGAACACAGAAAGACCGATTCCAGTAAATGTTACACTGTAATTACAATGAAAGAGGTGCAGATAATAGTTTTTGAGTGTTTTTACAGTACGGTACAGTAATTTTTCTTTTGAAAACAGTAAATCGTGATGGTTTACGTTATAATTTATTAATTCCTAAGGAAACATTTTTCTTCAGCGCAGTAGAAACGTCCGAAAGCCGTTATATGTACCTCTTTTATCGTAAATATGATACAGTAAAATTAACTGGTATCCGTCTTTTCGTTTCCGCCACGTGTTTCTCCTACGCCGATGTGGTAATGTTTTTTTTTTCAACCACGATACTACGGAGTTTTTCCAGAGTACATGAAATTCCCATAAAAATCGTCACGGATTCAGTTGCTGGTGACTTTTAAATATCTCACGCTTCAAACGATCGATTCTCATGCTTTCATTAGCCACACGGCGGTATTTGCACAGACTGATGAAAGCATGAGAATTGATTGACCATTGATTAGTACGTTTAATAATGATATTTTAAAAAGTCACCAGGGACAGAATCCGTGAGATTGGGAGTACACCCGTGCTCACGAAATCTGTCGCTGGTGACTTTTTTTAAACCTTATTTTTAAACGTACTAACCAGTGAACAATTAATTCTCATGCCCTCATTAGCTACGGTGACGTCTACTCTCGTTAATGAAAGCACGAGGATTGATTAATCATTGGTTAGTACGTTTAAAAATAACATTTAAAAAAAGTCACCAGCGACAGATTCCGTGAGCCCGGGTGTACAATCGTCATTCTATTCTCTTCTCATTCGATCGAACGATCGTGATAGTTTCCAACGAACGAACATCGCTGTACCTAGGGGTAGGTCGCGTTTCTCTTTCAATTTCTGGCGTTTTCGAAAATTGCCGATATTGCAGATCTCTGCAATATTTCTGCCTACCAGGCTTTACCGACGGTGGTAAAAACACGTCCTAAAAAGTACAAGAAACTTCTAGCAGTCGTCGCCAGACGTCGCGGCGTGCTGCCGGGCGTCTTTCGCACCGCGCGAGCTTCGCGACCCGCAGCAGTCGCGGCCTAGTGCGCGATGTCGCCGCGTCGAGCGCTTTCGGCTCGCGGGTCAGCCGTGTACGCGGCCGTCACCGCGTGACGTGTGTGCGTTCGCGGGTCAGCATGCAGCGGCGGCTGCGGCGGCGGCGACAGCAGCAACAGCAGCAGCAGTGACAGACAAGATGGCGGAGTGTCTCGTGCGGTGGTAGTAGTACCAGTAGCGATAGTGCCCGATCAGATGGTCGCGCGAAGTGTGCGCAGGGAAGGTTAGGGAGGTTAGGAGGCAGGCAGGGACTTCGGCTCCGCAGGAGCATGGAACAACATGCGAAGGCGCCGACGACGACGACGAGGCGTCGCGGGCACCAGCACCACCCGCGACACGCGATTCGTCGACGTCTCGACGCTTCCAGCAGAGGACCCGCGCGGTGTGGCCCTGCTGGAAGCGCGCCGAACTCGTCGGTCGACACCACCCCGACGACCGACGACGACGACGCGCCCTCCGTGACGCGTGCGACTCCGCTCGATTCTGAGGAATCGTCGCCGCGGATGCCGGACGCGAAGGTCGTCGCGACGACGCTCGAGGGGGTGGTCTCCGTCGACGTCCTCGGACCCGCGCGGTGTGGTCGCGAGGACCACGAAAAGACGGGGACCAACGACGAGCCGCACCTCCCCGCGGCTAAACTCGGCAACTGGAGAATGGGCGCGAAGGGTTCGCCCAAGAGCGCGCGCGCGAGCGGCGCCAGTCCCGAGCCGGAGCACGCGGTCGCGAGGGCTCGGGGCGACGGGAATTCCGACGACGAGACGCCGGGCGTCGAGGAGGATCCGGAGCTCGCCGAGCTCGCCAAGATGCGCTGCCCGAGCGAGCGCACCGAGGTGCAGGCGGAGCGGGAGGCCAGGAGGAGGAAGAGATGCGCCGACTATCCGGGATTGGCTTTTGGCAGCTCTATCTTTTCGAGCGATACGATGATGAAATTCAGTCTGATAAAGAACGAGCTGCAGAATATCATGGGGAACCAGCTCAAGCGGGTCAGTATGTCTGCGAAAAATGTACGGCATTGCGTTCAAGAGATCTGTCCGTTTCTTCTCCGTCGCTTTTTACCGTCCCTCCGTTTTCTCCCCCTCGATTCTGCCCATAAGAATTGGAGAAAAGGAGGAATAAGAAGCGAGCGCGCGCGCGCGCCGTTATCTCCACCTCTCGCACGGCAACAAAACTCGTTTTCGTGGGGTCGCCCGAAAATTCACGCTCGGCGCGTGACGACGACGATGAGCGCCGTCCCACAAGCGCGGAATGAATGTAGGTTGCGACCGTACCGACTCGCGATTGGTAGTACACCGGTAATGGAGACGCGTGTGCGTAAACGCGCGACGTGTCTATGATCTATCGCTGCGGGTAGTTAGTTCCCACGGAGGACGGAAACCGGGCGCTTCGTAAGACCTCGAATTTGATCTTCTCACTACCCAGACAACACAAACGACAGAGAGCTTTTTGTAATCTGTAGGCAATTAAAGATTTACATTTATGGCGACGTAAGTTTATTTTCAGCGTCAAATAGGTCACTTCATCGAGATTATTCACGAATAAGCAGTTATATTTTACGTACGTTTTATTACTTGAATGATTCAAATGATCGAAAATGAATTTCGTAAAATATTAACCACTTTGACGCTGAAAATACCTGAATTTACACCTTAATGTCTCACTTTTTGATAACTTACATTTCAAGTTATACAATAGTTATCTTTTGGATAACATAAAATCAAAGTTAACAAGAAGTGAGACATTAGACTGACTATGGATGATTTCAAGATGACTTGTTGGATTGTGTTGTTTGAGTATTTTTTCATCGCAGATTCGGAAAATTCGAAGAGAATTATGAACTGAATTTTTTCATTTTTAATCTTCAGCCTTATTTGAACGCTTACGTTTAAATCCTTACGTTCTCTCTTTCATTAATGAACACAGAGAAAAAGAATTAGTTGGATCTACTAAAAATTACTTGCGGGGTCGCAAGTAATTATTTATTTACATAAATTAGATCCTTTTTCATATGAATTGAATATTTGTTCCTTCCAATCACATACCGTTCCACATGGTTGTAAGAAAGAGATTTCATTGACGCATTAAAAAGTTTCATTGTTATAAATAAATAATTACTTGCGACCCCGCAAGTAATTCTCAGTAGATCTAACTAATTCTTTTTCTCTGCACAGAGCAAACGCCACCGTAGCTAACGAGAATATGAGAATTAATTGTTCATTGGCTGGTATGTTTAGAAATGACATTTCAAAAAATCACCTGCTGCGACATAATGCGTGACGCTGAGAATACGTAATCGTCTTGTAAGATTGTCTCCTCCACGCGTTTCTTTGACGTTTCGATAATGTCACAATGTCGCAGAAAGAAACGCACAATTACGAACTTTGCGAACAATTCGAGCGGTACCAGAAAAAAAGCACGTATCTTTTCATCGTCATTGTAGACCACAACTCGTCGCTATGCAAAGAAACTTGATAAATCACATCGATGACAGCAAGGACTTACGATGTTTCTCAATGACAGTGAAAAGATACCTACGTGCTTTTCTCTGGTATCGGTCGAATTATTCCTTCGGACATCTTTGTTTTCGCGTAATGTCGAATACGTATACGGATAACAAATTGAACTTAAAATTGGGAATCATTTTATACAAGATGACCGAATTCTCGTCGTCGGCGCGCGTAATGCTGGTCACATTTGACATTGCGTACGAAGTTATCCATGCGAAGACCAGTCGTCGAAACCTGATTGGTGGCGCGTTCCAATTCCCACAATTGCTTTCGATCTTTGCAATTAACCGGGTCTATAAATTTTCTTCGCTCTTCGTACATATCTCGACGATTCTTCTTCGTTGGAAAATCTGCGGAGCTCCTCCATCCATACCAAAAGCTCTCTTTTCGTACATATCTCGACGATTCTTCTCCGTTGGAAAATCTGCGGAGCCATTCAATCCACACCAAGAGCTCTGACTGTACGGGCCGCTCGACTCTCACGTCGTTCGCGATAAATCTTTCCATCGCGATCGCGGTGCTCGCTGCTTTGCGCGCCTCGCGACCCCTTCCTACGCTGACGACGAATTCCGGAGCGCTGGTATTCTAAAAATACCAGCGACTCGCGAGGCGATCCAGTGACTCTCCGGGGGTGGTTGCGTAAGCGGTCCTACCGCCGCATGGACACGGTCACGAACACCCACGATCCTGGGAATTTAGATCGGACGCACGCACGGTCAAATAGGATTGGCCCGCCCGTAGTGCAGCCGGGGTAACGATCGAGTTCCCCGCAATGTCCAGACGATTCGCTTCTTCATTTCAAAGCGTATGCGTACGGCCGAGTCGGATGCGCGGAATGGGATTTGGGTTCGAAAGATTTGGACGTCAGGTCGCGGGAAAACTCCGTACGCGCGAAGTTCTCGGTTGCCAAGCGGCTTTATTTTCGGACGGTTCCGACTGCCAAAAGAAATCGTGCCGTTCAACGCTCTTCTTTCGCCCTTTTGTCGATCGGCAGAGGATGAGTAACAGCGGCGAGATGGATTTTAGCTCTTCGTATTTACACCACTCGGGATATATCGATGATATCGCTTGCTGAATGCAATATACCTATAAGCGTTTGTACAAACACGTGTACGGGTCATTCCATACCAAATCGGACACTTTTTGGAGTAACATTTCGGATTTTGCTCAAATTTGGATATATTGTAGTCTTTGTCGATGTTTAACCGTATCTCGAAGGATTTTTCAAAATTTTGAAAATTGTTGATTTTACAGCCACTTGAAAAATAACGCTGCTTTTTTTTCATTAAATTATAATTATCAAACCGGTTGTCGGATGAGAATAATCTTTTGGGTACTAAAAGTGAAAGAGTTGAAAAACCAGAGAAAAATTGCATCGATCAAAAAAAAAATTTTTTAAATAATTTTATTTGCACTTGATTTAAACAAATGACGTATTTTCATAGCTGGCCACTTTTTAAAAATCTGAAAAAAAGCAAGCATATACTTTGATATCCTCTCTTTAACGACAAACAAACAAAAATAACGACACTTTAAAATTGACGACACAAAAATTAATTGAAGTTGACGCCGCGTCGGAATTGGCACGTCGACCCCGCCGCCAGCCACCGGTCGGTGGGTTCGACTCGCTTGTACACGCTGGTGGCGGGGCCGACGCGGCGAGGCCGATGCGGCGTCAACTTCAATTAATTTTTGTGTCGTCAATTTTAAAGTGTCGTTATTTTTGTTTATTTGTCGTTAAAGAGAGGATATCAAAGTATATGCTTGCTTTTTTTCAGATTTTTAAAAAGTGGCCAGCTATGAAAATACGTCATTTGTTTAAATCAATTGCAAATAAAATTATTAAAAAAAATTTTTTTTTGATTGATGCAATTTTTCTCTGGTTTTTCAACTCTTTCACTTTTAGTATCCAAAAGATTATTCTCAGCCGACAACCGGTTTGATAATTATAATTTAATGAAAAAAAAGCAGCGTTATTCTTCAAGTGGCTGTAAAATCAACAATTTTCAAAATTTTGAAAAATCCTTCGAGATACGGTTAAACATCGACAAAGACTACAATATATCCAAATTTGAGCAAAATCCGAAATGTTACTCCAAAAAGTGTCCGATTTGGTATGGAATGACCCGTACACTGTGCGAGATAGAAAGATACATTAGCGGAGAAATAGATCACTCAGTATACTGTTAGAATGTCTTGCAAATTCACAGTAGGACTACAGTACAAAATCACAATTAATTTATAAAACGAGTTTAGTCTCATATGGTATACTTGTGCAACGAATTATCTGCTTGTTTTGATTAGAGGGAGAAATTGATAAAATCTCATCAACGTCACCCGTTCCACGCTGCAAGCCGTCGGAACAATCTACATGTCCCGTTTGTCTGCGTCGTGTCTGCTCCCCTCTCCTGCTCTCGTCGTCGTTATGTCACTCCATTTCCTCCCCTCTCACCCACTCCACTACCGTCTGTCGCCCCTACCACGCTTTCGCTTTGGTGATAGCCGGAATATACCGACCGCAAAGGGCTCGGTTGAATATTTTATTAACCAATCGTATGATGTATTAATCGATCGGCGCGCTTGGCAAAAATTCCGCTCATTGTGACGATGAGATATCGCGGCGAAAGTTGGTTCATCGAACACATGCCCTTCTACGGTCATCTCTCGATCGCGACTCGCCGTTTCACACTGGGATTCCGAAATCGGATTCCGGAATCCGATTCTAGAAGCGGACCCTTGTCGAGCATGCATCTTAACGAAACCTTTTCACACTGGGATTCGAAAGAATTTAGGTCCGATTCCGCCGGCGGACGAATCGGGGAAGAATTTCCTTTCTCGTCGAGAATCGGAGGCAAATTCAGTCGCTCGCTGCTCTTCTTTTTGAAAACCATGTGCTTATATGAGTGTCTTCACACTGGGATTCCGGAATCGCATTCCGGAATCCGATTCAGTGAATGCCAGAAGAATTTGTGGCGCATTCTACTGAGATTCTGGAATCGCATTCCGGAAGTAGAGCCGTTTTACACTGGGATTCCGGAATCGCACCGGAATGCGCAACAAATTCTTCTCGAATTCCGAAATGCGATTCTAGAATCTCAATAGAATGCGCAACAATTTCTTCTCGAATTCCGGAATGCGATTCCAGAATCTCAGTAGAATGCGCAACAAATTCTTGCGCGTAGTTGCGCGTATTCCTTGTAGTATGGAAATAGGTTTGTCGCGAGATTCGTTAAGGAGTATAATCAAATTAATTATCTTCTATATACCTCACAATTTCAATGTGTTCTTATGAAAATAAATTATTTCGATTACACAAATCTCAATCACTTTCTTTCAATATTATTCAGTATTATTCTCAAAACTTTAGCGAATTTATTACAAACACCATTACACTGCTTTTCCTTATTCCTTCGTAATACTTAAATGAAATGAGGAGACTGTTCATTTTTGGTCATTTCGTTCAAATAAGGAGTCATTAAAATCCACTATTTTTATCATCTCACTGGATGAGAGCCCTGAAGCTTCGAAAAGTATAATTATTCGCAAAGTTATAAGTGCGTTTCTCTGTACTGCATTAAGACGTCACGGAGAAGCCATGAAAGACGTACTTATAGGTACCAAACAGCGAGTGCGAGAGAGACAGACTGACAATACTATGACGTATCCCAGATAGAATTGTATGATTGTCACGACATTCATTCAAACTAGGTATTCAATAATTGATCGTTCTAAAATTTACACTTGTTTTGCTGCATAAGTTTGAAAAAATAATTATTGCTAAATATATTTTGACATTTACACTATGGTGTGATTCAAATTAATCGCTGTATTTATTGTAGCAATATATTTACGAAAAAATTGTTTTTATATTGAGTAAACATTTAAGTAGCATTTTATTTGAACCCCCGCTAAAAATTTCCGATAGAAAACGATGGAATATAGTAAAAGTTGTTCAAAAATACCATAGAGCGTGAAATCAATCGTTTCTTATAATGTTCATATTAAATACCACAGAAACTTATACAGGTCTACGTATATCATACGCATATTTTACGCTAATACAGATATGACTCGTATACTCGTAATACGTATATCGCTCATGGGCTGCAACAGTGGCATAACTCAAAATTGGAATTTTCCCAAGAGACGACTTTAAAAGTCACTGCCACTGTTGCAGCCCATGAGCGATATGATATACAGTTGACACTCGATAGTGGGCGCCTTCCCCTACATTGCAGCCGAGACTTTCCTCCACACTAAACAAGATAAGGATTTATTATCTGTGTCTCGATTGTAGATATCCAGCAGTCAATAAAATTCTACGAGTTTCGCGATGAATCTTGTGTGCGTGCGTGCGTGCGTGTGTGTAAATATATGAGGAGCAGACTTTCTAAGTGCAGTTTGTCCTATAATCGCTAATAGTTTGTCCACGACTGATGGACACAATGCAGTTTGTTTGTCTAGGACATTTTCAAACGTTTATATAGATGTAAAGAGATGCATTTAGGTTGTCCATATAAACACAACTTGTAAAGGAACTTAAAAATATTCGTATGTTGGCGAAAATCTGAAAAATGGACAAACTGCACTTAGAAAGTCTGCTCCTCATAATGTATCAGCTACGTATACCATTGTATCTCCGAAAAATACACTTTTCTATATATACGTAAAATATACGTGTATCAGTTACGTATGCAGATATTGCAGATTTACACATACTATTAATATTATTTTGACAATTTGAAACATGTAATATTGAAAATTTTTACCTTAAAATCACTGAAAGATACAGATTTCTTATAATAATTTTTAATTGCATCATAAGAATATTGCATTTCCAATATAAGTTTGGTAGTCCTCAATAATTCCGAAACGTTATTACGAAAAATGTGTATGCACATATCTGCACTGCAATTAACTTGATATGTGTATGAAATAAAGTCACTAAATTTACAACACCTGGGTAGTTCCGTGGTCGAGGCTTCGGTCTCTTACGTTGAGCGCCCAGGTTGGAATCCCCGCTATTCAACTATGAGAGAAAAGTCATGTAACAGCTGTTAACCCCATTCTTTTAAATATCTCAATAATACATTGTTTCAATCAATTTTCAGCAACTAAATTCGGTTAGTGCAATTCTTATGTATGTACTTTATGCCGGATATACGTATTGTACGCGTATATTTTACGTCTGGTATACGTATATTCTATGTTTCCATTTACGTATATTATACGTATAATTAATGTAGATTGGCCGGTCATTTAGCCCTGTTCCTATACAAAGATCTACCTATCGTATATCTGGTATGTACACACATGTACACATTTACGTAGAATGTAAAGATAATCTACGTAAGTGTGTTGTATGGGTCTTATGTCGATTTCATTGTTTCTTATAGTATTCAAAATGTGAAAATTAAAAGAAAAAGCAAAACTTTTCTAACTACGGTATTTTTGAATCTTTCCTACGATTTTCTATAGGAGTTTTCTCTCTCTGTCAGATATTCTTAGCGGGGCCAATACCCAAAATTGCTGTACAATACACGTATATTTGTCTATCCGGGATGCTGCATTTTTAAACATTGATTTCCAGCTTTGATAAACCTGAAAATGAAAAATGAAAAAATGCGGGGTACCAATTCAGTTCAAATTTCTCAAATCTCCAATGAAAAAATGTAGTATGAAAACTGAATCGCGATATCGATTGCGCAACGGCTCGTTGCGCAATATCGATAGTCGACTCGACGAGAATGCACGCCGACGTGCGTAGTCGAATTACTTCCGCAGCGGCGAACAAACAATGCGCGCCCAGTTTGAATGCCCACGCGTGAAGGGCCCCAGGTGCGGTGCTTCCGGAAGTCCGAATTACGCGCCCAACAATATATCTCGATTCGTTAACTCCGCCGTGCGTATAATCGGAGTCGAACAATGCCGTCGAACGACTTGCTTTCATGCTGGAGAACGGGTACGATCGTACCCGAGAATCTGTAACGGGGTCAAACGAGTTTGACACGCCGGTGACACTCGCACCGCATCGCTCATGCACGAGATCGAACGTCGCGAACCGCGGACTGATTCCAGCGCTCTCTGCACTCGACCGCGCGAGTTAAACGAATCGGCTCGCGGTGCGCTCACGTTGTCGCGTGTATCCATCGCCGGTTGTATTGGGCGGGGAGGGAACAATGTTCGAACTGTTCCGAATCGCGATTCAAACGTTCCGCGATAACGGCGGGCGCGGTATTTCCGGGCTCGCGACGACGCGGCGGCGTAGCAACGAGTTCCACGGAACACCGCGGACGACGCTATCGTCGATCGCGCCGGCGTTCTCGCGCTCTGAAAAACACACGAGCGAAACGCACAGGGCGCCAGCTCTGTAAGGGGGGCGTGGCAGGGAAGGGACCGGCGACGATTTTCCGTGAAAAATCGCGGCGGAAGGACTCAGCCTCGTCCCCACGAGCAGCCGGGAAGGGAAAGGGACTACTTTTCCGTACACACGGCGCATGCGCGCCGCAGCCCTCGGCGGCCATTTTGCTCGCTGCCAGCAGCCAGTGGTCGGTCATACGCGACAGTAGTGAGAGGCTACCGCGACCACCTTGCGTTTCAGTTTCGTGTCCGGCACGTTTTTTTAGCGGTTAGTCGGCAATAGTTGCAAGTTACGCGCGGGCAATATGACGAGCCAAATGCAGGGCAGCCTCCTGGACGTGCTCAAGAAGAAGATGCGCCAGACGAAGGAGGAGATGGAGAAATACAAGGACGAGTGCGACGAGTACCACAAGCGGTTGCAAGTGGAAGTGATGCGTCGCGAGGAAGTGAGTGTGCGGTCCTTGTCCTTCGCGTTGACTCGCGCTGCGGATCGATCCCGAAGTTTTTCCTCGGCCGCCGAAGGAAACGCGGAAACCGGCGTCTCTGCGGGATCGATCGCGCTCGTTGGGCTGTCGAGGTTGGCCCGCGGCCCGGCGCTACGTCGTCCAATCAGGGAGGGGCGTAGACATCCACTTGCGCGACTCTTGTAACGTTCTTCCCACGAATTCTCCCGTCCGCGGATCGTCGATTATTCCGGGCGATTTCGCGCACCTGGCTGCGCCCGCGGGTTGGGCGTCGACGCGACGCGACGAGGATTGTTGACCCGGCACCGAGCCGGTTCGTCGTCTGGTGTATCTTTTTTTTTCCACTCTCTCACGGCGAAAGGACACGCTCAATCATTCGCGAGGGGATGAATATAGCGGCGTAAATATCGACGTATACGATGTAACGCGGGGCCACGAAATCACTTGATTGCCGAATTTTTCTTTGTCCTTTCCCCGTCGGCAAGTCGAATGCGCTCGTCGAGTAGATTTGGGTATATCTTGAGAAAGAGAAACGCGGGATTATTGCTTCCCTGATTTTCTGGCAATCTAATCGTGTACCTACTACAATTGGTAGCAGGACTGCTACCGGCTGTATGTGTCTCTGCTTTGCCGTATCTCGTAGGATAGGTACAGAGAATTCTTGAAATTTTCGTGGTATCGCGGTTGACAAAAGCATTGCCACATCCGCGCGAAAGAAAAGCGTGGCGTTTTTTCTGATTCATGGAAAGTCTGATACCAGTAATTTTACTGTATTTATGTACAATGCAATGAAAGATGTACACGAGGGTTTTCGAATGTTCCTACTATGCTGAAGAATAATTTTTTCTTAGAAACTAGTAAATTGTGATTGTAAATTATCACGATTTACTGTTTTCAAAGTAAAAATTATTATACCCTACTGTAAAAACATCCGAAAACCCTCGTGTGTACCTCTTTTATTGTAATTGCAATAAAATTCACTGGTATCAGTCACTTTGTGTTCCATGAAATTTCTTTGAGTACTTCTCTTATCAAGTAGGAGAAAAAAGGAGGACTTTTTATGATTCTTCTTCCTGTAGATTTCCATAGACAATTTCTATGAGAATCTGATATGTGCTTCAGACACAGCAATTTCAAATATCCATTAGAAAAGTTTTAAAAGGACGAATAGGAATTCCTTGGATTCTATGCGTTTCTAAGATGATAGGGAGGGATTTGCCGAATTTTATATGTATCTGCAAAAATAAATAAATCCCAAGATAAACATCTCTACATGCCGTTCTATTCGTAATTACTAATAGAACGTTGCAAGATTTTATTTGCTTCAACAGATAGACATAGAATCCAATACATTTCCATTCATCCTCAGATTTTTACTAGTGGGGATCTAGAATTGCTGTGTCTGAAGCACATTAAATTTCCATGTGGGGATTCTATAGGATTTTTACAAATTCTCTGTCAGAATCTATGAGAATCTGTGATAATTATGATATCCTTTCAAAGGGTTCGTTTTAAAATTCCTATGTGGTGATTCTATGGGATCTTTACAAGTTTTTTTTTGTGAGAATCTGATATTTTTTCAATCGTTCAATCGCACTTTCTTCCCTTCTAAACGCTGTCAATATCCAATTCATCTACTATAGCAGTCAATAGATTGTACTGTATTTACATTAAAAGAGGTACATATGAGGATTTCACGGTTGCTCCTACTGTGCTGGAAAACAATTTTTCCTCAGAAACTAGTCAATTGTGATGTAAGCTATCACTATTTAATATTTTCAAAAGAAAAATTACCGTATCGCATTGTAGACACATCCGAAAATCCTCACGTGTACCTCTTTTACTGTTAATACAGTAAAATGTACTGGCATCAGTTTTTTCATATGTAGCCATCCTTCAACATTTCTCCTATTTCCCTTAAAATGAAATATGTGGGGACCGTAACGCTTGCGAAATGTATGAGGCCAATTCCGATTTCGCGCGAGTATTTACCCGCATTATACGCATGAACAAAGTAGGCCAATTGCCACTGGCGCATTTCTTTTACAATAGTAATTAATAGTAATAGTAGTAATAGTAATAGTAGTTTAGTAGATTAATAAATTTTCAATTCTTCGCTCCAAATTTAAGGAACAAATTTTTGTTCCGAAATCAGTAAAAGAAGCCGAGTAGTCGGAATACGTATACGGTACTCATAAAGTATTTAACCTTGTTTTGTGTACAATTCGGCAAAGAATTCACGTGTCGTGTTATCAAGCGACTCATTCGTGTTGTTTTTCTGACCGTCGAAGGAATCTCTGCTTCTAAATGTAAAAAAAATTTCAGCATCAGCGTTAACACTAGTACTACCGCAACCGGTCAATTTGACCGGTATCTTATTCAGAGTTCCATTCAACCTCAATTATTTCGTAACCCGTAAGGTTTTGGTCAAAATTGGTACAATACTTTTTTGTAGAGTACATTTCGGTCTACAAAAAAGTTCTATAGCAGTGTGGACGAAAAATCCACGGATAACGAGATAATCACCCGCCAAAACGACCGTCTTATAAAGCGCGACCATTCGGTAGTTCTAGTGTTAAACGACCTACTCTGTACGTCGTCTTGTACAAGATCGATGCATGTCAGTGTCGTCTCGCGATATCAGCACCGATGACGCGTTCGCACGAGAACCGTTCGTCGGTGTACTTCAAATCTGATATCGACCAATTTATCGCTCGGGCTCTTATCTCGCGTAAATAGGCAGCGGGCTCTGAGTGAAATCACTCTTTTATTTTTCCACGATTGAATTCGGCCTCGCGCGCGAGAGACTCACCTTCGATGGATACGTGTATGTACCTATGTAGCATATACTGAGAGAAAAAGGATGTTTCAAGATGTAGCAATCAATCCCAGAAAGTACCTATAGAAGAAAAACTAGGTAAAAAATGTAGTGATGGGACGACAGTTATGAATTCTGTTAAATACTATACTGTAGGTATAGGATTTATATTTATGTCTGACGCGAAACTAAATTTTATACAATATAGTATTTATATAACCGAAATCATAATTACACTGTTATTAAAGTTAGTTAGTACTTGGTTTATTCTGCGTTTAACCGACTATATAGTATAATTTTTCTAAACTTACAGACTGATAAGTATGATAAGCATATAAACATGTAAACCTGACAAGTATATAAACATATCAGATTTCTGTTATTTTGTGAAATATTATTATATCACTAGATTTCTTAATTGGAGTTTTTCCCTTATACCTTATAGGGGATCGATCGCTACATTTTGAAACATCATTTTTCTCAGTGTAGCGGCAGTCTCTCCGACGGCGAATGAATAATTAAGGGCATAGGAGAGAGAGAGGGTCCCGGTCTGGCTTCTGTTGAGATTAAATGCCCCCCCCCCTTCCCTCCCCCCGCTACAACCTTTATTCTCCCCTGGAATTTACATGGCGAGAAACCTGCGAAAAATTCGTCCAGCATCACGGAACGCCCTGTCGAAGCTTTTATCTACAGATACGCCGGAGCGCCTTCACGGCTTTATTTTTTTCATCGGTGTTGTAATTAGAAAATCGTCCTCCCCCTGCAATTTACACGTCGAGAGACCGTGTCAAATTCGCCCGACGAGCCGTTGAATTTATCCACCAAAAACAGTTCAGATAGCGCGCTACGTACACGCGTCGTCTCGGTAATTTTTTAATGTTATTTCTCTGCGACGTAATTAGAAAATCGTTCGGTTCGACCCGCCATGGGCCTCTCGACTCGATGCACCGTGGTGTAATTATTGCATCTATATCAACGACACACACACACACAGCATATGCATGCTCCGTTCTCCGATCATACGAACGAGCCTCGCCGGTATTCCACTTCGGGGAATCATAATGAGCGTTCCCCCGTGTTTTTCTCGGTCGGTGGATCGGACGAAAAAAGGAGAAGCGAAAAAATCCGGCAGAAGCGCATCGCGCTTGGCGAAACCAGAACTTTTTCAAACGGTATAGGTACGACTCGTTGCACCGGAATGCACGACGAGGGCTTGGCATTTTTTTATTCTCTACACTGAAAAGAGCTTCTATACCGTAGTCATGATGAATATTTCGCTGGTGTACAAAAACTCATTGATCGTTGCGTTTATTTCCCTTGAATATTAACGTTTTCAGAAGTTGATACATAGTTCCAGTTACTTATCGATTTTTTTTATTTCAACGAAATTTTTATTTCGCTATATTTATAAGTATTCGTTTATTTACCAGGTAAAAACTTTTTTTCTCGGTGCACGCATTACGGGTGACCATAGAGACTCGGTTTACGCGGAAATTAGCAAAGGATATCCGGATAGTGTTGTATGATTATCACGACGTTGTACAAATTACAATAATTGATAATTACAATGATTGGAAAACTTGTTAAATAAATTGTGAAATTTATATTATAGTGTGATTCAAATTAATCGCTGTATTTTGTGTAATAAAATATTTACGAAAAATTACGCTTATATTGAATACATGTTTAGCATCTTATTTGTATTATTTTGAAACCATTTAATGTGACAAATATGCTTTCTTAATAATGACTCATAAAGCGCAAAACCTTGGTGCATTGGGTGAACTAATATTACCTAAAGCCATTGTACGATGTACGTATATTTGTCTATTTGGGTGGTTACTACAGTAAAAGCTTGCATACATGTACAAATCAAAACTGTTATACGAGTATGACAGCGATTACTGTTACGAGTATTCTTATCTCTGTGCAAATCGAGACTCGCTCCCAGCAAGATGGAATTCCTGATTGGTTAATTCTTTTGAAACCCATCCACGGTATTGTTTGCTCCCGTTAGAAGTGAGTTTCGGTATAAACCAGGTCATATCGCATACTATTGAGAAATAGCTCCTAAAGCATTGTCGCCGCGAACTATAGATCAATTCGGTTATCGCGTAAAAAATATTCATATTTTTTAATTCAATTTGTAATCGGTATACCCATTCGAAGTCACGCGAAAATGAAAATGTCCCAAAAAAACAATCATTCGCTGAGTTATAAGTATGTTTCTCTCTGTTGCATTGTGACGTCATCAAAAAGCCATGAGAGACGCACTTATATCAAGGAACAAGTGCGAGAGAGATAGAACTCATAATACTATTACATTTTCCAGCTTAAATAAAGACAAAAATGAAGAATAAAAAAATAAGGAGTAAACAATTTCGTCGAAATTTTTCAAATCGACAATACAAAAATTACGGAGGGAATCAAATTGCAATAAGTGACTCCGAAGAGAGGGTTCGCGCCGGATGTTGATATTCAGACGCAAGTCCTCTAAACGCTCGAAGGTCGAGGTCGTCGTATGCATTGCGATCTTCAGAAATACGGCGACCCTCTCTACCTCGGACTTTCGATTCTCCTTCTTCGTAGTTCTGGATGTCCGCGCGGCGTATACCTACCGGTGATAGAGTGAGAGAGTAAGAGAGAGACACGAGGTCATTGTCTCTCTCCGCATAGTTCCTTGTATAACGGTTACGTTATTACTCGTCGTTAGTTGGGAGATAGCGAGGCCGTGATGAGGACGCGCGCACAACGTTATGCGATAGGTATACATATACGTCACGCTGTGATTAATACCGCGATACAGCCTGAACGCGTTCGTTTATGGTCGAGAGGCTCGTCGAATGCGAATTCCTCCTCCGAGGCGCGTGTCTGGTTTGCGTTTTTTTGAGGCGCGTATGCTTGTTCGTCATAGAATCACGAGTGACGTGCGCCGCCAGAGTTGCTCGCGAGAGAATAATTAAATTAGTTTACAAATGTCGTCCTGCTCGGGAACTTATTTTCTACTGGTGGAAACTAAAGACTCGACCGTAGTATAGGTACCTATTTTATGACGTGCATGCAATATCGCGTGGCTGGATCGAGTCGCAGCCGTCATTATCCACAGTGGCGTCTCCTATTCTCCCTTTTCACCCTAAAACTCGCCATTTTCCCCATTTGCCTTTATAATTCGATATTTTTCCTCATTTTTTTCGTAGAGATTTCCTCTGCTTTCCCAAAAAAATAAAGAAGGCCTGTGAAGCCTGTTATCGTATTTTAATTTCCCTCTGAAAAATATTACGTACAATATTTCAAGTTAGAAGTGTGCCAAAAGTAACAGGATAAATCGCTGACATTTCTGAGTCGTCGAGTCAGCGGCGCGAAATATGTACGAGTATTAAACTGCTGTTCCATTGGCGATGAATCATTCTCCGCCAATATTGTTTCGCTGTATAACTCCGGTAGTGCGTAGATTTCGTATTCGTAAAGCCAAGTGAACAAAAAGTTATCTACTCGCTCTAACGTACCTACAATTCAAAATAGCGTATTCTAATCCTATATGGAAAAGCAGGTACCAGTAAATTTTACTGCATTTATAATACAAGAGTACACACGAGGATTTTCGGATGTTCCTACTGTGTTGAAGATGAATTTTTCCTCAGAAACTAGTAAATTGTAATATAAGTATTATAAACCATCGCGATTTAATGTTTTTAAAAGAAAAATTACTGTACCGCACTGTAAAAACATCCGAAAGTCTTCATTTATTGTAAATATAAAAAAATTTCCTGGTATCAGTCTTTCCGTGTAATCTTACAGTTTCAATTTTCATTAGCCATTCGATTCAATTACCCCACGCGTATTTACACACAGAAAGCAGACACTGATAACTTCGATAAAGTTTTTTTTTTGGGGACGTACAAATAAATCAGAGGATTCTCTTTTCATTTTCTGGTGCGTTGCGTGTTGCTGCAACACGTGCTGCAGTACACTTTGCTCCGCGTCAGCTTCGACGATCAATATATATAGGTACGTATGGTATGGTGGCTATAGTGCGTTGACGTTAGAATTATTAGTTCGCCTTAGGGATCTCGAGAGATGTATTTAATCAACGCAACTCGAATTATGAACGTAATTATATCGTGGAAATGTTCTCTTTGAATACCTCATTCAGACTTAACTCATTAGTGCTCAGTATAATTTTCAGTTGTTGAACAATTTTCGTTTACAGATATTCAATTGATCGTTTCTGCAATATTTACGAGTTGGTTTCAGAAACTGTACTATTTTTTTAAAAATAAAATTAATCTTCTGAGGACATTTTTTAAACAACGCGAAAATGCTTAATCCGATGCTTCAAATAAAAAATTGCTCGGCAACCAAATTTACGAGCGAGTATTAATGGGTTAACGATCTCCTTTTGCATAATTTTTGGAAAATTACAGAAGTTCCATGACGATACTCGCAGGAGTCGTTCGAGCGGAAACGATCGATATTTCAGTGACGCGTCGTGTATCGAATCAATTATAATTCCATCCGTCCGACGAGGGGGGAATATCGCACCTGTACTTGGATGCACGCACGAGGGAGGGCCCAGTACGAATTGACCCTAATTGTAACGAGAACAATGCACCACGCGGTCGCACGGTGGATTACCCTCTGACCGAGGCGCTTGTATTTGGTGGAAGTTGGCGCGCCCACTTTTGCGTTTATTCGTGCGCGCAACCTCGTTGCACGCTCGTGTTAGTGTAACGTGTATCGTGCGTATAAAAGGGGAGGGAAGGAAGGGCGACGCCGGTGTCTTATGTGTCGCGGGTCGACGGAAATACGACTGCCTATCTGTGCGTCGTGCCTTTCTCTCGAATTTCTAAACTTGGGTGCATTGCACTTATTTGCGGTGTTTAGTGATCAGAGAATTTTGGAAAATCTGGATCAGTATATCACGAATAAGTCAAAATAGAAAATAAGGAAAAAGTTGGAGAGCTTGATAAGTTTTCAAAAAAATTACATCGTCAATTAAATTATTACGAATAAGTCAAAATAGAAAATAAGGAAAAAGTTGGAGAGCTTGATAAGTTTTCAAAAAAATGACATCGTCAATTAAATTATTTATTTGATTATATATATATTAGTTAGAATAACTAAATATTTGGTTTAATTTACTAGTGTTTTGGTTAGAATAACTAAGTTCGTTTAACCTTTTACATACACACAACGTGGAGCAATGTGTTATTTCGTATTAATGATTTCAATTTTTTTTCCGAGAAATTAAAAAAAATTTGACAGGTACGAAATACTTTTAATGATTTTTCACCTCCTACAAAAAATCGCTCGACATTCAAATGGTTAGTTCTGGCCAATCACTGGGTTTATCATCTTCGTTAAGTGGCCGTTCACTGGTCGATTTATTCTAAGTTTAATTGACTCGAGGACATTTTTTTATCAATGTGGACACCGTACTTATAGCGTATCGCGGTTAAAAACATTTCACGGCTTTACTCCAGTCTTCAGATTTTTTTTTACCTTTTTTTCGTAACGTTTAGATAATCGTTGCTCGAGGCTAATATTTAAGTAGATATTAATGCCATTGGAGAACCTCGTTCGAAAACGATTAAATTCAAATTTGGGGAAAATCCCTAAAATGCAGACTTGGACGGGTTTTGGATGTGTGTCTATCTCGAGTGCTTGAACTTTGAAAAGTTACGATGGCAAAGTATCGAATTCTTTGAACGTTCTTTTCTCTTAATCTCAATTAATGAAAATAACGACTTAAATTGAGGGTTTTTAATGATTTTTACTGATTCTGATATAAGAACTCATTTTCAAATTCAATGAAAATTTGTAACAGCCTCAACTTTTGTCTTTCAATAATATACCCAGATGTGTGCGTTTATATTAGGAGGTTACATTGAAAGCCGCTCTTCTCCTGTCGATACATAGGCTCTAACTACTTATGTCGTGTGCAGCAACTCAAATACTTCTCGTATCACTCAAAATTATGGACATTCCTCATTAAGATTCAGTCATTAAACTCTGCCATTCTTGGTTAATACAAGTCTATGTCTATAACATGAGAAAATGGTAGCGTTTTTCTGATCGGTTTCTTCACATTAGGTCTATCTCCAATGGGTGGAGAATCTATTGGAGATAGACCTAATGTGAATAAACCGATCTGTAGGTTTAAAAAAAACGCTACCAGATGCCACCAAAACTCTTTATGCAAAATTTGGACTATGCGATTTGGTATGAGATTGAATTTACTCACCAGGAAAGAAACTTGAATCATTATTATCTCTTTATTTATGAGCTTTTGGATCATGTTTGTAATAGGCATCAGAAACACACGAACATTCTTTACAGTCTAAATAAACACTATCGAGTTTACGTGTTTTTAATGCCTTTCTCTACACACGTATTAAATTATCACACATGTATGTAACTATAAAAAGTTCATTCTAATACGTTCTGCATAATACTTTACTTAAATACGTTACATACATATGCGTACTTTAGTTAAATGCACACACGCACACAGGAATATATTCACTCCGGACGTCCGGATTCACAGCATTGAACTGTCGGACGGGTACACGCGGTGATCCGATCGGTTTAATTTTAACCTATTGATTTGACGTTTACGTTCTTTCCGGATGTAGCACATTGCGTTCCTGTTAATAGATAGAGACAACTGCAAACACAACGACTCAGAAAGATTCATTATACACACACATACAGGGTGTTCGGAAAAAACACCGACACAGAAATAGGGGTGATAGGTTACGTCATTACAAGTATTTTGATATAAGGGACCTATACCCGCAAGCGCGCCCCCTTCTGGAGATATCAACTTTTCTAGTTTATAACGACCGAGGTTGATCAAAGTAGAATAATAAGAAACGTATCAAGATGGTAACGAATATTTAATTTTACGAGATACAAAAACAATGTACTACAGCAAATGCTCAAAATGACGGCCACCCATGTCCATGCAACATCGGAAACGATTCTGGATAGATGTGCCACTGCGCAAACTGCTTGCGGAAAGGATAACCGCTTGGCTCGAGTCCTTGTACTTTTCGAAGATGATGCGGATACAAGGAGTTTTCATTTGTTTTTCAATTGTACAGGTAGACAAAAAACTCAATATTATTCTACTTTGATCAACCTCGGTCGTTATAAACTTGAAAAGTTGATATCTCCAGAAGGGGGCGGCTTGCGGATATAGGTCCCTTATATCAAAATACTTGTAATGACGTAACCTATCACCCCTATTTCTGTGTCGGTGTTTTTTCCGAACACCCTGTATATGGGGCATTCCACGCCACTTCAGCCACTCAAAAGATTAATATATCCCAAAAAATGTTTAATTATCAAATTATACGAGTGCAATGATTCTACGAAATTATACACCAATCCTATAAATACTGAAATAATCATCTTATTTTTATTTTTGAAATTGAAGGCCAAGTTTTATCGATGGTACCCTTTTTTTCCTTGTAGAAGGAAAATTATATACACAGTTACATCGTGGAACTCCCAGTCATTTTAGAGATGTATTGATTTTGTAAAAGAGAAAATCGGAAATTCACTGTATTTCTCAAACGACTGGGAGTTCCATGATGTAAATTTGTACAAAATGTTCTTTTTACTCGTCGAATGTAAATCCACAAAAAATCACTGCCGATAGGACTTAGCCCACAATTTCGGAAATAAAAATAAAAAGATACAACTACTCCGTGATTTATGGGAGGATTGATATGTAATTCGGCAGAATCGTTGTATTCGTATAACTTGATTTTTAGACATATTTTGAAATGCATTCATTTTTGGAGTGCTCGAAGTGGCGTGGAACGCCCTATACATATTATGTACTGAGGAATGTATCAGCAATCGCCTCGAAGCTCGAAGCAGGTTCGTGGAACGAGCGAGCGAGAGAGATCGGTTCAACGATATAGAATCCAGAAGATTTTACCGATGCGCGATATGCGATCTACAAGTGTGAAATCGCATTCCTATGTGTCGAGGATGAACATTTCTCCGTCCAACTTTGAACTACGATACACAATAGCGTTCGTATGAGTTTAGATCATTGTTGTAAGTCGAGTGGCCCGGGGCTATATGGCAAGCGATGTTATTCTATCGAGTGTTGGGTCGGTTCGAGGGACTTTCTACACGAAGCTCCGATTTCTGTCGACAATTTTATTTTAACTCTCCGCCGACATTATGAGTTTTTTAAGACCCCTTCTCTCCCTCTCTAGGTATATATCGTTTCATATAAAGATTCATACGATATTTGAGAGCAGACCCTACGCGCTGCTTTCTTTAAGAATAGTTTCGTCATAACATCATCAGTTCGCCGTACACATCAGATTATTCAATAAATTTACTGAGCTGATTTTGCTAATACCAATAGTTGAATCAAGTATACGGTTACTCGAATTAAGCGCGAATTAAATGTAGATTCGTTATAATCAATGAACATACATTTGCCTCAAATAAGTATTCTTGGCACTATTCATGTCGACGGTTACTTGGATCGGCAAATAATTTTTCTCAGTGTAGTACTTAGGTATTTTTTTCAGTTCGCAATGTCACGTGTTCGAGGTGCTACGCCGAGCAAAAATATAAGCTTGTTTTAAATAAATATGGTAGTCGAATACTTCTAACGCGGCATATTTACTTGATTCGAATGAATATCGATTGGATGAAACCATTATTCGATTGCGTCATTAATATTTAAATTAGATCTAATCGATATTCATTCGAAATAAATAAGTATGCTGTTAGGACTATTCGATTGCCATATTTACATATTTCGAACAAGCACATTCCTCAGTGTAGGGATACGTTTCAAGATAAAAAAAGGAATGTAGGTATTCCTAATTCTACAGACTACACATAACTCCACTTTCTCAGATTTTCCTCTCCTTCTATTCCAAACTGTCAGCTGATCGGTTCGATCGTCAAACTGTCAAACCTACATTCGTTTGGAAAGAATCGATCTCGAGAGGACGGGAAGAGAAAATCGCGCGAGCTTTGCCATTCAAAAGAAATGCGTCGAGTTCGCGGTTCGACAGTCGTGTTACGAGTTCTCCTCGAACTCCACCGACGAGCCGAACACTTATCGTTGAACGTCTTTCGTATTTCAGGCCGAGTCCGAGGTCGCCGCCCTGAACCGTCGCATCCAACTGTTGGAGGAAGATCTGGAAAGATCGGAGGAGCGTCTCGCCACCGCCACCGCCAAACTGGCGGAGGCCTCTCAGGCCGCCGACGAGAGCGAGCGGTGAGCACTCATTCCTGATTCATGTTCCTCTCGTTATTCACCCCTAGGTACCCCCCGGGCTTGTGCCACGCGAGCCTCTCGCAACGCCGCCGAGTAAGCGGAAAGTAGAATCGTCATCTGGAAACTGAGCTTTGAGGGTGATCGCGGACGATGAAGTTGCAAAATTGAGGAAGGGGAAGTTTCTCGGTCGGATTTATTTCCTCGCCAACGTCGCGATGTTGTTTGTTTTTGGCGTTATGTTCAATATAACGGATTACTGAGAAAAAATTCGTGCACTGAAAAAAAAATCAGCCAACCATAACCTCTTGGAGCGGCCGACTAAATATATAGTTATTTCGACAAACGTGCAGTTAGAGTAACTAAAATTTCGTTGGGGTGATTCAATATTTAGCCGCTTCAACTAAATTTTTGTTCAAACAACGATATACTTATTTGGCTGTCCGTAGTCTCAAAATTAAGTTGAATCAAAAGTTTTTTCTTTCTTAATGTATAGAGGACACTATAATTCGTTTGATGACATTTAACCTTTCACACAAACAATTTCGTTGAAATATCTAAATTTTTTTCTTAGTGCGGACAAAAGTTTTTTCGATCGAAACTTTCTTTAGAGAATCGGAAAGTTTTAGCTGCGCGTAATATCCGTTTGTTGAATTAAGTCGAGTGTTTATTTGATATCGAGGCGCATTAATTAGATAAAAGTCAATTTTCCCATATAAAAACTTCTGTCAGGTTCGTGGATAAAACATTTCTTCTGCAACCGAAAACCGTACAAGCTTGATGCATTCGTCGTCGGTTAACTCTTGCGTCGAGCTCTTCTGCATATATTAAAACAGTCTCGCGTGTTTATCTCGGCGATTCCAGGAAAAGAAAGTGGAAGTTGTCCGCCGTGTGTAGATGTTAATGTTATTTACTCCGTGAGTCATTGCGCGAGAGTAATAGACGCGCGCCGTTTTCGATTTCGATTGATTTTCAGCGCTGCGCCCTTCGCGTCGCGTACACTGGAAGAAATCAATGTAGTTGTGACAACTATTTGGTATTCAACTGCTCAAGTTTGGCAATTAGCAGCAGTTTTTATAGTTGTAACTTTTAGTTGTCGGAACAGAGAGTCGTTACGACAACTGTACAAAACTCGAGCAGTCGAGTCTAAAATAGTCGTTACGATTGCTTTTTTTTCTCAGCGTAGCATCGACGTGTCTCGTCTCAGTTTCCAAACGACGTGAAAACGCTGGCAATCGCCGACTCGGCGGCGGTCCTTCCATCGAGAGGACGTTGTTTCCTCGGAGGTACAACGTCGTCCATCCAATTAGTAGCACGTAATCGATAACCGCCGACATTCTCCACGATTCACCGTTGGCCTCGAGCGAAAAACGCGCGCTCGAAGAAGGCGGTCGAGAAACTTGGTATCCTCGTAACTTATTTATCCTTTCGGAAGCAGAATCACTTCTGCACCTATCGGGAATATCGCGGCAATCGCCGGTTTTGGCTAATCGATAGAAATGGCGAAATATATTTCGTGCAGAGATGAGCCTTTATTATAATTTCTACCATTTGCAGGGCTTCCAGTTGGTCATTTTTTTTTCTCCAATCAAGTCAATAAAAAGTCATTTTGAACTTTAAAAGTCATTAAGTCATTGTTTTTGACATTTCGTCCCTCGACCCGTCAAATAATTTCACAATACCTTTTCGCGACTAAAACGCTGCAACAATTTGCACGAGTTCTCGAGTACCACTGTGTATTTCTTGTAGTATGAAAATAGGTTTATCTTCCATTTGTTATCTTCCATACCTTACAATTTCAATGTGTTCTTATGAAAATAAATGATTTCGATTACAAATTTCAATCACTTTCTTTCAACATTATTCAACATTATCCTCAAAACTTAAGCGAATTTATTACAAACGCCGTTAAGTTGCGTTTTCTTATCCCTTCCTAATGCTCTGATGAGGAAAGATTGGTCATTTTTTAGTAATTTCTTTCAAATCAGGAGTCATTAAAACCTACTATTTTTTAACATCTGACTCGATGGGAGCCCTGCATTTGTTTTGTTATATTTCCGCCCTTCTTCGAGAAATAGACATTTATACACTGAGTAGTGTTGCATAGATATTTCTGAAGATGCCACGTTCTTGACCGTTATACGCGAAGGTTCTTCGGATGGAGAGAAAGGAGAAGATATTTATCAAGCGTCCTATATCCTCAGTTGCCTTGATCAACTCCGACGCATCGTCGAGCCAATAACGCGCAGTCAACTAAGATAAAAAAATACTACATACGAATCATATTATCCGATTAATTCTTATCTCGAATTGAAACAAGATTCTCCTTTCTCTCCGCGTCTTCGAACCCCCCACATTTCGTCATTCGAAAGTCGCCGCATTCCCGACTTCAATATTTCCTCAAGACGCGTAGAAATACGAGCGAATATTCGCGTACGCAATGCAGTTTGCACGTAAAATGTAATATTTTTCTTATCTATGAATTTTCTAAATCACACAGCGAAACGTAAAACGCCAGTTCGATTGCGTATTTAGAATTGACGAGAAATTAAGATCGATCTACGTACGTGCGTTATTAAAATGTACACGAAGTAAAGTCGATTAGTTTTTATATAAAATATTTCACATTCAATTTAAAAAGTACGATACCTTTTAATCATATTACTATTGGCGTCACGCAAACTGTATCGCGACGCGATCACATCACGTAATACTGTGACGAATCTGTATAAAGGAAAATAGGGTCAAGCGAGGTAGTCAAGTTGGCCCCTGGTTATCGTAATCTATAATGAGAAGCAGGGGCCAGCTGCAATACCCCGCTCTCTCCCCATCTATTTTTATACCGTTTAATGGACGCCTTTGTGTATACATATATGTGTACCGGGTGCTTTAAACGTCAGTCTCACTTAATCGTAATCTCAACGAATTCGCTAGCGATTCGTTGTGTGGAGCGCCGATATCTACCACCGTAGAACGACACGTCTAATACTCGTTTTTTGAAACGAAGAATATTCGTCACCTTCCGCGCTGTAATCTTTGCCTGGTATACATGACAAGGCAAATTGGCGTCGACGGTATATCGAGTGTGTACACAAAGGCTAGTTTTAAACGGGCTGAGATGTTTTGGAAGAACAAACAAGATTTTACTGTTCCTTGTAGACAATTTTGTTAAATTCGAATCGAGTGTTCGGTTTATATGTAGGTAATAAACCTCGTTAGTATAATAATTCAATTGGAGACAAATTTTTTTCTGATTTCTATTTTCTTTGGCTCTTATTGAGAAGGCATGCGCTCAGGGATATAATTGCTAGTGTCAGAAAAATGTTTCTTCAATCGAGAACATATCTTACAAATTTTGAAGAATACAGATTCCTGATCGAAGAATACATATTTTTCATTCAAGAATACCGTTGTGGAAAAAAGACATTCTTCCTGTTCAAAAAGAAAGCAATTATTCGAGCCTATCAAATGTTTCCTTGTACGAAGAAAGCCATAACTTCATCTTCAAATTTTATCATATTTTTGATTGAAGAGAACATTTTTTGACCCAGCAATTCCTGATATCTATTGGTAAGTTTGAGAAGGACGAATAGGAATTTAATGAATTCTATGTGTATCTAAGATGATGAACAGGAATTTACCGAATTTTACGTGTACCTATTCGCAAAAATAAAGTTGAATCCCATAAAAAAAATTAAAATCTGTAGAACGTTACAAAACTATTCGTTTCTATAGATACACTTAGAATCCAATACATTCTCATTCATTCCTCTTAGATTTTTGTTAGTGGGTATCCAGAATTGCTATGTCAAAAGCACATAAAATTCTCAAGGGGGTTCTATGAGATTCTTACAATTTTTTTTATGAGAATCTGTGAAAAACTAACTATTTTCAGTAGCGATAGTAACGTGTAAATAAATCTCTTTTTGAGATATAGACATGAATTTTTATAATTTCGTCAATTGAAAGATGCAAGACGCATCTGTGCACATATCCTTTTTATCAATTCAATGATTTCAATTATACGTAGACATGAGGTGAAACATTTTATACTTTGCAGTAATTCAGATAAAAGGCAACCGCAGAATCGAATTACAGCGAAGCATGAAGCGCATCGTCTTGTATCTCGAAGCCTCGGTACATTTACGTTCACGCTTTGCATTTCGTCACTTCGAGCGATTGTTTGTTCTTCCATCGTATTTGTGTTTCGACGTAAGTACGTTTGCGTACGTCCGAGAATAACACGAGGAGAATGGCGGGAGAGAGACGGAGAGAGGTAGAGTGCCGGATGACGGGACGCGTGCCGGAAGTTTGAAAGTAGAAGCGAAGCCTGCGACGTGTCGAGAACCCGATTGCGCGCGATCAATTCTTTTATGGAAAATATGCAAACGGGTCTGAAATAACGTTCCGTGCGCTATGACGCGCTTGCTTTCCAGGAATATTTCTCCTTTTCTATAACATTTCTCCAGGAACATACGGTCGCCGTATCAATTTTAAAGTTGTTTTGCACCTTTGGGTCGATGTTAAAATTGCCCTGCTCCCCATCTTTACTACCCGTTGCGAAGCTTATTCGCCGGTACAGCGGATTTCATATTGGCGTGTAATTTGTCGGCAATAGCGAAAGCCAAAATCAAAATTGAGTGGAACGATCGAGATGAATATTCCGGCGGTTAAAATGGTTGAGGTATTTGGCTCTATCGTTACATTTTATTCTAATTTTAGCTTTCGGTACAGTTACGAAATTTTTCCAGAAAAGCTGCTAACATTGGCGAGTACACTGAAAGAAACATTTGTTTGGTAGTAATAAACGTGTTTTTGGATATTTCAAAGAGCACATTTACTTTGATTCGAATGAATTGCGATTTGATTAAAATAATATTTAATTAAATCAGTAATATTTATATACCTACGTTCTCAGTCGATATTCATTCTAATCGAATAAATGTACTCTTTCGGACTGTTCGAAAACATGTTAATTTTGATCGAGTAAAATTTTTTCTCGGTGTAAGTTTTGCTACGGATTTTATATTCCTTTTATTCTTGTCAATTTTATCAGTGATTCTTTTGACACTTGGCGTACCGGTAACCAACTATATGTACGTATGGCAATCCACGCAATTTTGGCTACTCAAAGATAAATATATTTTTAAAAATGTCTAAAGACCAAGTTATACGAGTACAATAATTCTGTCAAGTTACAGACCAGTCCTCCCACAAATCACGGAGTAACCGTGTACCTTTTTATTTTTATTTTTGAAATGGAGGGCCAAGAAGTTTCATCAGCGGCATCTCTTCCGTGTACCGTTGATATGATTACTTCGAAGACGAGAGTCCTCATCCGGAAAAGCAACGTATTTGAGATATACGAAATAAATATTTCAAAAGCATGTAATGAATATTCAAAATATATACATTTTTGCTGCTTTTTATATATTTCGCGAGAACTTAAATTATATTTTTCATATATAATAATTTAAATATATTTTGAATGTATAAGGAAAAAATATATTTTAAGTACCTACTTGCGAAGTGTACAAAAAGTGGCAAATATTTTGAATACTCGTTACATATACTAAAATTTTGTTTATATCTCAATTGTATAATTTATCCGTGGGGAAGAACTGGTTCGTAACTTGTTATTTCAAATTTGATTTTTAGACATTTTTTCATCTTGAATGACCAAAGTGGCGTGATCCATGTGCCTTATATGTGCCGAGTCTGTTTGAGGCATATGCGTCACCGCGTCTGTCCGATAAGCCGCAGAGGTTCCAAAATGCGTATCCACACGAAGTGTAATCGCGACGCAGTTGGCATTCAGCAGGTATAACACATCGCGCCTCCTTCGCCCGTCGCTGACGCACAGGAAGCCGTTTATTTATTCATTTATTTTGCCGTCTCGAATGCAACTGTATCCGTTCTCTCTCTCTCTCTCTCTCTCTCTCTCTCTCGCTTTCTCTCTCCTCTCCTTCCAAATCACGGGAAAGGAGGAAGGCTGCTCCTCTTTCTGAGACTCGCTCCTCTCTCGTGCGGATCCCGATCAGGCGCCACGGGATCGCGGAGCGTCTCAATGGAACCTCGCGCGAGATAAGGCCGAGCTAACTCGATTTTGCCCGTTACGTTCTCGATGAGGCACGGTGATCTCATGCCCCGTCGACGGTGACGTCACGGCGCTAACTCTTCAATGTTGAAAGAACGAGCTGTCGCTCGGTTATGCACGTCGGCGAGAGCCGAGGTCGCGTCGGAGTAGGTGTAGGTAGCACGCGTGTGTATGGATGTATAATATATTTCTCTAGCCGGGAGGTTTAAGGGGTCGGATGGATCACCCGTGCCCCCCACGGATAAGATGTATATTTAAGATACATAAACAAATTTTAAATATATGTAACGAGTATTCAAAATATCTACGTTTTGACACTTTTTGTATACTTTGCAAGTACTTACAAAAATATATTTGTTGAATGTGTTTTGAGTGTATTGACACAAATTGTACTTTCAATATCTTAATGCCGTTAAGATTTTTATATATATCTTGAATGTATAAGAAATATTTTTTCTACGTATATGTAAAATATGTTTAAGTTTTGTGGAAAACATTTTAAGTGTTCGCGAAGTATAGAAAAAGCAGCAAAAACGCATATATTTGAAATACTTGTTACATAGATTTTAAATTCTCTTATACTATATCTCAAATGCACAACTTTTCTGTGGGGGTGTACACGGTTGTTCGATCGATTCGTGTCATTTGGACGCGTGGACCGTGTCATCGTGCCATTTTGGAAATCCCGGACGTCATTTTTTTACCGATCAAGAAATTAAAAATCGAGTCCAAGTTTATTGTCTTCGACGAAAGAACGTCTATCGTACCCATTCGAGGTTACACGGAGCGTGCAGTTCCGTAATCGTTTGAAATCTGACCCAGATGTTCGCTCGAATTTTGCTTGTACCCGATACGACGGCTTTCTTATTAGTGCACCGAGAGAAAAAAGTGGGTTGAAAGATTTAGTTGGTTTAAATTTTAATTGAAACGATTATGTATTTATTTAAATTAAGGAAATTGTGTTTGATCCCATATTTATTTATTCATAGCAAGCAGATGTGAGTAGATATTAATCACACTAAAAAGATATTTAATTGCTTCAACTGCACACAAAATAGTCAGCTATGGCGAACTAAATATGTAAAGTTGTAGCAACCAAATATCTACTTGGAGTGATCAAGACTATATAATAGATTGGTTGTGAATAAATGTGTATCGGATTGAACAGAATTATATAAATGAAGAAAATATTTAATTGCTTGAAATAAATCAAACCGACTAAATCGATTCAACTGATTTTTTTTTCTCAGTATACACCCGAGAGAAAACTTGTTGACTTCAAATAAATATGTTATCGAATAGTCCTGAGAGCATATTCATTTGATTCGAATTAATGTCGAGATTAAATTTATATAAATATGATCGATCGAATTCAATAATTGTTTAATTCAATCGACAATTATTCGATCAGAATTACTTAGTTTGAAAAAAAGCATGCCGTTCAATAGTGAACTGATGAATGTTGATTATATTGATACACTGAGAAAAATAATGCTTCTAAATGTAGCAACGAATTTTAGAAAGTATCAGGAAAAATCTCCAAGTAAAAAATCTAGTGATGGTACAGTTACGAACTCTGTTGAATACTATACTGTACAAAATTTACTCCTGTTAGTCGTCGATACAAGTCCTGTACGGTATTTAATCGAAGTTGTAACTGCACTATTGTTAGATTTCTTGGTGTTGTGAGGAAAACCTCATACTTTCTAGGATTGATTGCTACATTTTGAAAGGTCATTTTTCTCAGTTCATAAATATTATCGATCGAATCGATTATTTCAATCCAATCGACGTTGATTCGAAGCGAATAAATATCCGCTTGCGACTATTTATCAGCATATTTATTTGACTCAGGCAATTTCGGCTCGATAGATTTTCCTCGACGACGAGATAGTTTTCATCCCCCTGCTCTCGTCGCCGATCGACCGCTCGTTCTTGTTCAACGAGAGCACACCCCTACCACCCCTAACATCCCCGAACCAATCGCTACAATATAGGATACGCAAGGCCCTCGAAAACCGCACCAACATGGAGGACGACCGGGTATCCCTGCTGGAGCAGCAGCTCGCGCAGGCTAAACTGATTGCCGAGGAGGCGGACAAGAAGTACGAGGAGGTGGGTCACGAAGTCTCGCGAGAGAAACGAAATGCGATGTCGCGGGGGAGTCGAGGTCGGTCACCGAGCGACGACGACGCGCCTCCGGTTTCGCAGCCCGTCGCGTCGTCAGCCCGAGAAGATCCTGCCCTCGGAAGCCTCCGTGACTCTGGGCGCGATCGGGCGGGATAGTCTCGCTCCGTGGCCAGCCTCGTCCTCTCCCCATGTTTTTCTCTCCACTCAGGTGCAGATGCAGAACAGCCGAGCCGCAGCCATACGTCATTCTCCCCACAGCTCACCATTCGAATTCCCCCTTTATTAATCTGACTTTCCGTTCGACATGTAAAGCGCCCGCAAGGTTCTCGAGAACCGCAGCTTGGCCGATGAGGAGCGCATGGACGCCCTTGAGAATCAGCTGAAGGAGGCCAGGTTCCTCGCGGAAGAAGCCGACAAGAAGTACGATGAGGTTCGCGAACCCACATCAATCAAAAGTGGCTGCAGTGATGACGATGGTTCCTAGCCGATAGTCTCAAGTGCCTAACCCTAACTCGCTGTGTGCTCGCTCTGTCGACTTCAACGCGCGCTCTATTCCGTACACCGGGTAACGGCCGTATATCTCTCCGCGTGTGTATTCTCTCTGAAGCCGGAGAGGGAAGAGAGAAGCCCCCATCGGTCGTGCGCTTCGTTGTTCTTTCTAGTCCGCGGAAGATGAGAAAAAGAACGATCGACTGTGTCCGGAGGATCGAAACTCCGTTCAATGTTCATACCTGAAGTGTTTTCTGTGTCCAAGGGTTGGGAGGGAGGGTTATGAGAAATCGTGGGGTGGTCGACGAGGCAAAGTTTCGTCGTTTTGTCGTGCGATGAAAGTAGGAAGGAGATGAGAAAAGAAAAAATATCGATTCGATCTCATCGACTGACCCGGGCGTCGAGAAGAAAGTGAATCTCGGCGCGTATATATATTTAATTTCATATAAATCATTGTCCCCGTCGCGGTTCAGTGAAGTGTGCGAGAAAGAAACGAGAACGAAGGAAGTATATGTATATACGTTGAGCACGGGCAATATGTGGTGCTTCGCTATAGTGTTACAACGCGTTATACATGTTCGGGCAGTTGCCGATCGATAGCGATCGGCACGGAGGGAGAGCGGGGGTCGACGTTTCTCTCTCTCTCCTCGATTCGAAATTCGACGCGTCGGTCGCGTTAAAAAAAAATTATTTAATCTCACGTAGAATAGTCAGGATCGTTCAATCGACGCCAATAAACGAAACGAATTTGATGAGATATATCGGTCGTATATCGACATCTTCTCGTTTGCAGATATTTGCGCGAATTGCGTGGTGATATATATTTTTTGTTAATATTTCTTTACTCACATATTTAACTCGTGCTTTGTAAGGAATCGATCGCGGAAACGAAGAGAATATCTACGGTGTGTCGTTATAGTGTCATCGCGACGCGGGAGCTTTCGTTTTAACTTAGTTCTGTGTTGTGATTCGTTTTTTTCTTTCCGCTTTTAAGCGGGACTTTCGCACGGTCCCCGTGATGACGCGCGATTGTGAATTCGCATCGAGGTTCGATTTTACGGTATTCGTTTGCAAGCGTTTTCATAGTAGGTACACTCGAAAAGAAAGGTTGAATCCGTGCGAACTATTTGTTATACTCATGCTCGAGGTCCAAGCACACCTGACCGATGATTTTGGGTCGCATGGGCGAGAAACAGAGGCGAGTAAATTATGCTTAACTCATTTCGCGATATCCTCGTTGCCCGGGTTTCTTTTGACTATATCTTTATTATTTCGTTATTTATTCATGGTGGCCACTCAATTGGAAAATCGGGAAATGTCAGGGAATTTAAGCGGCCAGGGAAAAGTCGGGGAATTTTGGATAAATCTAGAGGGTTTTAGTGATTATTCTCCAATTATTTCAAGTTAAAATTGTAGCAATTTCGATTGAAATTATTACATCACATTAACTCAATCCTGAGCAGTAATACGCTATTTAAATATAGAGAAAACGTATCTGTGTATTTAAAATTTTTAATCTGCATAACTGCACAGAGTGGCCACAGACCTGGAAAACTGGGAAGTGTCAGGGAATTTGATTCGTCAGGGAATTTCGGATTTATACTGGAAATTGCAAGAAAAAAAAAAGTGGAGGTAAAATAATTTCTCACAATTTCACTGTTGATAGATTTCACAATGGAGTTTGTGCTGCTGCTGTTTCAGATATCACCAGTTATCATTACAAAATATGAAATATTTCGATTGGGACAAATACGTAAACGTTTTTTTCCTCACTCATGCCCATTTCGAGGCCTTTTCCAGTCTACTTTTAGACCGTAAGATGGCGTTTTTCCCGCGTGACACCGACTAGGAGTCCGTGTAGAGTATTAAAATCACTTTACTCGGACTGACGCGAATACTTAGTCGCAGTAACGGAACGTGAAATGAGCAGAGTATAGCTATCTCACTTCGTCAGCTGACACTGTTGCACTCTGATTGGCGCGATTGCTTAGTCCGAAGTGGGTCTTTTTCAAATTGACGATCGCAACGTGAAATTAACCGTATCGAATCGATTCATTCGAGTCGACTGACGGACGCACGAGAGTATACCGAACCCCTATAAGTGTAAAATCAAAATATGAAGAGAAAAGGCGTCATTATCCCGAACAGCGATGAAGAAGGCGACGAAATGGGCATTCGTGAGGAAAAATAGTATATGTCATTCGGCTTTAATCCTCGGATTTTTCAGATTATGTTCATGTCGTAGAACACACGACCTGAGCCTTGAACACAGTCTGAAAAAGCCTCGGATTACCGCCTTATGACATAAGATACTATTTCCAAAATATGTGAACTATATTAATGCGGCATTTCAATTGTTTCTTCATATTTCGCAGATTAAAAAGTCAGAGAAAATGAGTGATTTTAGTTAGGGAAACCGGGTAAAAAGTCAGGGAATTTTGCGAGTAAAATTGAGCGGCCACCTTGTTATGTTCTCTTTTTCACATAGCGAATCGCAGTCACAGTAATACACGCGTGATTTTTAGTACCAAGCGAAGAGTTTACTCGGTGTCTTTCCTCGATAGATCGAGTTACCGCGGGTAAAAAACTCTTCAGGTGGGTCGTAAGCGAAGCGACGAGCGAATACATTTTACGTCGATGGAAGCAAAAGCGCATTTGTAATATTGATATGCGCACTTGTCAGTCGGAATCGCGTTCTTCCAACTATCTGTTATTGCATCTCTAACTCGCTTTCTTCTTTTTTTTACATCTCACAGTATGCGTGCCATTCCAAAGACTAATCACGGTACGCGGGAAAGGAGAGTTCTTCTTAGCGTCGCTGTTTAACCTTTAGGAGATAAATTTGATTCGATATTTGTTCGTCGTTGTGCTCCATCATTGCTCGATGGTCCTCTCTATTTTAGGACTCTGAGATGGACCCGCATAGGTGGACGCTGCAGTTCCATAACAGCAACCGAGTGTGCATTGTTTCTCACGTGTTTCCCTTTGATTTATTTCGACTAATAGCATTCCACGAATAAATTGCGCGAGCGAGCATCGCGCGCGCATCCAGCGAGCTTTGTTACTTCTTCCATCGGAATTCTCTATACGATATTTTGCTCGATGCTGCATAATCGATAGACGTGATATTTCTTAAAATTCTTCTCGGAGCACGCGCGCGATGCTTGTGAGAGATGTCACGGCTGGTCGCGCGCATGTGGACTCTGCTCCAATTTCTATTTTTCATATAAAAAATAGATTTTTTTATCGAGAAGTCTCGATGCCGTGACGTCTCTCGCCTTGTGTGATAAATGTGGTTTCGCTTATATGAAGAGAACTCTTCACTGAATGCCATTATACAAATAGGCGGAAGAAAGAATACAATTATCTCGATTTCGAAATCATTAGAAGCATAGTTTCTCCTTCAAGATGAGATGTGTATAGATCATCTGTATAAAAGGTACACTGAGAGAAAAGAGTATATTAATCACTGTTATGCTAGATTGACATTTTAAGGAAAGTATTGCATTCGTTGCTTTACCATAATATGACGGCAATTGACATACATTTAGTGAAGTTCACTAGACGTATGTCAACTGTTGTCATACAGTAAAACAATGAACGCAACACTTTCCCCAAAATGTCAAATCTATTGTTATCTAGTATTATGCAGTATAAACAGTGATCGATATACTCTTCTTTCCGTGTACCTATACTTGGATGTTTACTTTTTAAAAATCAATACAAATTAATTCTTTGTTATTGTTTTCACAGAGAAATTGGTACGATAAGTTGTACCACATTGGGAGAAATTTTTAGAATGAATTATGAATAAGCATTGAATTCTTTACAGTAAAGAAATTACGTTAATAATTAGAGAATTTAGTAAAATTTCCCCAAAAGTTTCTACTAAAAATTTATTAAGAATGATTACCAATTCGTAGAACATAAATGATTAGTAGACCTGATTGAGTATTTCTTCTAGTGTGCCACTTTTTGTTATTCTTCGACAGTAAAATTTACCGCAAATTGCTTTTCTTTGTTGTATCTATACGGCAACATTAATCGCTCCAATTTCTCTGTATTAAACAATGTCATTCCGCATGCAACCAATCGTTGCAAGGCATTACCGGAAGATTGTCTCTTTTGATAGCGATCGCCAATACACGCGACGACGAAAAGTCCTCCGGGACTTGTCGACGCGAAACAATTTGTCGGAACGGAATAAATGCAATTGTTGTCGTTGACACACAGGTCGCCCGTAAGTTGGCCATGGTCGAGGCTGATCTCGAGCGTGCTGAGGAACGTGCCGAGGCTGGAGAGTCGTAAGCATCGTTTCTTTCGTCGAGCGTTCGAGTTGTCGTTGACGTTAATCCGCTGCACTTTACTCCCCGTGGCCACCCCCTTAATTTGTATTTTTCGTCCGTTTGTTTCATCAAATTACACGAGTGGGCTAATTTCCTCAGGTTTTGCACTAATTACGTGGCCGTCACGTGCACCAGCGTCATCGCACAAAAGGCTCAGGATGAAAACGTGTAGACTTATCGGGAGAATAGAAGTCTTCAATTATGTTCCAATTATTACAGAAAATAAGGAAAAAAGTCAAAATATCTTAACTTTTTCAGAAATTTGTTAGAGAAACTTTTCCATCAGGGCAAAGTCAAAATCATCGGGGTCGATCGCGATTGGTCATATACTTATTGTATATTTCTGCTCGCGTTTTATCCTATGCCTTTCGTGTGCAGGAATCAACCACGTGCGCTTAATGTTATGCACTTTACTAATTCGAAGACGACCTCGTCGGACAAGAAAGGAAAGTGAAGAGGAGGAGCTGCTGGAAGAGAAGATCCGGAGGAAGACTGCGTCCCCGTTTATTTCTATCCGCCCTGTTTACATTGATTTATTTGCATGATAATTACTCGTCTACCGTTCCTTTGGTTTTATCGTTTGCTTGGCATGACGCGTGTGGCTGTTGACCCGCAGGTTGCCAGGAAGCTGGTTATGATGGAGCAGGACCTCGAGCGTGCCGAAGAGAAGGCCGAACTATCCGAAGCGTAAGTAGATCGTTTGTACGTGTGTATGTGTACGTTGCACGATCCTTGGCCATTTTGATTTTTCCCTCGATTGGGAGATCGAGACTCCGATATTGGAATAATCGGCGTGCGTTCGTTTCGTTGAAACTACATCATTCGTTTTTAAATTTGGTCGTAACTTTTTCGCTTTTAATCAGATTTTTCGAAGGAGGTTCTTTCAAAGTATTTCGGTTTGATATTTTCATTTAAACTACGCCTTTTAAGTCGATAATGAGCAGTGCATAAGAAATACCGTAACGTCACATTACGTGACGGTTGAATGAGTACCAAGATGAGGAGCGATAACGTGACTAGGTAGTCGCATTAGTATAGCTCGAGGTTTGGACTGAAGAATAACTGTAACTCTTTACTTTGCTATATTCATATTTAACAGTTTCATAATTTGATCTTTATGGAATATAACTTAAAGTTATTCGAAAGGACATTTTATCGTTTGCCCCTGCTATTGCAATGAATTGGAGAATCGAATGCACAAGCGATGCAATATTTATGAACATTTTGGAAAGCAATCTGCAATTATAACGGTTATTCCGGTATCAGAGTCTCGCAGTACTGGGATGGTTAGCCTGAGAAGACGAAGAGAAAACGTCTCGCCAATAATAGTGTTGATGAACTTGACAGAGACTCACGGACAATTTTTAAAATTCTTTTTTACAGTAAGATCGTCGAGCTGGAAGAAGAACTGCGCGTCGTTGGTAACAACTTGAAGTCTCTTGAGGTGTCCGAGGAAAAGGTAAAGCACTATTGGATTTATTCATCTTTCAGGCACTTATCGATCTACCGATTCAGGGAACGAGTTTCCACCGTTCCACGGGTTCCTCCGTTAAGGAGGTTCTATTTGTAATGACAGGGTGGCTATAGAGACGTGGAAACATTTTTCTGGGAGTTATAAAAAAAAAGCAGAGCTAATTTCTTGAACTTTCATCATTGAAACATTTTACGATACAATTTGCGCTGCTGCTTCTTTTCCAGGCACACTGGAACCGATAAACATAAGTGTTAGGATCCTTCAGTTCAATTTTTGTGACGATTCCTTACTTTTATATTTATTTTACATTTCTATACAAGATGGTAAATCGTCACAAAATTTTGACCGAAGGGCCCCAACAGTTATATCTATCGATTTACCGAATTTGATTAAAATCGCTTTGCTCATTCTATTATCGATTCCCCCCTTAAGTTCCACGCTAGAATACCGAGACATATTTTCGAAACTCGTTCGAATAGATCGGTCATCGCGATAACTTTAAACGGCACTTCCGAGTCGAGAAATAGCGAAGCCGTGTAACGATTTTCAATGCTGTACCGTCGAATCGAGAAGTAGCGAAGTTTTAACGATACTTGATACTGCACATATAGGCCAACCAACGTGAGGAGGAATACAAGAACCAAATTAAGACCCTGACCACTCGTCTAAAGGAGGTACACATGCCGCCGTGTGATCCGCCAAAGTTTGCCTTATTTTGCGCGCAATGTCCTAACTGCACTCTGAACGTTAATGCCCTTAATCAGTACAGACACTGTGGGGGATACCCTCGAGAAACACGAAATTAATAATGAAACAACAGCGTCGAATCATTCGCAATCCGTCCTACGTTCGCACTCGGCGTTCGCAGAATGTCAAAGAACGTTTGTCTCTTCGGGGTATCTCCCAAATAAACATGACGTGCTCTCTCTCAGGATCTAACGAATGCCGAATCATCGCGGCGATCCTGCACGTTCGACTACTTGTCGTTATTTAACCGTTTTTCGTTTGTCTGTTGTGTGTTTCACTAAAATCAGGCGACACAGAGGGAGGAGACGTTCGAGGGCCAGGTCAAGATTCTCGATAGCCAATTGAAGGAGGTAAGAACTGCAGACGCCCTGTACCTTCGAGCGTTCGCGATTTCACGTCATTTTAAGATAGTTCTACCACGTAGGACTGTATTTGATAGGTGACTTCCGTTCAGATACCCAATTTTTTGTTACCGCAGTCACAAGGTGTTAAGAAAGATCCGATTAAATTAGTTAAACAAATATTTCTTTCTATTCAGTCATAACTGATAACATACTGATCAATCTACAAAAAATAAAATATTTTTAGTATTATTCTCTCTCTTCCATTCTTTAGTTCAGAGTATACATGGCAGTCATACTTTATCAGCGAGATTCTCAAGATTCATAACTCTAAATTACGTTCTCTCATCCAATAAACCGGTAACTCTTTTATCTTTTTAAATGAATCGTTTCAGAAATATATTAAACAGTTTTTGTGTCATCAATCTGCAGTATAAGTCATGAAAATATAAAAATAAAGGCAATGCTTAAAAGTTCATTTTAAACTGAATCTCTCACGCGAATATCGTCAGTTAGCTGCTTTCGAATTTTTAAAAATAAATCAATACTAGTTGAGTAAATATTATATCAGAAAATGAGATTTTTCTACAGCCTTTCTTCTGGTGATAGAATTACTTTAATGATTATATGACGTGCATTCGTTTCGTACACTTCGGTATTTGTAATTATAATTCGTCATTGTTATTCATAGACGAACGTTTCGTAATTATATTCGCGAAATTGATTTGTCGAAGCCAATTCTGAGCAGGGACGGTCCATAACTCTTTTGTATTGAATATTAAAAAATGCAGATTCATTTTATAATGTCTTTAGATGTTTTAAGCGACAAAAAATGGTTAAAGCTCCAAGTGGCAAAAGTACACTCTACGAGGCAGAGTGAAAAGTCCGATACTTTTCTAGTAGATGGAAAGTAAATAATCGAAACATGTAGGCAAAATGGAAGAGTGTTTAATTAAAAAGATATCGGACTTTTCACTCTGCCCTCGTAGCGTCCTCCGTATCGTATCATCGTCGTTTCGCATCAGGTACGGAAATACAGAGTGAAGAGATATAATTTTCGTTTGATAATTCCACGTTCGACATTAACACCGCCCGTAAAATTAGTTTGCATCCCAAAGAATAACCGCCGTAGGATTTCTATATAAACCATAACTTCAGTTTACCGCGATGTCTAACGTAATATAGCTTGAGGTGTGATTTTGTTTGCTAATTCGATGTTTTGTATACTATTTCGGTTCGATTCTAATCTCTCGAGCGTCAATTGGTCGTCGATTTCAAAATCGTTTATCAGGAAAATGATCAGCTATACTTTTAAGGGTTCATTTCGAGGCAATTTGAAAAATGAGGGACTTTAACCTTCGAGAAATACGTTAATTTTGAAATCGACGAAAGACCATTGTCAATTCTGTGCCGAGTGGAACAAATTGCCTAATCCTTCGCATTGTATCGTTCGATAGGCTGAAGCCCGCGCTGAGTTCGCTGAGAGGTCTGTGCAGAAGCTCCAGAAGGAGGTCGACAGGCTCGAGGGTGCGTATTTTAGCTCTAAGGAAACATTTGAAACCCCGTTGTCATCGCGTAGTGGACTTCTTGCGGTCCAGGATGTCTGCATTATCGGTGTTTAGTTGTTTCTAACCGTTTTTATTTACCGTTTTCTCGCATAACTCTTAACTTTGTTTAGTGTCCTTTGCGCAAAATACCACCGTACCCTCACCGACTTGCATACGTCACGCCGACATAACGTCGCATTGCAGTGTTTGACGTCGTGTTTACCTAACTGTTGTCGCTCGGTTCTGTTCTCATCAAGTTAGCTTAGTTTGGCGCATTGCCTGTGCGCGTAATTCTCTCTTTTGCCCCTCGAGAAATTCCGAAAATGACGGATCTCGATCGACCTGCAATATCTGGTGGTTCGAATAATATTCTCCACGCTTTCTATTATAACCAGTTTATCCAAAACATGCCGACGCTCGAAAAGTCAGATAAATAAATCTACTCTACCGTTTTACAATTTTAGGCTTCACGGCGTGTCCCTTATTCCCCTTTATACGAGTATACCTATTTTTTTTAAAGTTTCCCCCTTTTCACTCTAAAACTCTTAATTTTCCTCTATAATTCGATATTTTTTTTCTCTAAAACCACCTATTATTCAGCTTCTAAGTTGAGTGCGTCTTTTAATCGTTTAGTATTGCGTGAAAAGACTAAATAATTGTTTTTTTATTACTAAAATGGTACGCTATTTTATCTATTTCCATCAATATTTCATTTAAAATATGACCTAGTTGAATTAATGTCTCCCACCGGGAACTAAATTTGACCAATTGACCCTTTTCCTGAAATAAAATTTTTAAGTTACAAAAGAATCCTTCACCCGCTTAATAAATATTTATGTTTTAATGTACCTATATTATAAAAATTCTTATTTTTAAAAAATTGCACGTTTTAAATTTCTTAAAGATTTCGTTGTTTCAATCAAAATTATCCCTGCATTTTGCCAAAATTTCACCTATTTCCCATAAAGTGAAACAAACAAGGGCTGTGAAGCCTGCAATTTACTCGACGAACTGGTTAACGGTAACGTAAACCGTTGTCACACGTTGATCGGTCAACGATCAGCCGTTTAAAGAGATTACACTTCCAAACATATTTAACGTAAAGCTCCCCCGGCTGACAGCTTCTGTAAATTACCGAAGCGGAGGCCTCGGGTAATACATTAACGAGCGTTTGTCGAGCTCTTTTGGTTAAAAACTAGTCCAATTAGCGCCAAATTAGAGTCTGGCGAGTATTATTCGACCGCCCTCTGAAAACACGCGTCTCGGAAGAGCCCCGTCGTTTATTTATACTTCTCGAGTTGTACAACCGCGCCCGTCAGAACGGAGGCACGCGCGCGAGTGCGCCGCACAGGCGTCGCAAGCGTTTCTCGCGAAAAAGCGGTTAACTCGTTTGAGTGTGACCTCCCCCTAACGAGTGATCTTTCCAGACGACCTCGTCAGCGAGAGAGAGAAAAACAAATTACTGCAGGAGGAGATGGAGGCTACACTGCATGACATCCAGAACATGTAGATCGTGTGTCGCGGTGGAACTATTTAGCGCGCGCTTTTATGGTGCACACCTAACATAACAAAACAAACTACAGTCTTTAGGCTAGATGGCCCCTTCATACCACGTTCTTTGAGAATGAAAGAGAGAGAGAGAGAGAGAGAGAGAGAGAGAGAGAGAGAGAGAGAGAGAAAGAGAAAGAGAGTATGGGGTACACCCACGCAGAGGCGTTCCCGATTCCTCGGTAGAGAGTAGCACTCGCATTTTGTCTACATTCCCCGTGGCTCAACTCTGAGGAGAAATTCTACCGCGAAAGAGAGAGGTGCGCCTCTTCCCTCGCCCTCGGGGAGGGGCTGGTAATGAAGTTGCTGAAACGTAGAGGGTCGTACATAGAGACATTCCGATTATATATATATATATATACGTGCCAATCAGCGAGGAAGAATTCACGGTGAATCATTGTCATTCCTTAATAATGGATAGGTGAGCAGGGCTGACGTACAACGTCGGTATCCTTCTCGCCGCTTCCTTCGCTCGATCTCGTCGCGAAGCCGCCTACGCGAGCGGCGCTCGAGACTGTCATACGTACTGCCACGGTAAATTTATATATTTCGAATGCGTAGCATAGAATTCTCAAACGGTCATCGCGTGGAGACGAGCAGCTCGGGTGGATAGGTCGTTCGCGTGAATTTCATTATACGCACATATTTCTCTTCCCGGTTGAGCCGACCGAAAGCCTTCCACGACCAACCTTCCACCAACGTGTTACCTGTATATATTCACGACGCGAGTCTTCTCACGGCCGATCGAGCCTCGACTATATGCAGGGAACGTGCTCAGCTCACGGGTGATCTTGTGGCACGCGCGTACAGCCGTCTCGACGAAGGGGCGAACGGCCGGGCGTTATTATCTGGAATTTCGGAGCCGTCCTTCTTGCGCCTTCGCCGAGGCCGGGCGCGTGACACGTCCACGAAGTGCATTAAAATCCGTCAAGCCCAACTGCCTGATTTAAGTTATTCTTCTTCATAATCGTAGCACATTTCCTGCAGAGGTATTACGTAAACGCGTACGTGAACAGTCGCCCTCGGTGGTTTTGGAGACGATCCGAAGATCGTCTCTACTTCGAGCGCTATGTTTTCGAACGCGACCCGCGATGGTCTTTCCGGGTAGCCCTTCCGGGACGATCCTCATCCAGTGGGTCGTTGTCGATGCGCGTAGAATGAGATCCAGTCGTTCGCGCTGGATATCGAACGGTCGTTTTTTTCACAGTCTTCCGATATTCGAAACGTATCGACGGTGCGACAGGGTGACTGAAAGGAGAAGGAAATATGGGGATGCGTGAGTGTACGAGCGAGAAAGGGAGAGAGAGAAAGAGAAATATTGAGAGCGAGGGGAAACGCTGGAACGACTATCCGGAAATACTCACGCTCCCACCCCATTCCCCTATCGCGTGTACGGAGTATACGAAGCACAATATAATCCCACAATCCTATTATATTGATTCTTATTATTTTCTCTACTTGAAAAAAAAAGAAAACCGATACTTGAGTTATTAGTCTATTAATTTACTTAATAATAATTAAATGAAATGATGATAATGATACTAATATTATTGTAATAATTATTACATTGCTATTATTATAAATATGTTTATAATATATATTTTAATTTTGAAAAACGGAGTGTGCGTGTCGTTTTCGTTGTTACTCTTTTTTTTTAGTTATTACACTAATACGATTAATTTAGTTTTGAAGTAACGCTCCCCGCCAATCGTCCTCACCCTCGACCGGTTAATTTGCTAACTACTCGCCGTTAAGGCAAAAGAAAAATACGAAGAAGAGATAAATGTATAACACGCATGTCACGTCGTGCAAAGTTGCGCGAACTCAACGAACGACGACTAGTAAGTACGAATTTGCTTATTTACATTGGTTTACATTCGTTAATTAACATAATTCCGATCGAATGGGTATTTATAATACTCCTCATATTCTTTTTATTCCCATCCCCCTCCTTCGGCTACCAAATGAATAAAATTTAACGAGCCATATAAATGCGCCCGTGTATACTTAACCCTCGTGCAATGCTCTTTTTTTCTTCGAATTCACAAAATTTTTATCTTTGATAGTTTTTCGTATCTCGCTTTGTTTCCGAAATAATTAACTGCATCATTTACAATCGGATACCTTATATATTTATATGGACATATATGTATGTGTATATGCATGTTTATGTACACACATATCATTGTTATTCGTGAATTAATGTTCCTTTATGATTATAATGATTTATTTAGTAGTTATTTATAACAAATGATTCCCGTAATTTAAGTACCCAACAAGGGTGCGCAGGGGACCTCGCAGAAATAATTCTTTTCCCGCGAAAAATATAATATTTTTTATTTCTATCGATAGGCGATCAATTCATAAATTACAAGAGGCAAGTAGAAAAAAAAGCAGAATATAAATCTCACGTCTATCAAAATTTCTGCTCAAAAAATGATTTCTAGGGTGCCCCAGGCACCCCGCTCAGGAATCCGAGAGTTAACTTTCAATCGAGTCAAAATACAGGGCTCTTCGTGTCGCGCAGTAGATTTTCAAAGATACTACAAATGAAATAATACGCATCGAGTAAACGTCGATGAACTATTCATAAAGTTCTCGAGGTGTTCCACGAGAAAGGAACTCTCTTTACTTTTTTCCTAACTCGGCTATAACTTTTATGGTTTCGTTCGGCGATTTGTATCGACCGCGGGTACCAAGTGCGTGCGGCACGAGCGACACCGTTTCACGGGCAGACTGCATTAGCTTTCTGCCCGTCTTTCTTGCGACATACCGTTTGAATTTGAAGAAACTCGTCACGAGAGACATGAATTATTATTCGTACGAGCAAATAGAATGGTCATTGCTAAATTCGTTGTTGAATTATTGCGGCAAATCACGTTCACCACCGCGTTCCACTTGGAATCCAGCGGCTACATCATAGTGGCATATATCCGTGGTTTGGTGAAGGGGTATTTTTCCAAGTGTTATTTGTCATAGGGGAATGTCTACCTCGATCTCTATTGAAAAAAATATAGATTTTCACAGATTCTCATAGAAAACTTGTAAAAATCCCACAGGTTCCCCATGGAAATGTTAATGTACTTCAGACATATCAATTCCAGATACCTACTTGTAAAAATCTGAGAGGGATGAATAGGAATGTATTGAATTTTATGTGTATTTGTAAAAACAAAAAATCTTTTAAGGTTCTATTTGTAATTATAAATAGAACGGGGTCTTTATTATCTTTATGGAATTTTAGTCAGTTTTACGGATATATCTAAAATTTGGTAAATCCCTATTTATTATCTCAGATACACGTAGAATCTAATGAATCTGTATTCGTTCCTTTCAAACGTTTCTAGTGGATATCTGGAATTGCTGTGTCTGAAGCACATCAGATCCCCATAGAAATTATCTATGGGAACCTGTGGAATATTCTCAGTAGGGAGATGAGGTAGATTCTTCTCTTGCATCCTCTCTTCTCTGGCTTCCTCTCCTGATTAGGTATATTTGGTCCTTGCAATCGTTATCGATGACTCAGATTTCATAATTGCATGTCTCGTGTTTACATCCACATTGACAATTAACGATTAACGTTTGCATTTTTCGGAGAAAACCTTATTTCTTCCCTCGTATCTTCGTTTTACTCCTACCCCTGATGTCGAACTCAACATTGATTCATTCATGCTATCTCTTCATCGAATAACAATAAAAATACTTGCAGATGAGATGGTGGCGGAGAAGGAAAAGTACAAGGAAATCGGGGACGGCTTGGATTTGGCGTTCGAAGAGCTTTACGGAGTCTAACGCCTCTAACGCTTCGGCCGTATAGTTTTTTAACATTTCGCTTGCCGTTTTTAACCGCCTCTGTAAGTTCGCTATGCTTCTCTGCTTTCGCTTCAAACGCTTCGCTAACGCAAAAATCGCTATTCGCCTGCGCACGCTAACGCCGCGTTCAACTCGCATTTGCATGTCGAATCCATCGTAAAGGATCGTTGTTAGCGTACTTCAAATGCGGCAATTCGAGCTTTCAAATTGAAGGAAATTGTGGCGAAAGAAAAGAAATTTCGCATTTGTAATTTTGTACATGTATATTTGATGAATGAAACGCAAGGTAATAACTTTATAGATTAATTTGATAAAGATAGGGACGATGATATTCCTAATATGGCAGCTATAACGTATATCGCTTGATTCCAAATTATAAATGAACCATGTTTATTAATATAATGCGAACAGTATGCGGAATGCTGCGTAAAATAAGGAAAAGAAATAGAGGAAAGAAAAGCGAGATATTCGCACGCAATTGAAGTACAGGTCGGTGCGGTAAACCTCTTTAAATCGCGACGAACGAGCGTACATCTCTATTGAAAAAATATAGATTCTCATAGAAAATTTGTAAAAATCCCATAGAATTCCCATGGGAATTTGATATGCCTTTGATATAGCAATTCCAGATACCCAGTGGTAAAAATCTGGGAGGAATGCATTGGATTCTATGTGTATCTGTACAAAAGAATAAAATCTTCTAAGATTCTATTAGTAATTACAAATAGAATGACGTCTTTATTATCTTTATGGGACTTTATTTGTTTCTACGGATACATATAAAATTCAATAAATCCCTGTCTATCATTTCGGATGCACATAGAATCAAGTGACTCCTATTCACTCTTCTTAAACTTTTTCAGTGGATATCTGGAATTGCTCTGTCACAAGCACATCAGATTCCCATAGAAATTGTTTATGGGAATCTATGAAATCTTTTCAATATGGATTGAACCCGCTGTGGAAGTTCGGGGCTTTTGGTGATATATCAATCACTTCATTTCGCGGTGGCGGCCATCCATTACGCATTTCCATTTCTTTCCAGACGAACTCGTCCACGAGAAGGAGAAGTACAAATACATCTGCGACGATCTGGACCTCACCTTTACCGAGCTTGTCGGTTAAATCAGTCGGTCGCCAATATATCGAGACGAACAGCTACCAAAATCTCCGGCCATACGTCAAGAAACCTACACTCGCATCATACATACACAATTACACAAGCATGCACAATGAGCGCATACTCGTCTCTATATTATACCAAGTTACAATTACTTGTATTATTATAAGTAAAATTAATATATTGTAAACAAGTCGTTTCGAGTTACTACCGTTTTCCTCTTTGTTTGTATTCTTCTTTTTCAGATCTCACCACGACTTCTATTAATGTCTCCTCGATCCTCCGTATTTCATTCATTTGTATTTTCCTTTTATCCTCACTTATACTTCATTTTCTCTTTACGCGACTAATGTGTTATAACAAATAATAAACGGTATAATCTCTAGTTGACTAACTCATCCTCATCCTCATCCTTTTCAGCTTCAGGTACCACAAGGCAAAGATACTTTGCTCTGATATACAGAGTGCGTAATTGAAATGAAGCAATGGCGAGTAGGTATACACGTCGGACGCAGGGCAAATGGTTTTATTATAAATTTTACGAAAAACGAGGAAGGATTACATTTTTATTTGATAAAAAAACTAACAATTCATCTCTGAAAAGGTTATTGTTATTAAAAACTTAAAAATTGTCAAAAAATAATAAAGTACGTAAACAAGAAAAATTGAAGAAAGAAAATAATTTTAAGAATTTCAATTGATTTCGCCGTCCAAGTCGCAGCTTACGTAAATGTAATTAATTGGTTTCGGGCCGCGAGCCCTCCTCCACCCCCTCCATATAAAATACATAGCGGTTGTATTGGTAATATAAAAGAAACATACCACAAAATAATATTCTCATTACATTTTAATGAAATTTCGAGATTTTATAGTCAATGGTAATTTTTTATTCAACATGACGAGTATACACGTCAACCGCACCGCGATAGAGATTTAATCCGACGTGTATACACATCGAACGCACTTAACTCGTTAACGTTCTCCATCTCATTAGACCATTTCTATTTGATAGTCACTACTAACGGCGCACCCGTCCTTTATCCATCCCTCGTAACAATTTCCGACACTAATCTCAACTAACCCACTAACGCCATCCCCTCTCCTTTCTCGTTTCAGATGAGCTGCTGAACGAGCGCAGTAAGTACAAGGCGATCGCCGACGAGATGGACCAGACGTTCGCCGACCTCACCGGCTATTAGCGGAGCTAACGAGCCGGGCCAATTCGCAACCAGAAATTAGCTGTCTCGATTATGACACTGCCATGTGGACTCTGCGTTCCGTTATATACAGTTTCACCCAAAAAGGCATTCATTGAATCTCGTTGATATCAAACGACCGACGTGGTCCGTCGCTCTTCATCGCGTTCGGTTCAAACTCGGCCTCCGTTGGAAGCACAATCATGACCATCCACCCCACCCTGGAAGCGTTCCGCGTATACCTACTCACATCTTTGGCGACACCAACGGGATTGAGAACCAATTTCGTTGTGCGTATCTTTTCATTCGTATGCATTCGATATCGGTATATGAGGTAATCATCGGTACGCATCTTCGAAAAATGATCTGACCTTGTTTTCTTTGCTCGAGTATTAATAGTGTTACGTATCGAATATACGTAAAGAAGAAACATCGAATTGTATTACGTATTTTGCGACTAATACGTATATGAGATTCAGAGCGAGATAGGAAGTGCTCGTAAAAGGCACTCGTATGAGGAATCACGCGATGCACGCTGCACTGGAATAGGAGCGTCGAAAAATCAATAGTTCCGCGCTGAGTTTCCAGGAATGCGTAAAAATAACAAAGATCGCTCGAAACCTTCGAAGTCCTTGGCTTTTCGGTGCGTTAGCTTTGCCTTGCTCTCCTGCGTGTAACCTTGTCCCATGATAATTAGACCGATCGGTATAAATAACGCGTTATCGCGAATTATATTTAGGTCGGCCGACGACGAGTCTCGCCTTTCAAAATAGGAGCGTCCAAAGCTGAACGCGTACGTATGTCGACTACACGGCATCGAATTTCGAATGAAGGACATCGCGGCTGCAGAGTCATTGCGTGATTTTAAATCGCGGATTTGAGAGTGTTTAATAATATTTCTTATCTGTGACGCCGGCTACCTTGTGGAGTTTAACATTGACAATTCTGGGTGGTTCGAGTTGCTTACCGAGCACGCATTTCTACGGAGTGTCACGTCTCGATCAGCTCAAGTGCATTCCCTAGTGAAAAGATTTCATAGATTCCCATAGACAATTTCTTTGGAAATATGTACTTTTGACAGCAATGCTAGATATTCACTAGAAAAGTCTGAGGAGGACGAATAGAAATTCATTGAGTTTTATGGGTATTTGAGATGATAAATAGGGATTTTTACTAAATTTTATATGTATGTATCTGTAAAACCCCATAAAGATAATAAAGATCTATGGACACTGTTCTATTCGTAATTACTAATAGAACCTTAAAAGATTAAATTTGTCTCAATAGATACACATAGAATGCAATGCAGTCCCATTTATCCCTCTCAAATGTTTACTGGTGGATATCTGGAACTGCTGTGCCAAAAGCATATCAAATTCCCGTAGGGATTCTATGGGATTTTTAAAAACTTTCTGTGAGAATCTATGATATTTTTAAAATAGAGTTTAACGACATTTTTTCTAAACTTTGACTCTAATGATATTTGAACGTGGTCTTCGAGGTTTTTATTTAGACATTTTGTCTATATTACGAGAGATAAATTTCTGAGAAGACTAAAAGATGTACCTGAACAGCTCGGCATTAAACATTCGGTATTATTGTGCACGTATTGCATTGGTACAATGTGTAGGTACATTTATATCACACTTTAAAATATAATCCCTTTGGAAAGCGCGAAATATGAAATAGGATATCTATTACTATCGCTGACATTAATTGACTATCTGTGCACTTGATGCAGTAATCGTGAAATGAACCAAGCCTCCCGGGTTTGTCAGTTTAAGCACTATAGCGCGTATATTGAAATTAATGCCGCGGCAAGTTTTTGAAAAGTAAATTGAGCAATTGATGAATACGATATCGTGATCATTACAAAGTAAATAATTAAAGCTTTCCCCACAGCTTAATCAACGCGAGTTCAATCAACTAGGTATAATAATTATTTGTTTATTTCTATGAATGTATCTACTTCCTCTTTTTTCCCCCAGCCATCTTCGAATCAATAATAATATCGCTGCTAAATGCCGTCCGATTGAAAATCGTAACATTTGTATATCTTGAAAGCGCTAAAGGACGCATCGTCTTTACTGTTTGCAACGCGCGAATAAAAGAAGGGAAGAAAGTGGCGGTGAGAAATACAAAATAGCAAATACGACATAAAACGTTTAACACGCATACGGACGATGATTTCGCTTATTCATCTAATCATTTTTACAAGCTCTTAGAGCGTATATTAGCTTTATTATGTTTTACACTCAACAGTCGCCAAGCCAATGCCAGATTTGGCTGAGTACAGTGACATTCCCATCGGTCGAAGCTCTCGTATCGGTGAATTATCGTGACGGTATTAATTGATTAATTGAAAGAGATGTGAAAGAGAAATTTGAATAGATGCAGAGGAGTATTATCGGCACATGTACGAGAGCCTTGACGCATTCAAGTATTACATAACCTAAACCTAAGGGATTGATCCTGATCTTGTAAACGTGACGCCTTGAAAGGTAAAATATATGTATACTTTTTCCATTGACAAACCGATGTGCTTCTATTTACTCTGCCTATTTACTTTATCGCGAAACCTTCGTTATATATAAAATCATAGCGAGGGAAATGTTTCAATATATATAGCTTAGAGATAATACAGCCATACAGTATAGGTATATATATGAATCGACTCTCGACATTCCTGAATTTGGAATCTGAAAATAGCCAAGTATCAGGTAAATATGATAATTGAGTTAATGTGTCATTCCATGTTCCCGATAAACAGCATTTTTGAGGCTGAAGCATATACACGCATGTAGGACAGTGTGCCCTGGTAGACTATAGGCTTCATGCCACTGATTATCAATCTGAGGGTGTCAGATGAATGGATCCAATTATTTTCAATATACTTGGAAACTGTTTCTAGAGAAAATACTTAAATCCTGATCATATGTAGAAGATCTAGAAATATTGCGGAGGATGTATAATTTTTTCTTACGCGAATATAAAGAAAGTGGAACATCCCGACCAGAAATTTCGATACTTGTCACATCAGGCCCTTGTCAGGCAGCCTTACCCGGCCCTGATCAAGCATGTAACGCGTTGTCACATCAGGGCCGAGTAAGGTTGCCTTATTCGGTCCTGATGTGACAAGTATCGAAATTTCTGGTCGGGTACTCTAAATTTTCCATGCGATAATTGTTTATTTTTATATATAAAAACAAAATCACGTTCAAAAATTGCCTGTGGCAGACGAGTGAGTTCGTCATTTCGACCCGGAGTCGGCCTGTGGACTCGTCAGTAAGGCTAAGCTGACTCCTGCCTTAGACGCTCTGTAATCCTCTTAGGTATATAGTACCGCATCGCCGTTTTACTACCGAGAGCCGAAAGTGTCGGCGCCATCTGGCGTCAGGCCGCTACAGCGTGGATTAACTGACTGGACCAGGTTTACCGTGGATTAACCTGATCCGGGCCGGGTACGGCGCAGCCACGGCAAACTGGATCCGGCATGCCGTGGGTTAGCCTGATCAGGGCCGGGTACGGCGCAGCGCCACGGCAAACCGGATCCGGCATGCCTTGCGTATGCCTTACCCGGGCCTGATGTGACAACAGGCATGTCAAGCCAAATTTTTGGTCGGGATCAATATAGCGAGATGAGCAGATGCATTGCACGATCATACGGACAACAAAGAAATGCCCAACAAGGGCATTCTTTTAGATAGTGATCTATTGTCGATTAATTAGCATCAGTAATAATCGCGTACCTATATTCGTCTTTCTTGAAGAGCCTTGACTATTTTGAAAATTCTCATACCGTATGTCCCACTCTGTACGGGCCAGTTTGAAAGTTACCTTCGGGGAGGCTTGGTCGGTAATCGAAACATTTAATACCGGTAGAAGTCGAGTCGGTAGTTAGATTTGGTGTCAATTCGGGAGTTCGAAGTTAGACGCTTCGATCACCCGAATTGACACCAACTCTAACTACCGACTCGACTTCTACCGGTATTAAATGTTTCGATTACCGACCAAGCCTCCCTGAAGGTAACTTTCAAACTGGCCCGTACAGAGTGGGACATACGGTATATTACTAGAAAGTACAGATGCAAACGCGTGGCACACCCGCACTGACTTACAACGAGTTCTCAATCAGGCCATTCCTTCAGTCTCTGCTCGACTAGCGATGGGTAACAACCCGTTATCATCGGCAGTATTCACTCTGCTCAGATAATTCAAAGACTCAATAAGTACAGAGTTTTAGATGCGCAAATGCAGGGTATATCTACATGGGCTATATAAGGAATGCCTGGCCAGGTCTTCAGTTCATGCCGGACCATCGATTAATAAGGATCGGTAAGAGTTACAGTTTCATCTATTAGAAGTATCAATACATGGGGTACCAAGAGCAGGGACCTTTATGTATTGTGCTGGTAAATTTACGATGCTAGTTCCTAAACATCATCAATTTATTGACGCTTGCTCCTTTTCAATTGCTTCCAAAGGTGTACGTAGAGTCTCGTGTAGACCCTATTGAAAAGATCCCATAGATTCCCATAGACAATTTCTACGGGAATCTGATGTGATTCTGACACAGCAATTCCAGATATTCATTAGAAAAGTTTGAGAAAGATGAATAGGAATGCATTGGATTCTATGTGTATCTGATATGATGAATAGGAATTTACCAAATTTTATGTGTCCATAAAAATAAGTTGAATCCCATAAAGATAATCAAGAACTATACACGCCGTTCTACTTGCAATTACTAATAGAACCTTACACGATTTTATTTGTTTCAATAGATACACATAGAATACAATACATTCCCCTTCATCTCTCTCAGATTTTCATTAGAGGGTCTCTGGAATTACTGTGTCTGAAGCACATCAAATTACCATGGGAATTATATGGGGATTTTACAAGTTTTTTAATGAGAATCTATGATACTTTTTCAGTAGGAGAGTTCTCCCTCTCGATCGTTCTCAGTACGTAGGACAAATTCACGATCTAGCTGTAAGCCTAAGTGGGTACTGCGGTAGCATCCCGAGACTTCTCAGGAAATTTGCTTCTCCCGCGTCACACATAATGAATCTTTTCTCTCACAAACCACAGTTTAGTCGATGCTGTAGACCACTGTGAAATCGATCCAATGATTCCCAGATAACTATTAGTATTCCCCGGCAAAGTTCAAACTCCCATTCCTCTATCCGATATTATTACACAGCTCCTCCTTCTACGTTATACCCACCTCGCGTACTCTCGTAACACCTTCTCTTAGGTCTAATTGTAAGTATCCATTCTAATATTCCAAGTTTAAAAATTCTCCCGTTCACTTTCTTCCCAAGAGAGTAGAACGGGGAAGCAATAGGTACTTGGAATAAATAGAAATACAAAACTTAGAACAAAATGGCATTTTCTCCGTGCAGGTGAGGATCGCTTTGAATAATTTGGAGCGATATATATAATCGGAGTTAAGTTAATCTTATTGGATTCTCTGATTAAACTATCTAAGTTTGTTGGTTATAATAGTCATCGCGGAAAAATGCAGTAAAATAAAGTCGCGATGGATTTACCAAGGAGCTTAACCTTCGATTGGCGTCGTGGAATTCCTGAGATCGTAATTCAAACGATCGTCAACATTATACAATTTGTACGACGTCAGTTAAGAGTTAAAAAGTATAATCTAGCTTTTACTGGAATTACATAAATTATATAAAAATAGAGAGTACTTCACGCATTACGGACAAATTTTATTTCTGCTCCGGATTTCGGTGAAACAGCCTATGGTCTTTGTGGTGATTTTCGAGGCGCTTAAACGACTCTCGCCGGGTATAATATATTATAATTATTATGCCTTTATATATTATACCCGGCGAGTCGTTTAAGCGCCTCGAAAATCACCACAAAGACCATAGGCTAAGTTTCACCGAAATCCGGAGCAGGAATAAAACTTTTCTGTAATGAGTGAAGTATACTCAGCGTCTTAAAGTCTATACAGCGCTATACGGCATATCGTTCTATAAACGCCCCTTCTCCGTATAATTATATGATATACCTAATTCCTCCATTTTAATAACTGTATTCGAAACTGAACATTGCGTGATTCCAAGCTGTCTTCATTATGATTATGATTGAAGTACGTAATCGGTGCAAAAGCCTGACGATTTTAGAAGCTGCAACGGTGAGAAGTTCATCGTAGGGTACAATACCGGGATTGGAGCGTAGCCTTCCCTAGAGGTAGCCAACTTCATTTACCGTGAGATCTATGCTCGGACATGTGCAGTTTATGTAACCAAAATTCTGTCTGATCTTTCTCTTTCTCTGCGACTCATACACACGATCCACATCTGAGTCATACTAAAAATTGACCTCATTTCGCAGATTTTGATCAGCTCTCTTCATCGGTTTCTTTCTCGTTTTTATTCGCTCCGCCAATGTGCTTTAGCCCGTATAAATAAACCCCCCATTGCGGCTCCTACATCCTATTCTTGGGAGAGACACGGATTTTTCTAGGGAGACCTGACCGGGCAGATGATGTCACGCATGGCGATTATTCTTGGCCCCTCTCCAAAACGAGTGGCGTCGTATCGCTGCACACTGCAATATTAGTAGCAAAGGGGTAAAGACTGCGATTGGCCGTGCGGAGATGTAAGCGAACCGTAGAGGAGGAAGAGTGCATAATTTCTACGCACCCGAGACGGTTTCTCTTGGCTCCTACGGACGGCACGCTACTTGGAGCGCGAGAGGTTCGCCACGCATGTCGTTCACCCACGCTCGTGTAGGATTGCTTATTAACAGAGTGGCGGTGAAAATTTTCGATCCGGTTTTTAGGATCGAATTACTCGAAAGAAAATGACCGAAATTTATTCCGATGGCCGATTTATCACCTCGGATACACATGGAATTCAACGAATTCATATTCGTTCTTCTCAAACTTTTCTAGTGGATATGTGGGATAGTCAAAATGTTAAAAAAAACATCAGATTCTCATAGAAATTGTCTATGGGAGTCTACGGACTCTTTTCAATAGGGCTAATTCTTCTCAAATTTGTATAGGAATTTACAATTGCTGTTTCAAATAAACATCGTATTTCCATAAGTATGTAATTGTGCGGGATTTCTGTTGGATTTTATAAGGTTCTATGAATTTTTTTCCGGCGTGGTAGATTGAGGTGTATTATTTAGCTATATATGTATAGTATATGCACATCGATTCCAACTTCCGCCTGCCGGCATTAGCACCCCTTGCAATGGGGCGACCTATCGTGATGTATTTTCCGGAGTATCTGATATAACGAAAAAGCAAACTGATTTCCACTAACTCAATTGAATAATTAATATACTGGCGCCAGGCGCACATCAACGAATAAAGTTCAATAGCACGTCGACGATGATAAAAGTCGCGGGTTCATATTTCCCCGGCTACAAGACCAACGAGAAACCGCTGACACAAGTGGTATTATATTATAATTAGAGTCCCTCGGTGAATCGCCAAAATATTTTGAAGCCGCCCACGATCGAGAGTCATCCAATCCTGTTCGCGGACGCACACGGGGCTCGAGGGGAAAAAGGAAATCGCAATGACGTCGCGAGTTCGACGATACGAATCCTGGCTAGGATTGCGTTTCATGTCGCTCAGCAAGTGCCTTTGGAATAAATTTAGTAACTCAGTCGCCACCCGAAATGTATTTTGGTCAGCGTATAGGAAAGTATATGCGCGATATATCGAAGACGACCTCGAAGTATCAGATCGGCCGAAAAGCACGTCGCGAAAGACGCCCGCGGTCGTAACGGCTTATGTCAGTTCCGTTCCCCTCCCCAACCAAATTCCTTCTTGTAGCCGAAGAAGAAGAAGAAGAAGAGTGGAAATGGGAGCAACCGCCCACACCAGATGCTCGCTTCTCATTGTCTCCGCGAGTAGCAGCACCTACTGAGTCTGGTTCGTAAAATCTTTTTTTATTTGAGCTCGGTTTCAAATCCCTCGGTACCGAGTCGACGATCGAAATGAATACATTTAATAACGCGATAACAGTGACTTTCCCCATTGAAAAACATGTTATAGATTCTGATAAAAAACTTGTAAAAATCCCATAAAATCCCTATAGGCCTATTCCCTATGGGAATTTGGTGTGCTTTAGACACAGCAATTCTACATACCCACTAGTCAAAATCAAAGTGGGAATGTGTTGGATTCTAATGTGCATTTGTAAAAATAAATAAAATCTTGTAGGGGTTCTATTAGTAATGCTAATTACTAATAGAACGGCGTGTACAGGTTTTTATTATCTTTATGGGATTCAACTTGTTTTTACGGATATATATATAAAAAATTTGGTGTATATAAATCCCTATTTATCATCTCGGATAGGTATGCGTAGAATCCAATAAATTCCTATTCGTCCTAGTGGGGATATCTGGAATTGCTGTGTCTGAAGCACATCAGATTTTCAGAGAAACTGTCTATGGGAATCTATGGAACCTTTTCTCTAGCCATTGAAAAGATGCAATAGATTAAACAATTTTTCAAAAAATATAGATTCTCATAGATTCTCACAGAAGACTTATGAAAACCCCATAAAATCCCCATGGGAATTTGATGTGCTTCAGTCATGGTAATTTCACATACCCACCAGTGAAAATCTGAGAGAGATGAATATGCGAATGTGTATTGGATGCTATGTGTACATACGTAAAAGCAAATAAAATCTTTTAAGGTTTTATTAGTATTATTCCAGCGATCTGGCGGGATGTTATGTTAATAAAAAATTCACGAGCTTCATCCGGAATCTCAGCAATTTCTATCCCGACCCATTTTCCAAAAACCTGTCTTCTCCTATTCACGGAAAGACTGATACCAGTAAATTTTACTATATTTACAATAAAAGAGGTACGCATATAAGGGTTTTCGATTCTTTCCACTGTGCTGAAGAATAACTTTTCCTCGGAAACTAGTAAATTGTAACGTAAACTGTCATGATTTAATGTTCTTAAGAAAGATTACTACACCGCAATGTAGAAACATTCGAAAACCCCATCATGCGTATCTCTCTTTTATTGTACACCTGCAGCTAATGATTCTGATCGACCCGCTTTGGGTGACGGTACTTCAATTGAGTGAACTGTAATTGAATGGTACGAGCGGATATTCTTGTTTTACCACGACGCACCAATCAAATTCAGCCTTCATGTCAAAACACTAAGATTCACTCGAATCTTTTAGCTCCGATCAATTCGATCGAAGTACCGTCACCCAAAGCGGATCGATCAGAATCGTTAACCGCAGGTGTACTCCCGGCGTCATGGATTCTGTCGCTGGTGATTTTCTAAAATGTAATTTTTAAACGTACTGACAAATGAACAATTAATTCTCATGCTCTCGTTAGCTACGGCGGCATTTGCCCTAGCTAATGAAGATACGAGAATTGATTTATCGTTGGTTAATATGTTTAAATGCAGTAAAATTTACCGGTGTCTGTCCTCCTTTATATATATACTCTGTAAAATTCCTTTGACAGAGTATCCGCTAACCGTGCAACCCCGAGAAGTATACATTTATTATCGAGTCGGAGTCGTCTCGATACACCCTGGCATCCGAACCGAAGCAAATTCCCGCGAGCTCCGTACACGCAATTGTTCCAGCGGACACCCTCGATGGTCCGGCTCGGCGGTCGCCACGACCTCGAAGCGTCCAAGTACAGGGTCGAGCGCGCGCGCTTTTCGCCGGAAGCGACGAAGGGTTTCCGCCTCGCAGGTTGTCAAAACTTCCCCCCTCTGGCGAATGTACACCCGTTCTCGAGCCGGGCAGTCGTAGGTACTCCTCCAAAGGCCGGGCGACCCGCTTCTCGTACGACGATCTCATTCGCGCCCCCCAAAGTCCGCTAATTTAAGCAACGGCTATCGCCTGAGCGACCCGCGTTATTGCACCCACCGCGACGGCGACGCGACGGTGGTAGCTCGCGCGTCCACACGATCGCGGGACGGCTGTGGGCTCGCCATTTTTGGGTTCCCCACCCGCGACTTTTGGAAACCCGACGTCGACGCGCGTCGCGACGGCACTCGACTCGCGTCGCTCTGCTCGCTCGGGTAGGTAAGTTTGTGCTGGTACCCTCGCAGTGTTTTTTCATCGCGTCGAATCTCGCCGGGGTTTTCGACGTTTCGGTGCAATCGCCACCCCCGCCGATCGACTAACTCGACGGAAGGAAGAGCTCGGGACGGGGATGACGACGACGACGACGACGACGACGAGGCGAAAGTCGTTCTGCGGAGCTGGAGGAAAAAATGGGGTGGGGGTGAAATATCGGGGAAAATCGTCGTACATACGTGAGAGCAGTGACCGTGCGCGACGCGGCGCGTCGATTCGAAATTCATCGAGCTCGTCGACGGCGGGAGTGACGACGTCTGGAATTCTTGCAGGAGAAGAATTCTTCGTCGATTCGCGCGGGGAGGAAATGGGCCTGGCGATGAGGAGGGAGAAGCGTTCCGGCGCGGAGGACGCTCTAACCGCCGCGATATTAACAAGGCTACGCTTACGCTTGCTGAGGAGCTTGCTTTCGGCTTGTAATGTTACGTAATGTCGTAAGTAGCATTAACACCGTAACCACGATACCGTCGTAGCACCTGTTATCGTATACCTGCTTCCCCGACGAGGGCGTGCAATGAACTCTCCCCGTGGAACTTTCCCTCGCGTTACCTCATTGTCAGCATCGCGAGAAAATCCCCGCGACAGCTGCGCGTGACGTTATCTTCCACCCCGAATCCTCGAGCAGCTTTTTTTTAGATACAGAATCTCCTCCGAGTTTGCGTTATTTTCCGTACAATTCTCGTCATGGGGTACAGCGACTAAACAAAATTCGGTGCATCTTCTGTGAAGTGATGTAATCGCATTTTAACATTCTTCATCAAGGGTCCTTTTCTATACGAGAAACCCCTATAAAAATGACATCGAAAGTCATCACCAATAATATTCATCATCGAAGGAGCGCGGGAAAAGCGCCTTCTTCGGCATCCTCTTCGTCATCTTCGGCCGCGCGATGTGCGTCGAAAGCGCTACCGCTGACGCTCGACGTCGCGATATGGAAATCGGTTGGCGAAATAGTCCCGCGCGCGCGCTCGTTTCGCAGTTTCGTAAAATCTATAAATACGTGGGGGGGCCCCAGTTAGATCGGGTGTCGGTTGGCGTTGGCGGCCAAGTAAAGCTCGTTCTTCTGGGTTACGGAGACTGGGGTTCTCCGTCTCTCTCTCTCTCTCTCTTTTACTCGTTTCTCGATTCCCCACCTTCGTCGGATCCCTGAGTTTGCTCGTTCGTTCATCCGTCGGTTCCTTCGTCCGTCCGTTCGCTCGGCGTCAGCCATCGTCATCGTATTTATAGAATCGGGCTCTGCAGCTATTTCCGTAGACGCTCTGCTCTGTCCACGATGGCATTCTGAAACGCAGCCCTCGCGACCGACCGAATATGATCAGAACCCGCTCGAAAGAAATACGCGCAAAGCGCCGCATGCGATTTATTTTTCGATCGCGCTCAGCTGGCCGTTGCGCGTCGAAGGGACTTTTCACGGGGTATCGATCCCTCGCACTTGACGGAGGGATGATTCGATATCGATCAAAGCGCGTATAGGGGGATGCACGCCCTTGAAATGCAATGGAAATGAGACGTTTCCCTCGTCGATCTTGCTTGAGGATTGAATCAATTGATGCTGAAGAGGATGATTAGCTCAGTGTCTCTCCCAAAAGTGAATTAATTTCTTGACGCTGTAGAAGATTTCGAAGTTAAGATTCTAAACGAAAATAAGTATAAGCAGATTTAACACTAGAATTGGACTAGTATTTATTCAGTGTCATTCCACCCCGATTATCTCGTAACCCATGAGGTTTTTGTCGATGTTCGTAAAATTCGTAATTATCCATCAAAACGATTGTTTTAGAATTGCAGTCTTTGCATATAACTTTTAAACGAAGCATCATGGGAAAAAACGTTCAACGGATGATAAATTCCTTTCTCGATGGTCCATCGAATAGCGTTTAATTAGCTTTTGAATCTTATTAAATATTCACCCTTCATTCTCTGCCATCCCTTTTTTAGAACAAAGAAATTGCTCACAGGTCGTTAATTTTCTGCACAGAGTCTTATTTTCATATCCTTTAAAACACATTCCAAGTTCGAGTGATGTACCATGGTAAAATCTTCCCTGTGAAAGTCTGATGAACGGTGCAAGTAAAGGTGTGCGTGTATAGTTCGACAACAGGCGCTACGATGACAACTTGGATTGTATCATGCATGCGTATACAATACACACATAAATTGCACGGTCTATTATGGCCACGATATTGACGCATCAACGAATAAACAATTTTACGAACGCAATTAATCATCGGAACAAACACAATGTTACGTGTAACGTACATGTGAGTTAGAATTTCCCACTCATTGGTGTAACTGCTATGTAACAATGCTCTTGCATTGAAGTTACATCAGTGAGTGGGAAATTCTAACGTACATGCACGTTACGTGTAACATTGTGTTTTCTGGGAAACCTGTAGCTTATGCAACCGCCTAACTTCGCTTGCACCCTCGAGCTACCACCTCTACGCTTGCCACTGTCTCTGGAAGTCTCCGTAAGGACGAATGCAGAAATGGAAGATACTGACGGGCGTTGTATCGGTCACCTTCCAGCGAACTTATTAGTTACGTGAGGAAAGTCGCAAAAACAAAGCCGCCACCATGGACGCGATCAAGAAGAAGATGCAAGCGATGAAGCTTGAGAAGGACAACGCGCAGGACAAAGCCGATAGTTGCGAGGGTCAGGCCAAGGAGGCCAATCTGCGCGCGGACAAGGTCCTCGAGGAGGTTGGCGACCTGCAGAAGAAGCTCCAGCAGGTCGAGGCCGATCTCGTGGCTAACAAGGGCAATCTCGAGCAGGCGAACAAGGATCTCGAGGAGCGCGAAAAGTCTCTTACCAACGTGAGTGTCATAAGATGAAGCAAATAATGTCACGTCACGATTAGATGTAATCTGATACCAGACTTCACAGCCCCTATTTATTTCATTTTAGAGGAAAGAGGGAAAATTGATGAAGATAAATAAAGTAGAGATTATACGGTAAGACTTTACAAGAAAAAAGAAATTTACCATTTTGACCCTTCCCACGTAATTCGAAACGATAAAACGATAAATTCAACTGAGAAGCTGAATAATAGGTGATTTTCGAAGAAAAATATTGAATTATGGAGGAAAAAGGGGAAAATCGCGAGCTTTAAAGTGAAAAAGGGCAAGCTTAAAAAAATAGAGAAATAAAGGGGAACAGGGGACACACTGTGAAGCCTGCAATACTGAGAACTGGTAGTCGGTCCAACTTGTAATATTTTTAACATTTATCACATAATATCACGTTGCAGGCCGAGTCCGAGGTGGCAGCTTTGAACAGGAAAGTCCAGCTGATCGAGGAGGACTTGGAGCGTTCCGAGGAGCGTCTTAACACCGCAACCGCCAAGCTGGCCGAAGCTTCCCATGCTGGCGACGAATCTAGCCGGTAATGAAATTCTTTCTCGAATCTCTCTTCCCCGTCTGCCATAAAAAACGAGTATCCCGGTTCCTCGTCTTAACGACGTTCCACGTTCATCTTCTTCGTAGAATGTGCAAAGTATTGGAAAACCGCGCCCAGCAGGATGAGGAGAGGATGGACCAGCTGACGAACCAGCTGAAGGAAGCCCGTCTCCTCGCTGAAGACGCTGATGGCAAGTCCGACGAAGTTTCGCGTAAGCTGGCCTTTGTTGAAGACGAGCTGGAAGTTGCTGAAGATCGTGTCAAGTCCGGAGAAGCGTGAGTTGATCCTTCGAGCGAGAGCTTTGCAAGTTGTGTCTTTGTTGTGGAATCATGTCGAATACTCGTTTCGCTTGTTGCAGTAAGATCATGGAGTTGGAGGAGGAGCTTAAGGTTGTCGGCAACAGCTTGAAGTCCTTGGAGGTCTCTGAGGAGAAGGTACGAAAAATACGCATCTTTTATCGTTCTTCTCTTTTCACAGAGAGAGAGAGAGAGTCCCAATATACGTCTCATTCATCCATCTTTAACATCCCAAAACCTTTGTCCCGCCACCCTCGCCCCGATCGATTCCAAAACTGACCAGACATTCTTCGATTCGCTTCATGTCAGGCCAACCAACGAGTCGAGGAATTCAAACGCCAACTGAAGACCTTGACCGTCAAGCTGAAGGAAGCCGAGGCCCGCGCCGAATTCGCTGAGAAGACCGTCAAGAAGTTGCAGAAGGAAGTCGACAGGCTCGAAGGTCGGTGCACCCGGTTGAACGTATTTACAATACTCGCGCGTGCTCCCTCGCGGCACAACGCCATCGCGCGATAAAGTCTCCAATTTTTTTTGGCCGTCCTCCAAACTTCGCCGGCTTATTTTTTCTCAGCGATATTTCCGAAAGTCGGGCGAAGTTCAGGCGTTCGTGACGAAACGAAAGCTTTTTTAACTGGTGTATATGTGCGGTAACTTCCATCTGTTGCTTCGTTTACGCTAGTTTCCACTTGCGCTTTGTCTATATGTTTTATTACAGTCTCTTTCCGAAAATACGACGACGTATTTTCAGCATTTCTCGCAATGGCGAAACTTGTATTTTTTTCTCTCTACTGCCTTAACGTGTTGTCTTAACGTTTTTGCTGTTCTTCCTTTTTTTCATCGAATAGCTGAGCGCTTCGCGTGTCGTTGTATAAATTCGCTTGATTTACGCTTTTTCGTGTCGCTCCTTCACGACGTGGTCTTGAGTTTTTAAGTAGAGGGACGCAGAACATTGACCGAGATATACAAATTCTTCCAATTTCGAGATCATCTCGAAGACTTTCACCTTTGCGTAAGATTTAATTTCTAAACGAGTCGCAAAAGGATGAATGATATTGGCGGAAAAGGCGTTTATCCGGGAGTTAAGTTTTAATGAGAGCAGAAGAAGGGGGGCATAAACCAGACGTAGATTCGCTATTCTCTTTAAGCACGGACTGATTTCTCGTTGCAGACGACTTGTTCCGCCAGAAGGAGAAACACAAAGCAATTTGCGACGACTTGGACTCGACATTCGCTGAGCTTACTGGCTACTGAATATATACTATTCTACATGCACGCACTCGCACATTTGTTCACACATACACGCACGCACGCTGAGACACTTACGTTATTCCAGAAATTTATATATGTTCTTCTTTTTATTTTCCCGCCTTTCTTGTAATTGCGATTTGTGCTATCTCCATTTAATATCCCAGATAGGAAGAGTTACGATTTCAAACAACAAATTTTGTTATACCTATAGGTACTGAATATAAAGCACGTCGTAAAGTGAAAAGAATAGGATACAAAGAGAAGCAATTAATCTTCATTCTCTTTATTCGTTTTATTGTATTACTGGCTGAAAATTTCAATGAGAGAAGCCCGTTACTTTGGTAATATGGTAATTAATCCAAAGTAATATTTCTTTCATCCGAATAAACTTCTCAAATTTCCCATTTTGCAAGATATGAAGTAGTATTAAACTAATCGCGCTATTCTGTATCGAATTGTAGGCTCTATAAGATGCTACATTCCATAAAGTTACAGTTTTCGTACGTGACTTCATAGACTGTAGTACCTTATATAGCTTACAGTTTTGTACAGAATAGCGCCGTAAGTATGCAAATATTACTATACTGTAGACACATGCATGTACTTCATACATATACACAGCCTCTCGCCTTCGTACAGACATTTTTGCAACGTTTAATTCAGCTTACATACTTCCTTCCATCTACGGTCGAAAACCAGGTACTTTTGCTCCACTTCCAAACCCCTTTTTTCCTTTACTATTTATAACTATACCACTCCCGTGTAAGTTTGACTTCTCTTGAAAAATAGATACGTATTACATTCTAGTCTTTATATGCATATATGTTGTATATTTTGAATTTCCACATGCAACTTTTTTCTAGAGAATTATCTAAATCATTCAAATCCTTGGACATTCTTTAGGTTTGTGGTAGAATACCATATACCTGATATCTCAAAGTGTCGTAGACTGCTATAATTTTGCTCAAAAGTTACTGCAAAATATTGTATTTTACTTTAATTTGAGAGCAAAATTGCAAGAATCCATGACACTCTACTGTCATAGATATATCAGATAAATACACCTTGCATCTTCACCAATGATCTTTCTACCTGTATTCTGTGCTTTACACGTACGCTTACTAATATCTATAATACGTTGAGACGGTTCGAAGTTTCTTTGCCTGCCCTTTTTTCACTGATAGGTATACGTTGTACTTTTCGATACACGCAAAGTAGAAATGTTTCTTTCAGCGATTCCTTTTAGTAAATGAAAGGTAATCGTGAGCTTTACCGCGCACGAACGTGGACACGTTCGAAATAGTCACGTGACACAGGGCGAGATCAAAAAAATCCCGTTCACTGTGGCTAGTCAAATTCAATACCCCGTAGCAAAATTTTTTTTATATGGTGATTGTTGTCTTTTTGGCCCATGCCGATCCCCATGGACTGGCCGTTATTAACGATATTTTCCCTTACAGACGAGCTGGGAATCAACAAGGACAGATACAAGTCTCTGGCCGACGAGATGGACTCCACCTTTGCCGAATTGGCCGGATACTAATCGCGCATCTGCCGCGTACGATCGCACATCATTGCCGGTGCGCATCGTCGAAGGAACAACTTACTGCTTTTCCCGCAACGCGCATCATCATCATCGAAGCAACAGGAGTCGAGAGGACAAAAAAAAACAGCAGAAAGCACAACGATATCTACTACGTGTGTTACACTGTCCATACTCATATTACGATAATACACGGTTACATAGATATTATAATGAAAACTTATTACTACGTATTGTACGAAACGTTACGGTATGATATTTAATAAATGGCTGTAAATGTTTTAATTCACTGCTCGCCATGACGACGTTATTAATAACGTTTGTACATTATTAGTAGGACTTTTCTGTAACACTCTAATGACTTTGTCGATACCGTTAGTGGATTTAATTGGACATAAAGAACATTTAATAAGAGATTTGTCACGAACGGAATGTCTCTCTCCCCTGAAACTTTTCCATGGCATATAGAGTTTCCTAACAATTCCGAAATGTTCAGAATTTCCTGACTGCTAGACATTGTGTTGTAATAAAATTATGGTATATTGACTTTTGATATATTTGTGTACAAGGTGATGCACTTTGTACTTCGCAGTAAATGAGTTTCATGGTTACCACATTCATAGGAGTAGTATTACAGACTACAGTAACGCCTGATATACGAGTAAAAGGCAACTTCAAGACTCATTTACTACAAAGTATAACATAAGGTTTATATCAAATTACACATAAATTTATTACACATAATTTTTTATATAAAATATAATTTATTTAATTTGCAATTTTAAAGGATAGATCAGCTGCAGTCTGCACGTAGTAAATAATAAATGTACGCCACAGATAACAGTTTTACAAAATACACATTGGCAATACTTTTCAAATATTGTTTTCGTCATGTAAAGACAGGTCAACATTTCTTTTTACGATACGTCAAAAGAAACTGCGAATAATAGAGAGGAATAGGTATAGTTTGGTAAAAAAATCCGGCAACTTTTTAAAAACGTCACATTAACCATCCCGCAATAATTACAGCTTTTCTTTATTGAATATTGAAAGATTATCTTTCTCTTAATGTCACATTACGAGAATTGATTCAATTTTAAAAATAATCACAGCTACGCTAAGTACAGCCCTTCCAGTCGCTTCTTCTACGAGAATCAAAAAATGAGGGCTGTTTTACAGAAAAATGTGATTTCATTTTAAGCTACTTTGAAACAACGATATACATAGATGCCACGATAAATACATGTACATGACTTTAAATGAAATAACGATAAATAGTGAATGCGTACTTATATTTTACTGCATATGTTGACGCCTGCGAGCAGCTCGTTGTTTGTCGAAACGCAATTCCATCTCTTCCAGAACACGTGGAGTGTAACGAACTACCAGCTTCACAGAATTCTGGGCTTGCTTCAATAATTCCACAGCCTTCTCGTGATTTTCACCCTCGACACACTAAGGGTTGCACATTTTTAGAATTCTAATGTACATCGACGCAGAAAAATGTCAATACTCTCATATTTCGATCAATGTCGAATTCGAGCATTATTTTGAATCGAGTGAAATAAGATAAGGCGCTGCTTGATTGCTTCAAAATTAAGTTGTTTCAGTTTACAGTGCTAATAGTTACGAACGATGTAACGCAATTGTTCCTACTTACAACACCATTAACGGACAGTAGTTGATCCCCCCGTTTTAGACCGCCGTGTCTGTCAGCAACGCCTCCGGGGATAATTCTAGATATATAAATAGGGGAATTCTGCTCTTTCCCTCCCATTACATTGAAACCAAGGCCCTCTTCCGTTTTTGGCAACTCCACTACTCGCGGGTGAGCATGACCCTCGCTCGCTGCAAAGGCAGCTACAGTTGCTTTCGCCGTAGCTGATGCTCGCACATCTTGGGACCCCTATTTCAATGTACCAATTAACACTGAGCGCCAAATGCTTCAAAACTATAGATATTTCGATCGAAACTTTGGTGTCTCTATGATTACATTTGATTCGAATTGATTAGCAATGAAGCTTCAAGGTTGCCACAAATTTTGATTTTAAAAATTCCTTCATTTTTCCAGGTTCTTCAAACTAAAAACTGCATTTTTCCATATCATGTAATTAACTCATAAGAATACTTTAGGAAAGTGAAAGCAACATTTAATATAATGTTGTGTGGAACATAATACAATATAAAGAAGCATAAACTCAAAAAAGGCGCAAGTATAACAAAAGATATACACAATCTAATAATGTAATAGAACATACTCGCTACACGCACGGATCGGTGAGGAGAATGATTTATATCTGGACATATATAAATAAAATTAAAGTGTTTGTCTGCGATTTCGAAAAAAGTGCCCGCATATAAGCGTATTGCTTTATTTATATTATTATAAAATTTTTGTCTGTATCTGTCTGTCTGGATTTAGCTCAAAAACGACTGAACCAATTCTAATGAAACTTGCACAAATTATGCAACGTATTCCGGTTATGATCTGCTTTTTGTTTCATCTCGATATCTCAATCGGTTACAAAGTTACAAAATTCAAGATTTATAGGAGCGTATATTATAAACGTTATGGGTCGTGCGGACTATCGAATGACCTATGCACCAACACGCGTGTTTACACTTTGGCACGCGGGTTGCGGGACCCTTCCTGCGTCTCTTCCGCCAGGCCTGTCTACTGTCTTTGAACTCAGCGAAATCAAAGGATTCGCTTTCGCATGCATTAGAAGGCATTTTGTAAGCGTGACTCGTGTCCGCTTTGTTGGAAAAGATGGAGGACGCGAGTCAAGACGCAAGAGGGCCGGAATAATTTTTCACTAACACTCATAGATGGTGGAATTCGATGGCTTCCCTCGCACGTGTTTTTCCACTTTGGTATACATGACCATTCGACTCTTCTTACGGTTCTACCACTCGGTAAAAGCGCCCGGGCACCTATGAAATTCCAATCCTAAATGACGACCGGATCTGTTCGCTGTAGGTATTCGAAATTAGTGTGAACAAAGTCGCGAGCTTTGCTAGTACGACGAATTATAATTGAACAAAATTTAAACTATATTTTTGCTAATATTGCACAACCATCACAAGTTGTATACACATTTATGCTATGTCACAAAACATTGATTAGATATTCATTAAGAATATATTGAAAATTAATATCACGTCTATAACTTAATAAATGGCGCGATGTTATTTTCTTCAGCAGACTGTATTGAACATCAATGACCTTTCCAGCTTTTCCATACCCTCAAAAAACTTCCGACTTTTTACAGTTTTCTGGGTCTGTGGCAACCCTGAGCTTGTATTCCTTTATACGGATTATTTATATTTACTTTTATTGTTCTTATTATTATTAATACCGGCAGGAGATGGAGGGGGAGGGGGAGAGAGCCACAGAGAACTATCTACTACAGTCAGGCCATAGGCCTGTTATGCTAAGCCTATAACTTGCCACACACAACCTTGTACAACAAACCCACCCCCTTGATAAAGTTGATGAGGTTTGTCAGAGGTATTCTAGCGAATTTCTCTGGTTCGCTAGAGTAATCTCTCCCAGGTAATTCTTTCTTCATCCAATCTACGCAATGGAGAAGCATATCAGATGGAGAGGCATCTCCTCGGCCTCTCCACATGATTTGCACCTACTACCTAGTTTAAACAGCTCCTATTAGATGCATATGCCTGATTGAGTTGACAGTGTCCTGTCAGCAGCCCCACCGCTATTCTCCCATGCATGACAAATATTCTGCTCTTCCTGATTACGTGTGCGGTAGGTAAGTCTGTCAGTGTCTGAAATATGAAGATCACCTCAAATTTTTAGAAATGGAACTCAACATTTTTGTTCCTATAAAAGTTGCGAGTTACGAGTTGTAGAGCTCGTCGAGATGAACAAAAAAGGTGTAAGGCGAAAGGCCCATTTGTTGGACCGTTTGTGAGATATTGCCGCTCAAAGTACAAGAGTAAGTGAGAGTAAGAGAGTTAAATTCGCGTGCAGCACAACTTACTCTCGTAGTTTGAGCAATATCTCACAAACGCTCCAACGAATAGGCCTTTCACCGTATATACCGTTTTTAATTATCTCGACGAGCGTAGAATTGTTGTAGAAACTTTTATAAGAACTAAAATATCGAATTCCAATTTAAAAAATACCGGTGACCTGCATATCTTGTAGATAACACGGAGGAATACCTCCGATGGTATTTACGGAGCCAATACGCTATCAACAACGCCGTTCCCTCTATCGCAATGTAGAGAGAGACTGCCCCTTAAGCTAGTAGCGCGCCCATGGTTGCAATAGGCGTTCTCATGGCTCCTGTGATACCCCCATATGTTAGTCCTTGCACATTTTTGAGTGCATCTCCCGCTGCTTCAAGCGAGGGCCTCCCACACATCCCGTGTAGGATCACTACAGAATATAATCACCTATTTCCTTTCAATATTACCTGAATATCTACAGTTTCATAAACATGTTCGTAAACTTCTCGCACTGCATTGAGAAAATCGCTTTGAAGGACTTTTTGTAAAGCTGCTAATTTAGTCGCCGGTATTTCACCACCTGCAGTAATTTAATTTAATTAGTATTCCTGATAGTCATTTTCATATGCAGAATTTGGTTTCATTTACGAAAATATGCCAGTCCTCCTGGCGGATTTGATCATACGCATTGTTTCGGTGTTTTATTAGTATAATTTGGATATGCTAACAAATTTGTATAATATGGGGAGAATATTTAAAAATACGCTAATCACATACTTGAAAAATGCGGTATGTTTCAAAATGTTTCATACCCTAAATATAACGATATCCCATTGATATACTACTGATAAAATACTCAAACTATTTAACTCGATATTTTTTGGGTACAGTGGAATCTGACAGGGGCATTATACGTGACTTACTTTTTTGTAATTTATCTAGCAGTTCAATGGCTCTCTTAACATCTGTAAACGAAATATATAAATTAATATTCGAATGTATTAATTCGTAAAACGACTACATAAATTGAAATTACTAAAAATAACTCGAGTTTGTAGTAAAATCGACATGAGCACTCATGAATTATCCAATACTACTTGCTTATTATGATACTTTGATGAATTATTGAGGAGGGTTCATGCAAAAGCAGACATGTCCATTTATTACAAAGTCTAGAAAAATAGCAGAAACTATCTTGTCAAAGGTCGGTTGATTTAGAAGAAAATGGTTTAGATAAGGCGGTGTAGAAGGATTCCACTAATATAGTAAAGAAAAATATTTGCAAAGACATTGTTTCTCTGAGATATTTGACCAAAAAAACTGGATGTCTACATTTGCATGAACACAACGGATATGTCTCATTTTGTTTGGACACATGGTGGAGATGTCTAGATTTGTTTGGACACAGGAACAAAGATAATATTTTTAAATGTATTTTATTTTAAAAACTCCAGACCAAAATACGAAATGTTTTATTTAAATATGCAATTTTTTGTCATCTTCAAGGGAATCACAGGTCTCATCGACAGCCTCATTTTCTTCCATTTCTTCTTGCTCCCTCAAATGCCCCGTATCTTTTTCCAAAATATTTTTAAAGAACTCCAACAGAGTAATATTTTACTACTGAATATCTGCATTATTAAACTGTTTTTCCAAGAGCGTGAGAACATTTTTCTTTTTTTTTGTCGAAATTGAGTTACCTATTGGCAATTCCTTTAAGTGATTATTTTCTTTTCATCCTCTTTTTAAAAAAGGTACATGATATGGAATATTATGTACATCAAAAGAAATATAGGTTATACTCTTGAAATTATTAAACCAATGTATTAATAACCATAAAGATTAAAATCCTTCTATCTTACCTCTGGCCAAAGTAAGAGGTTCAGCAATTGTTGCCATACTTAATAAAACGTGTAATGAGGAATTTGAACTATCCGTACAATTAATTACTGCTTAGTATTGATCGATAACCAAGTTCAGAATTCAGAGCAAGTGTATTGTGTGGATTGTGTCTGCGAAATGTATATATCATAGAAAATGAGTTTGTAGATAGTTCACGTCTGTGGTGAAGTGAACCTGAAGCTAAAATCCAGACGTTACGAATTTTACCATTAGATGGCACATCACTATATCGATGCGTTGTGTCAGTTAAAGGGAATATAGAATACTATATTTATGTATATTTTGTGCCCTTGTTAAAAACCTTGTAAATATTTCGTTTTGAAAGATGTCACTTCTGTGGCTCCGATAAAATGCCTTTAAAGATCGCGCGAAGTTAAAAATTTGTAAAGCTACGTCTAGTGATTAAATGAAGTCACTCCTCGTGTAGAAATGTCATCGGAGGATTCTTTAGATGAACTACAAAATACTTCATCCAGATTGAACACAATGCGCCTGGATAGCGACGAGGGAGACGATGTACAAAATGTAGACGCCGATGGGGATGCTTCGTCGGCATCCCCGCAAAATATGCAACCTGCTGGAAATGTTGCCTATTCGCGTATACGGCGTGCTCTAGCTTTTGTATGCGACGAAGAACAACCTTCCGCGTCGCAATCTCGAAATGGAGAAGCTTCCGCATCTGGCTGTGACAAGTACGTATAATTATCCATATGAAGATATGAAGGAGAGGAGTACTAATTTATACATTTAGTTGAAAATCCCTCTTTTATATCCTGTTGCCCATGGCCAGCATATCAATCTTTTACAATTGTTGCAAATACATGCCCAAAAGCAGGAGCAATAATACTTGCAGCATTAATGTAAAAATAATATAATTTCTAATACTACCAATCTAATATACTGGGTGATTCTTTAATATTGCGACAAACTTCAAGGATGGGTTCCTTGGATGAAAATAAGAAAAAAAGTCTATGAACATGGGTCCGGAAACACTGAGTTTAGGAGAAACAGGGTGTTGAATTTTTATACAAATTCTATTCCATCAACAAACAGTACAAACGCAATGGCGCATCCCTTCTGAAATGATATTTAATACTCCTAAGAAGACCCTATACAGTATTGTATTGAAATAAACTAGACTCCGGAAGGTAGTTGCACCTTTTCATTATATAATGTCATGTTTATTGCAATTTGAAAGAAGCTTTGTTACTCGAAGGTCTAAAATGTAGTAACTTTTGAATATTGTTATATGTGTATACCTCCAGGAAAATAATTATGAGATCTTACAATGAAGCGGTTACAGTATTCTAATAGGAAAACATTGTTCCTATAGATTTTAAATTAGTGACTTAAGGTATATGTATAATATTATTTCTAACAGGATATGCTATTAGGAATCATAATAATTATTAATAAAGTATATAAATAGGCACCTCACCTAAACTTCTTTCATATGATTAATTCAGAATTGTGATATTTCAAATAAATCCTTTATAAATAAAGTATTTTAAAATTGAAAGAAAAATTGATGTAAAAATCATTTATTTAAAGCTTCCATAAGCTTGTAATCTTTAAAGTTAAATCCTTAACAATGTATGTTTTCCTGTTTGAGTATTGTAGCTACTACATTGCAAGATCTCATAGCCGTTTGTTTCCTGGAGCGTAAAGATACAAATAATAATAATATTCCAGAATTACTACATTACTAAGTGGATAATAATCTACATAAAAAATGATGAAAAATGCAATTTTTACATTTCGTAAGGGTAATTATTAAAAAAATTATAAGGGTTGAAATTCACAAAATTGCTGTAAAAAAAGCTATTACATATTTCTTACATGCATTAATTACAGAAAAATCTTTTGAACTTATTCTTACTGTATTTTCATTTATATTTCAAAATATTTTTTTATGGGTCTTATTTCAAAAATACTCATATTTTAATCATTCACTTTTATTTATTTTTTTTGTCAACCATCCTCGTCTTCTTTTTCTTATAGCTTTTATAGATATAATTTTTCAGTAGCATTTTAGTTTCTGGAATTCTAAATTTTAGGGGTTTTTGTATTTATTTTAAACCTAAAATGTGTGTTTCACATTTTTTGCCAAACATAACTCAAAATTGTTATTATCCTTATAGTCGATGATATAGAATGAAACTAATATCCCACTGGTTACTTTCACAAAATTACGACGAAAATAATTCCGTGCTCAAATTTTATTGATATTAGTGGTATTTTAAATTTTTGTTTGAAATAATAGGGTTTGTAAAGTGAATTTTCTGTTCCTTTTCGTGTACTTGAACATTTTTCATAATATTTTATGAAATATATTTCATGACATCATAATATTTTGTATTCAATATTATTTAATGATTGTTTAATTAACTGAAAAAACTTGAGAAGGACGAATAGGAATTCATTGGATTCTACCTATGTCTGTCTAACAAGGAAACCATCCCAGGTGTTCCTCGCCGATTTCGTTCATTCTGATATATGTTATTCTACATCAAAATCTAAGATACTTTTTGTTTTCTTATTGGCGGAAAAACATTTGTAAAAAACCCGTTGCTTTGGCGTCGCTTTGGAATAAGAGTAGCATTTCATCGAGTTGCCTACTAGTCGGGGAGGCAGCGACACTTTTACCGTGGTCATTTCACCAAGGCTGGTTTTCATTCACATGATAGATTCCATACTGTGTATGAGCGAAATGCTTGTCAGCTGCCGCACCGGCGGTGGGGGTGAGTACAGTAGAGCCTCAAACGCGTAAAAAAACTAGAGAAATAAAGTGATATCACCAAAGTTCAATTCTTGTTTATGGTTTATTTACATTATGTAATTATAAAAAATCGTAGTCAGCCGGACATATTTCGGGGGGAAATGTGTCAGCTGGGACAATAAACATGCAGCGCGCCGGCTAAAGAGGCTCCGACTTTATCGACTTTTCCCCCGCAATTCGGCTAGCTGATTTTTATTTATATTTAATACAAGTAATACTGGTTCGTGCGATCAAATTTCTACTTCAGTAGTATAAAGAGACATTATATTTTTTGCTACAAAAGATTCGATGGTTTATTTACATTATGTAATTATAAAAAATCGTAGCAGCTGTTGACGTATACTTGCGCAATACAGACGCCACGCAAACTAATATCACCATACTTTAAATTAAGTTATGTGATTGCTAATTCATTATATTTTATGAAAAACATCATCAGCTAGGTGTATGGTGGGGGTCAGTCCGTCAGCTGGGACAAAAAACATGTAGCGCACCGGCTAAAGAGGCTGCGCATTTATAATTTCAGCTGACGACTTTTCCCCCGCAATTCAGTCAGCCGACTTTTATTTATATCTAGTACGAATAATAATGGTTCGTGTAATCAAACTTTAGGTCTGGTAGTATAAAGAAACATGAAATTTATTGTCTAAAAAGAGTCTATCTTGCTTGCAATTTTAATGGCGATAATAATTATTATTGTAGTTAATTATGTTATTTATTATTATCACCTAACTATTTAATAATATTTGTTAGAAATAAATAAGTTATAGAAATCAATAGAAGATTTATTGTATAGAAGGCGATATTCATAAATGTAAGAGTAAATATCTAAAAGCCATGCGGGGTACAACTGAAGTGCGGATCTCTGGTAGATCTTTTGTAGCAATAAATTTCATATTTCTTTATACTACTGCAGCTGAAATTTGATTACACGAACTATTATTATTCGTACTAGATATAAATAAAAGTCGGCTGGCTGAATTGCGGGGGAAAAGTCGTCAGCTGAAATTATAAATGCGCAGTCTCTTTAGCCGGTGCGCTGCATGTTTTTTGTCCCAGCTGACGGACTGACCCCCACTATACACCTATCTGACGATGTTTTTCATAAAATATAATGAATTAGCAATCACATAACTTAATTTAAAGCATGGTGGTATTAGTTTACGTGGCGTCTGTATTGCGCAAATATACGTCAACAGCTGACACATTTCCCCCCGAAATATGTTCAGCTGACTACGATTTTTTATAATTACATAATATAAATAAACCATCGAATCTTTTGTTGCAAAAAATATATAATGTCTCTTTATACTACTAAGGGCCGGTTTTACCAACAGATATAAACGCGGTATAGCACTATACTGAGAATAACCATAAGGCTTATTGCTGGTTATTCTCAGTATAGCGCTATACCGCGTTTATACCGTGTTGGTAAAACCGGCCCTAAAGTTGAAATTTGACCGTACGAACCAGTATTATTTGTATTAAATATAAATAAAAGTCAGCTAGCCGAATTGCAGGGGGAAAGTCGATAAAGTCGCAGCCTCTTTAGCCGGCGTGCTGCATGTTTATTGTCCCAGCTGACACATTTCCCCCCGAAATATGTCCAGCTGACTACGATTTTTTATAATTACATAATGTAAATAAACCATAAACAAAAATTGAACTTTGGTGATATCACTTTATTTCTCTAGTTTTTTTACGCGTTTGAGGCTCTACTGTACACACCCCCACCGCCGGTGCGGCAGCTGACAAGCATTTCGCTCACACACAGTATGGAATCTATCATGTGAATGAAAACCAGCCTTGGTGAAATGACCACGGTAAAAACGTCGCTGCCTCCCGGACTATACGATCAAGTTGAATCTCCGCCGCGTCGGGTATGTTCTTGCTTCTGCTGCTACGTGGCGCAGGTACTAGACTTTCTCACGAAGAAAGTTGGATTCCAAAGTATTTAACTACTACTGTAAAGCAGAAGAGAGCATACTTACCTGGCGTAGAGGTTACCGTGATCAAGAAGGCGGTTCCTCCAGGGCGAGGCTTTTCCATTGCACTACGGCTGAGCTGACCCTTGCGAATATCCCTAATGTGGATATCTCGGGCGTATAATTTTTGTTAGTCGGGACTTGCGTTCGCGCTAATCCCGGACATAATTGATACACACAAAAACAATACTTTGGATTTAATTTTTACTCCCTTATTTTCCGCCTAAGGGCCGGTTTCACCAACACGGTATAAACGCGGTATAGCGCTATACTGAGAATAACCAGCAATAAGCCTTATGGTTATTCTCAGTATAGCGCTATACCGCGTTTATACCTGTTGGTAAAACCGGCCCTTAATGTTCCTTCTAAATTCTTTTTAAGTTGTAATTATTCCCTACCTTGTACTCTTAACTTTGTCCTGGAAGTGCTCCGAATGTTGAGGTTTTTCTTAGAGACGACTGCCCTGCATACGGACATAATAATTAATGCACTACCATGACATTGGTAGCTAGAAGTAGTTTCACATCGGTGGTCGCGTATAAACGTGAGCAAAAAATGCTCATATAGCGACCAATGCCGGGTTAAAGGGATTTAGAAGGAACATTGAGGCGGAAAATAAGGGGGAAAATTAAACCCAAGATATTGCTTTTGTATCAATTATGTCCGGGATTAGCGCGAACGCAAGTCCCGACTAACAAAAATTATACGCCCGAGATATCCACATTAGGGATATTCGCAAGGGTCAGCTCAGCCGTAGTGCAATGGAAGAGCCTCACCCTGGAGGAACCGCCTTCTTGATCACGGTAACCTCTGCGCCAGGTAAGTATGCTTTCTTCTGCTTTACAGTAGTAGTTAAATACTTTGGAATCCAACTTTCTTCGTGAGAAAGTGTAGTACCTGCGCCACGTAGCGGCAGAAACAAGAACGTACCCGAGGCGGCTCACGCTGGCCTCGCCTACCCTCGCCAAAGGCCAAGCGAACGTTGGGGCGCAGTTCAGTGAGGGGACGCAGGGTGACCGTTGCCTCTATACCTATATCTATTCTATATATAGGTATAGAGGCAACGGTCACCCTGCATCCCCTCACTGTACTGCGTCTCAACGTTCGCTTGGCCAAAGAGTAATATACCTACTCTCTCTCTCTTTGCCCTCGCGTCGCCGACGCGGCGGAGATTCAACTTAATCGTAGGCGACTCGATGAAATGCTGCTCTTATTCCAAAGTGACGCCAAAGCAACGCGTTTTTACAAATGTTTTTCCGCCAATAAAAAAAAAGTATCTTATATTTTGACGTAGAATAACATATATCAGAATGAACGAAATCGGCGAGGTACAACCTGGGATGGTTTCCTTGTTAGATAGACATAGAATCCAATAAATTCCTACTCGTCCTTCTCAAGTTTTTTCAGTTAATATCTGGAATTGCTGTATAAAAAACACATCAGTATTCCCGTAGAAATTGTCTATAAGAGTCTATGGGATCTTTTCGATAGGAATACTTAAAACATTTTCAAACATTTCATTTTTCATTTTTATATCTTTGAGATATAGTGTGCTTAACAAGAAATTCTCATTTATTTGTAGCCGGCCGCCCAGTAATTCAGGAAATGCATTGCACTTGGAAATAAGACAAATCCCCCCTGCCCTCGTAATTTCGGATAACATCCCTGCTCATCGTTTGCCAGCACCAGCCGCTTACAACTGGCAAGGAAGCAAAGCAACTATGCGTGAGAGATTTGCATTTTTATTCAACAACGAAATACTATCCGACGTGAGCTTCCTCGTCGGACGGGGAGCGCAACAGCAACGCATTCCCGCGCACAAATTGGTATTGTCATCGGGAAGCGCCGTATTTGATGCCATGTTCAACGGGACGCTTGCTACTGCTTCCGACGAAATAGAGGTTCCCGACGTCGAGCCGGCGGCGTTTCTCGCCGTGCTACTTTTTCTGTATACCGATGAAATACAAATCGACCCCGAAACCGTAATGACGACGCTCTACACCGCAAAGAAATATGCGGTGTCCCCCTTGGAAAAGCACTGCGTTGATTTCCTGAGGAACAATCTGACCAGCGACAACGCGTTTCTGCTTCTCACTCAAGCGCGTCTCTTCGACGAACCGCAGTTAGCTGCGGTGTGTCTGGATACCATTGACAAATTTACTACCGATGCTCTCAACGCGGATGGATTCACTGATATCGACATCGACACTTTAATGGTTGTTTTGGAAAGGGACACGCTTCGCGTGAGGGAGTCAAAAATCTTTCACGCCGTTATCAGGTACGATCAAATCACCGCCGATGCGTCGACGCTATTAACGAAGTTACAATATGACTGATAGATGGTCCGAAGCCGAATGTGCGAGACAACAATTGCCGGTAACCCCGGAAAATCAACGATCCGTTTTGGGTAGAGCTCTTTCTCTAGTGAGATTTCCGTTGATGTCTGTGGAGGAGTTTGCTGTTGGTGCGGCTCAATCTGGTCTTCTTACGGATCGCGAAGTACGTGTTAAGAAATTTGATTGACTTCGCGCGGAAAGAAATTATTAGAATGACAACGATGTTGGACTGCAGAGATGAAAAGAAACTTTCGTACAGTTATTATACAATTGGCAAAATGTAATATATCTGCATTGTTGTATTATTGCAGGTCGTTTCGTTATTCTTATATTTCACATTGAACCCAAAGCCAGCCGTAGGATTTGAAGCGATGCCGCGATGTCGCATGATGGGCAAAGAACAGACCGTATGTAGATTCCAACATACGGAGACTAGATGGGGATATAGTGGCACGAGCGATCGAATCAGGTGAAGTATACTATTCCTTTTAAGAGTCAATTGTTTAAGCTGCACCTAGCAATGATTAATATCCGCCGAATTATCTACCAATCGAGCGAACTAATATAACATCTTAAGATAATACTTTTGTTGCCTGTAGTAGTTTCAAATTAATTTAACTTAACACTTTCACTAGGTAATAATCAGGCCAATCAACAACAAGAATCAATGCACGTCTAACTCATTGATTCTTGTTGTTATTAATTTTGGAACTAATATAACATCGGGAACTGCAGGTTTAGCGTAGACAGACGTATATTTCTCGTTGGATACGGTGTTTACGGAAGTATTCATGGGCCCGCGGAGTATCGCGTACTGATAGAACTGATACATACGGCTTCTGGTAAAGTCATCGCTGCCAATGAAACCGGCTTTAGTTGTGACGGATCGAGCTACACGTATCGATTGATGTTCAAAGAACCGGCTGAGATTTTACCTAAGACGGTTTACACCGCATCGGCGACGTTTCAGGTACGCTCCACTGTACCGAGAGTACATACAGTCGTCAGTTATACGAATGACTGTTTGCTCCTTATTAACAAAATATCATAGATTTTCATAGATTCTCATAGAAAACTTATAAAAATCCCACAGAATCTCCGTGGAAATTTGATTTGGAGATTTGGCAATTTTGGAGACCCACTAGTAAAAATCTGAGAAGGACGAATGGATGTATTGGATTCTATGTGTATCTGTTGAAACAAATAAAATTTTAGAAGGCTCTATTAGTAATTACGACTAGAGCGGCGTGTACGGCGTCTTTATTATCTTTATGGGATTTTCCTTGCTTTTATGGACCCAAACAACACACTTTAGTCAAAATAATGTCACTTTCTAAATAACGTCATTTTTTCTTGTTAAAACGATATCAAACGTCTTTGAAAAATTGCAAAATAATAAAATCTCGTTTGTTAATTTATTTTTGTCAAAATGACGCCATTTAGTGAGTTACGTCATTTTGTCTAAAGTGTGTTGCTTAGGGATACATACGAAATTCGGTAAATCCCTGTTTATCATCTCAGATGCACATAGAATCCAAGGAATTCTTATTCGCCCTTCTCAAACTTATATAGTGGATATGTGGAGTTGCTGTGTCTGAAGCACATCAGATTCCCATAGATATTGTCTATGGAAATCTATGGGATCTTTTCAATAAGCCTGTGTCTCTTGTCCTTCGTTATAGAACATGTATAGCTTACAAATGTCGTTTTCAGGGACCTGACTCTTATTATGGTACGAAAGGTTTGCGAAAAGTCATGATAGACAGCGATTCCGATCACGGGAAAGTCGAATTTCAATTCAGCTACGCGGCAGGCCACAATAATGGAACGTCGATCGAAGATGGTCAAATTCCCGAACTTATATTTTACACGTAAAACAACTGCTAATTATATTTATACATTCCTTCCCTCCATTTACTTGCTTATCAAATTGTCTGTCAAACCATTTCGAGAATGCGTCTAGTGTACCTGTGTTATTGTAAACTAATAAATACATTTCTGCAATGCACTCGCGAAGGTAAGCACGTGAGACACGTTCATTCGGTATTTACGAGAATTTCCCCGACCTCTTTAGGCGATTATACTATCAGCGAGCTCGTCTATTCTCCACACATAAACGAGCCCCGAAACATCAAATTTGTATTCATAAAATGAGTCTGCAATTATTATCGTGCTTCTTTGTATCTATTTTAGAGCATTAATAAAATATAACTATGTATCAAAATTAGAGTCATATTCTCACCTCAATTCCCTATTGAAAGAATATCATAGATTCTCATAGAAAAGTTTTAAGGATCCCATAGAATGCTTATGGGAATTCGATGTGCATTAGGCACAGAAATTTTGGATACTCACTAATAAAAATCCGAGAGGAATGAATAAAAATCATGTATCGGATACTATGTGTATCTCTAAAAGCAAATGAAATCTTGTAATGTTCTATTGATAATTAGGAATAGAACAGCGTGTACAGGTCTTTATTATCGTTGTGGGATTTTACTTGTTTTCACGGACACAAAAAATTGGGTCCCACTAATCATCTCAGACACACATATAATAGAATCTAATGAATTCTTATTCGTCCTCAAATTTTGTCTAGTGGATATCTGGAATTGCTGTGTGAAAAGAACATCAGATTCCCATTGAAATTGTATGAACGTGTCAAAACGATACCGATAAAAAGGGGATCGATATAATAGAAATGTCCATTTATCCTTACAAAGATCCGCTACATTCTAGGTATTAATTTTTAATCGAATCGCATTGACATCCTTCCTATTGAAAAAATATCATGGATTCTCATAGAAAACTTGTAAAAATCCCATAGAATCCCCATGGGAATTTGACGTGCCTTTAATACAGCAATTCCAGATACAAGTTTTCAATATTTTTATTGGATTTTACTTGTTTTTCCAGGTACACGTAAAATTCGGTAAATGATCTAAAATGTTTAGTTAAGAATTGGATTAAATGGTAAACTGTGCGCATATGTGGTATTTTCGGCACTGTAAATCTTTTTCGTTAGGGTGCTCGGAATAATAAAACTATCTATTCGTTCGTACAACAATCTGCCGCGTTAATCGAATTATGGCATCCCATCAAAATGTATTATAAACTACATGATCTCTTACTTGCAGCGCATAACTTGTATATTATCCAGTAACGCGGTTCCATCCACGTGCTTCCATCCGATTACAGCAAATCTTCAAACCTTTGCACGTAACAATTGTCGCACTTTACGCAATACTCCGCGTAAACTTTTCGATAAGCCTTATACCGATCGACGCGAGCGTTTTGTGGTTTCTAATGCGCGTTCGCGAACCTGTTTCGCGTACGAAACGCGTATCAATTTCTAGCGAAGCTGATACCGCCCGTATCCAATTTTTACGAAGCATTTACTGCACGCATCCAGCGTTTTCGAACTGCGCACAGTCAACACGTACGGGCAATTCGCACGCAGCGTTTTCGAAATAAAAACGCCGAGGAGCCGGGATAAAACTTGACCGAACTCATCGCGGTGATAAACAAAAATGGGCGCCGTTGGCGAGTGTATTTTCCACCCCTCTCGTCGTAGCCAATCAGAAAGAAGGTTTCGGTTCGACAGCCGGAATCCCTCTATCGATGCCCGAGTGAACTTCTTGACTGACAGCGTGTTATTAGTGTCAGTTGAGGTTATAAAAGGTTAAGTTTTTTGTAGATGAATTATTGTAAGTTTGGTACAGCGAATATCCCTTTTAAAAATCGAATATAATCGCATCGTCGAGTGAGCAGAAACTGAATAATCATGGGGAAATTAAACGTTACCATGTTGCGGTACTTAACACGCGAAGATTTTCGCGTGCTGACAGCGGTTAGTATTTAATAATAATCATTTTTATATATTGTTCTTCTCTAATGATCCCTAAAAACTGATCTGAGAATTGAAATGGACTTTTGCTACGCCCGCAGATCGAGATGGGCATGAAGAACCACGAGCTGGTTCCAGGCTCGTTGGCTGCTCAGATAGCAAATTTGCGACACGGCGGAGTGCACAAGTTGTTAAAGGAGCTCTGCAAGCATCGATTGCTCAGCTACGAGCGTGGAAAGCACTGTAAGTCGATCGTTTTAAACTGTCGCGTTGCACGTTCGATTTATAAGCACTAAACGGAGTATGAACAGTAGTGACCATAAGTTTAAAAATACGGCCGTTACTGCCGATTACAGGAAGGATTATCCTGGAGGAAAGAAATTGTATGATAAACTATGTAGAATTACAAATTTCTATGACTTGTAATTGATCACGGAAAAGTGTAGTAAAGCATAGCCATCGATGGAATTCCATAGATTTACATAAAAATTTGAAGTACTGACTTTCAAAATGTACGTCTGTCTATGTTGAATTACCAATTCCCTAAAGAGTGTCATTATTTGAAACGTATAAATTCCAATGGATATCTACAATTAATAGCGTTATTCTGTACGAAACTTTAAGCTCTGTAGAGTGCTACATTCTATAAAGCCACTTAAGGAAACTCTAACTTTACAGAATATAGCACCTTATAGAGAGCTTACATTTTGTAACAAATGGCACCATAATTATTAGGGAATTATATTGTTTCACACAGCTTCAATAAGTTAGATATATTTTCTATGCATCTTTTCATACGCATACTTCCATTTCTTCATTGAAGACATGTAATTTTCCATAATTTACCATTAATGTCAAGAATTTTATGACAATCTACGGCATAGGTAGGTTGAGTCTAGAAAGAAAAACTAGCTTTTCCTTATTTCTCATTGATTATTGTATTTCCTATAAAAATATAGGCATAATCATGTATAGACACTGAATTAATGAAACTAATGTAAACTGTGATACATGACAGCAATATGTAAACTATTTGAAAAATCTATTCATATAGAATTTCACGTTCTATATGGATTAATATTTCAAACAATCTACGTAGTAGTAGTAGTAGTAATTTATTAATTTCAGCCTTCTCGGCCATGAAATGGACCTTGGTTTATAATTTTAACTTAACCACACATACGCACATACCTTTACTCACTCTTCTTTCTTTCTCTCTCTCTCTCTCTCTCTCTCTCTCTCTCTCTCTCTCTCTGTTGATTTGATTATACAAGGTCCTAATATTAACAAAAATATCAGGGAATACTTACAGCATTTGATCTGAAATAGTCAGGGAAGAATAATGGAATGGCCAGAGAATTCTATAATCAAATTTTCGTAGCCATCCTGGTTATTCACAAACTATGTAAATCTACTCATAATTATGTACAACTAAAAAAGCGCCTCGAATTCCATACTTTTCCACATAATCAATGCAGGCTTACGTATATTTTTTGCGTTGATTCAAGGTACTTTTCTATAGTTTGCCGTACAATTTTTTTTCCGCCAGGATAATACGAGTTACTGGAGATTAAAAGAGAGGCGTGCGTTAAAAAAGATTCTCCTTGTCGTCTTACAGATGATGGTTATCGTTTGACAAATTCCGGTTACGATTACCTAGCGTTAAAAGTATTGGCGTCGCGGGGTATCGTATCTTCGTTCGGCAATCAAATCGGGGTGGGAAAAGAATCTAATATTTACGTGGTCGCCGACGACCAAGGGAACCCCGTCTGTCTGAAGCTTCACAGGCTCGGTAGAACCTGCTTTCGTAATATAAAGGGTAAAAGGGACTATCATCAACACAGAAAAGCCGCGTCGTGGCTGTACCTCTCTAGAATATCCGCGACGCGAGAGTTCGCGTACATGAAGGCTCTCTTCGATAGAGGGTTTCCGGTGCCAAAGCCCATAGACTTTAACAGGCACTGCGTTATTATGGAGCTGGTCGACGGTGGGCCCTTGTAAGTTTGAGTATAAATTTATAATAATACCCGTACCACACACAGGGTGGCGACAAAACCGGGGAATCAGGAAAATCAGAGAAATCTCAGTGATTTTTAATAATCTGAAAATCTTAAAGAAATTTGCGAACTGAATTAAGAACTCGGGGAAATATGCTAGAATGCAAAAATCAGTTCTGTGACGTCATAAAGCGTATTAATTTTGTAAGACTGACACTAAGCTGTACCTGTAAGTCGTTTGATGAGTACACAGTAAAGTGGCCGTGTTTCTGAATGGATGATCGGAAAGTACATGAGTGTGGCTACATGCTCATTTTTTTTCAGATTTTTAAAAAGTGGCGAGACCCAGAGAAAAGGGATTTTAATATTTATTTGTTTCACATTTCTCATTTTTTGTATAAAGTTAAAGCGTAGGTATCCGCATTAGTGTGCCAAATTTCATGAAGCTGCGATTTTCACTTTTAGTGCTGTGATTTTGTAAAATAAATCGGTCCTAAAACTTCAGTGTTACTTATAACTTTTATATTTTTCAAAATTTTCAAAAACCTTTTGGCATACGTATTTCAATGCAATTGATAACAATATATCCAAATGTGAAGGACATTGAAAACTTACTCCGAAATGTAGATAGATTTGGCATGGAATGACCCTATGTATACGAACACAACTTGCTCGCGTCTCTACAGCAATCACTGCTATTCATATTCACTTTCGTTGCTAAATTTAACCAACGCTATTCTTTTTCTCTGCGTAATGAACAGCACTCACTACTGCGGCCATCGGTGAGCGTTTGTTATTGTTTTAACTGTCTTAAAAGTGAATTTGGACCTTGCGCACAGCCGATTAGTAAATGTGTTTCATACTCGTTTCGACGATTACAACTATGAAATTGACAAACATTTCATCTAAAAATTAGGAAAACTTCTAGGAATATCGAGGACAGATTTTTGTCGCCACTCTGCATAGGTACGCGTATCACGAATTTTACGCGATTTTGTAACACTGACTAAACTCGCAGGTGTGGCTTATCCGAAGTCGGCGACGTAGAAGCTCTGTACGATGAGTTGATGAACTTGATCATTAGATTCGGGAATCACGGTGTCATACACGGCGATTTTAACGAATTCAATATCATGATAACGGACGACGAGAAGCCAATTGTTATCGATTTCCCGCAAATGATTTCTACCGAACATATCAATGCCGAAGTCTTTTTTGATCGAGATGTGAACTGCATACGAGATTTCTTCCGAAGGCGCTTCGGATACGAAAGTGAACTGTACCCGACTTTCAAAGATATCTCGTAAGTCGAAGGAATCACGCGAATCATAAGGACTCGCGTGAATCTCTCCGATTATCATTACAATTCTTGTTATAGTCGGGAAGATTGCGTAGATGTGGAAGTAAAAGCTAGCGGGATGACGTCGCGGATGGAGAAGGACTTGCTGACCGAGATGGGTTTCGGCGAGGCGGAGGATAACGAAGAAGAGGAGGAGGAGAAGGAGGAGGAGGAGGAGGAGGAGGAGTTTTATGAAGTCGAAGTAGATGCGAAGGAGGAAATTAAGGGATTACAACTTGAAGTAGAGAAAGTTATCGAAGAAGATTCAAGGCTGAGTGGAATGGAACAACGCGAAATAAATGACGATGCATCATCGGTTGATGAAACGGGAAGGAAGATGATGGAATTGCGTCTGGAAACAAATTCAGTCAAAGCCGCATTTGAAAATATTCGCGATAATCGTTTGAAGAACGATTCGAACATTGATAAAAGATCCGTTCGAAATGAATCTCTATTCGACGTAAGCGTTGACTCGGAGAAGAGGGATGACGTACCGGATCTTGCGGGACCGTCGACGAACCTGTATGGTTCGGACGACGAGTCGTCGTGCGACGACAGATTTAACGATTCGAGAAGTATGCGAAGTACTTCGACGGCCGCTACTATCCCGCCTGATGTGATTAAACAAAAAATTAAAATGGCTTTGATGAAGCGGGACAAGAGAGGTGCTAGTAGGAAAATATTGGCGAAGGGCGAAGCTAGTGCTGTCACGCGAGTACGTAGGGATAACCGAGATAATATTAAACAGTCTTCCGGAATTTGGGGATGGGAGTAAATAGAAATTTGGCGAGAAGCAGTCGATAACGACTGTAATAAGAATATCTTTGTGCTGTCTCGAATAAAGTGCTTCTTCGTTATTACTTGGACTCTTATTTTAGTTATCAATGTTTCAGAATAACAGGTCAAGGTACGTGTTTTCAATCTCCCGAGAAATACGGGAATAAGACAGAAATAGATATGCGATAATAACAGTTGATTCTGCTGACATTCTATACCTATTGTCACTTTGCTGGAGGAATTCATAACATTCTAACAAAGTGAACAATACCGCGTAGAACCTCGTATATAGCTTTATATGAAATATATTAGAATTTATAAGGATACGTGTTCTTTTCAATAGGGTATAAAATTACCCTATCTCAAATAACATTTCTTCACTATTCGGACTCTCACGTTGAACTCGATATCGTGGGCTTACTGCCAAAAACTGGGCGCCCAAAAACTGTTTCAACTGACAAAATTGTGGACTCGGTACATGAAACTGTGATGGAAGATCGCCGATTGACCGTGAAAGAGATTGCTGAGACTTGCAAGATATCAGATGAACCGGTGCATAAGATTTTGCACGAGGTTTTAGGTATGAGAAAATTATTCGCTCGCTGAGTGCCGCGTTTGTTGTGTACGCTGTAGACCGGCATTTTTCAGGTGGACAAAAAGAATTTTTTTCTGACGGCTTGAAGGGTTGGGAGAAACGGTGGATAAATGTATCGAATTTTACGAGGAGACTATGTTGAGAAATAAATTTTTTTTACCTTGAAATATGTGTTTTTCCTAAAAAGGCCGAAAACTTTTCAAATGATCTTCATACCATGATTATTCCTTCGATACTGTCGATTCGGCGTGGTAAGCTTGGGGTGCTATTTCGCCAAGAAAATCATTCAATTTTTCCTCCAATTGAACGGCTGACAAACAGCGACGGGAATAAAAAGAGCGAATCCATCGAAGATAACTTGCGTACGCGTCATCGTCTCAGTTTCTTATTGTCAACTTTGATGGCTCGATTCGTACGCAATTGTTTATTATCTTTGAGGGCGCCCGGCGTAGAGTGTTTTTCTTTTTTTTTTTGCATTGAATCGAGATCGATAAGGTAACCATAGTAGAACATTTTTTTCCGCCAAACCTCTGCCCAGACTGTGCGAAAAACTGCTAAAAGTCTAACATTTTTCTCTACGAATATTCCAATTTTAAGAGTAGGTAGAGAATTAGCAGAGCTGGCAGAAATTTCAGTAGAGCCGGTAGAGTGATAGAGCTGGCAGAAAATTCAGCGGTGTTGGTAACAATTTTGTCAAAGTCCCCAAAGTTGGCAGAAATTTTCCAAAATCTCTATTGATTGTGTGAATTCTAACGAAATTTTTACCAACTCTATGTACTATCTCTGCCGAAGACGCTGCCAGCTCTTAAAATTGGAATATTCGCAGAGAATTGGCAGAGATAAATTTCCGTTAGAGAGCTCACGTGGATATTCTAAATATGAATAGGAAGTCATATATCTAACGTCGCATCGCAATGATATCGAACTCTTTCAACTATAGATCTATGTAGAACGATCCGCGAGCGATTTTTCTATTTTCCTCTACACTGAGAGAAATAATTGCTAGTACCAAAAAAAAAAGAAGGTTTTCTTCAATCAAAAACATGATATAATTCCAAGATCAAGCCATGGTTTTCTTCGTGCGAGAAAATATTTGATAGGCTCGAGTAATTGTTTTTTTCACGCTAAAAAATTTCCTGTTCCAACGAAGGTACTTTTTAATCAAAAATATATGTATATTCTTGAAAAATCTGTATTAAAAATTTGTAAGATCATAATATGTTTTTATTTCTCTCAGTGTATCGCTGCGCATCCTGAGATTGATTCAATAGTTTCAATCATCGGGTTTAAAAAATATATATTTCAGAAAGTATTACAGATATAATAGTAAATGACATGTCAATAGAAAGGGAAAATATTCAAATTTTTGAGCATATCATTACAAGTGTTCGATGTGGGCTCCTCGCGTCACACGACACACGTCCAAACGATATTCCAGTTCGTTCCATACACGTTGCAATGTATGTCGATCGATACTTTTAACAGCAGACGTAATGCGTTCTCGGAGTTCATCCAGTGTTGTTGACAATGGTGGTACGTAAACCTTATCTTTAATGCACCCCCAAAGAAAAAAGTCGTACGGTGTAAGGTCGGGAGGCCCCTGGGAGGCCACACTAGCAATATCTAAATCTTGTTCAACACATGGGCCAATCCATCGTTTGGACGTATGTCGTGTGACGCGAGGAGCCCACATCGAGCATTTGTAATGATATGCTCAAAAATTTGAATATTTTCCCTTTCTATTGACATGTCATTTACTATTATATCTGTAATACTTTCTGAAAAATATATTTTTAAAACCCGATGATTCTTTTCTAGTAACCCTGCATATCCGTAATACACAGCTTCATTTGGTAAATGGCACGCGCATTATATCCGACCGAACTAGTTTACACGATTCTGGGCATCATCTGCAATTTAGACGAATGGATGAAATATTTGTGCGGGATTATCGAATAACGATGGCGCTTTAAATATTGGTATACCTAGTAGTTATAGAGAACGGGCGTTTCTTTCTCATTTAACGGTCGTAAATTTTTGTACACCGCACTACGCGATTCGCGTATCGTGAGAACGTCGTTTTACTTGACTTACTTTGGGCTTTAATTAGCCATTGAAATTTTATTCGGTCAACTTTAGCGCAGAATACTTTATACACGTCGATCCGTGATTATTAATCGACGTTAACCCACTGTCTCAATTTCAGGGCTCTCGATTGGTAATTTTTTCAATCAAATCAGTAGAAAGTCATTATTTAAAAAAATTTTGTTCCTCGATTTGTCAAATAATTTTACGATACCTTCTCACCGCTAAAACGCTGCAACAATTCGTATGAAGTTTCTGTGTTGAGATGATCATATTATCAGTGCCCAGATTCCGTAAATCGTTATGATGGTGCGTAACAAGCAATCGGTATCGTGGTGTGTATTTCTCGTAGTATGAGAAAAGGTTTGTTGAGGTACTTGTTCGTTAAAGATTGATCTAATTTGTTATTTTCCATACCTCAAAATTTCGATATGTTCTTATGAACATCAATTATTTTGAATCACAAATCTCAATCACTTTTTTTCAATATTATTTCCTCAAAACTCTTTACCGAATTTATTACAAACACCGTTAGATTACTTTTTTTTTATCCCTTTATAATGCTCTGATAAGGAAGGATTGGTCATGTTTTGGTCATTTTGTTCCAATAAGGAGTCATTTAAACATACTATTTTTTTAACATTTGACTGGATGGCAGTCCTGCAACTTTCTTCGTTGCAGAATCAAAAGTTCCGCGGACGAGTTACCGCATATATAGTGGTGATAATGAACGTTCTAGTTTCCGCTTAACTTTGAACGCGATTATCTCAAAACGTGGTAGGGATAAGTCAAAAATGGAAAGTAGATTTTTTACACTAAAAACATAGATGAACCTTTTTTTATTTAAACTTCTTTTCGATATCTTAAATTGTTTTTGAAATAATCGATTTTGAGCTTGCAACTCAACTGGGGCCTTTATTCCACTTCTACTCTGCGGAACGATCGAAATAGTACCCCGTTTAATCTTCGCCGATTTAGCGAATACTGTAAACAGTCGTCAGCTGTGAATCGCGCTAAGATATAGGATATCTCTGCACTTTCGCACGGAGGTCAGCCGAAACGAGGGCGATACGCTGTTGTGTCTCGAGACTATCTCACGCGAATATTACCGCGTCCGCTCGAGAATTCGACGGAGGTAATCAGAAACGACAAGGTGCGGATGACCAGTAAGACGAAGCCCCGTAAATATCGCCCGTGTTTTTCTTGAGGCAAACTCGAATTTTTATTAAAAAAGCGTCCGATTTAACATGGAATAGCTAGCATGTACTTACCGTTGCTCGTATTTGCTGTAGTTAGAGCCATCTACAGGAAAACAGCGGCTTTCAATGTAACCTCCTAATAAAATAAAATAATTTAAACGAAACTTTTAGAATTCTCTGTGTTCGCGAATCTCTATTAGAAAGATCCCATGGATTCCCATGGACAATTTCTATGGGAATCTGATATGTGCTTCAGACACAGCAATTCCAGATATCCACTAAAAACGTTTGAGAAGAACGAATAGGAATTCATTGGATTCTATGTGTATTTGAGATGATAAATAGGGATTTACCGAATTTGAATGTATCCGTAGAAACAAGTAAAATCATATGAAGGTAATGAACTGTACGTGCCGTTCTATTATACAAATAGTAATTGCAAATAGAACCTTAAAATATTTTATTTGTTTCAATAGATACACACAGAATCCAATACATTCCTATTCATCTCTCTCAGTTTTTTACTAGTGGGTATCCGGAAATGCTGTGTCTGAAGCACATAACATTTCCGTGGGGATTTTTACGAATTTTCTATGAGAATCTATGATATTTTTTCAGTAGAGCTGTCCGGGATGCCATTTTTAATTGACATGAAAGAAAATAGAAATTCTTCCCCCGGAAGAAAAATAGACGCGGACACCCCCTCCTCCGCTAAAACTAACGAGCCGAGGTGCACTGAGAAAAAAAATTGGTTAAATCGATTTATCAGGTTCGAATTATTTCAAGCAATTAAATGTTCTCTTAATTTAGTTCTCTTAATTGTGTTCGATCCAATTTGCAGTTCATTCGCAACTAATATATTTAATCGCTATATAAGTAGATATTTAGTAGTTACAACTTTACATATTTAGTCTTTGCTGTGAATAAACGAGTATTGAAATAAACAATAAACCAACTAAATCTTTCAACCAAGTTTTTTTTCTCAGTGTGAGGGGATGGATCCGTTTCGATCGCAATTATACCCTCAAGTGCAAGAGTTATTTAAATTTAGATTCACCACGAGGTATCCGTCACTTCGGTCGTCCGATAGGCTCCGATAGATTAAAAATAGCGTCTCGCCGCCGATGGGATTTAATTTCGTACGGACGTACGAAGATCTCCCCCCAAAGTCGGGGTGGAATTTCTCCACGACCGGGGGGAGTCCCGGCGGCGCTGACCGATACCGAGAAGCTCTTGCGGTCTGGGAGAGGGGCACGTTGATCGCGGATGTTACGGAAGTGGTGATAGCAGCGCCGACGCGCCTATATAGCAAGCTCTTGCCGACGTTCCGCTTCATTCCGTCAGTGCTCGTCGAGACATCCGAAAAGTAAACCTCTAGAGTCGTTTACCTCGTCAGAAAACATGGCCAAGGACAACCTCACCGCTATACTGTACGGCATCAATGACATCCGGCTGGTTAGTTCAAAGTTACCACCTACGCCTCCGCGAAAACAGACCCCGCATTCGTTCGCGGCCCCGTTAAACGCGCGATCGGCGGGAGGAATCGATGCTACTACGGTAGACGCTACGCGTTCTTCGCGAAGTAAAGCGCGCGAAATTTTCGGCAGTGAGGAGCGCGGTGCTCGGGCGCTCGAGTATTGGATCGCGCGTTGATATACCCGACTTGTGTTTCGTAACTTATTTTCTGCCGGTGCTCTGGAATTTTTAGTTCGAACTAATCGAACGAGTGAAAGTTACGCGTGAATGGAAAAGTCGACGAATTGTTTCAACGTATGAGAGGTATCCGAGTGCAAGTGGGGACGGACATCGCGGGGCGGCGAGAGCGAGGGATTGCCGCTTCGCCGGCGCTGTAAGCACAGCTTACACTGTAAGCATAGCGCGCATCGGAGTTTATTGTTTGTCAATTTATCTCCCGCGCGGGTTTTCGAATTTTTGGCGCGAAGAAACCGAGAATGGGAAAACGAGAATTCAACGCGTAGATGGGACTGGCATTTTAATATATTGGGGTAAATAGGAGTAAATGGATACTGTAGGCGAGGAATCACTGTTCAAGGTAGTGCTACCGCCAGGCGAAAGGTTGTAGAAAAAACTTCATTTTTTGATATAATCTTTATCAAACTAGTATTGATTTATTAAAAAAATATGAAGGCAAGTTCCCGACGATTTTAGTGAGAAAAATTAAATTGAAAATGACTCCCGGCATAGAAAAGAAAGGGCTTTATTTTTATATTTCCATGACTTATATACTGCAGATTTGTGGCAAAAACTGTTCAACATATTTCTGAAACGGTTTAAAAAATGTAATGTTAAAAAAGAAAAGGGCTTTACCGGCTCTAATTGGATGAGAAAACGTAATTTACAATTGTCAATCTTGAGAATCTCGCTAATAGAGTATCACTGTCACGCATATTATTATTAAGTTAATTGAAAAGATAATGCTAAAACTGTTATATTTTTTTTGGTTTATCAGTATGTCATCAATTATGATTGTGATGAATGGAATGGAACTATTTTGTTTAATTAATTTAACATGTGACAGAATAACTATCTTAATCTTTTCACTGCGGCGCACAGTGCTTCAGTTATATGGGAGAGTGGACAAAAATAGAAATTTCTCTTGACGGTTAATGAAACAGTAAATAAATGATTGTTAAGGAGGTTTTTTGGATCGCTCATCACGAATCTGAAGTCAGATTTCAAAAATTCAAGATGGCGGATCCAATATGGCGGACGAGATTTTCGAAAATCGACGAATTCATGCTAAATTTGGTATAGGGGGTTTTTTTGGGTCGCTGATCACGAATCTGAAGTCAGATTTCAAAAATTCAAGATGACGGATCCAATATGGCGGACGAGATTTTCGAAAATCAACGGATAGATGCCAAATTTGGTATAGGGGGATTTGTTGGGTCGTTGATTACGAATATGAAGTTATATTTGACAAAATTCAAAATAATAAACATTTAAATTTTGTTCTAAAGTTCTTTGTTTGTTTGTTTATTTATTTCTTTTTACTTTAAAAAATGCTTATGATTTTTTTTGTAATGGAGGGGGGGGGGACTTTAAATGTGTATATAATCTACAAGGTAAGTGTATTTTTATTAACTTTATATAAATAAGAAAAAGGTTGACATACCGAAAGAAATATTCGTAAAACTTATATTTCTTATGTTTTTACATATATGATTGCGGAGGCTATTTCTCAAAAAATTCCAAAAACCTCCTTTTCAGTTTAGTATTATATTAAAGCTTGTACATTCCTCTTAATACCTATATATCGTTTTATTTGCACAGGGCTGCTCAAACCAAACTATAGATATTTTCGTTATGAGAGCGCGAAACGCCCGAATGACGAATTCTATTTTTCGTCACTAAGTGTCAAATACGAGGTTGACGGGGTTCGAGGTGGGGTGTTTGGGGGCTCACTTTATATAAATAAGAAAAGGGTTGACATATACCGAAAAAATATTCGTAAAACTTATATTTCTTATGTTTTTACACATATGATTGCGGAGGCTATTTCTCAAAAAATTCCAAAAACCTCCTTTTCAGTTTAGTATTTTATTAAAGCTTGTACATTTCTCTTAATACCTATATATCGTTTTATTTGCTCAGGGCTGCTCAAACCACAAACTATAGATAATTTCGTTATGAGGGCGCGAAACGCCCGAATGACGAATTCTATTTTTTGTCACTAAGTTTCAAATATGAGGTTGACGGGGTTCGAGGCGGGGTGTTTGGGGGCTCACTTTATATAAATAAGGAAAAGGTTGACATACCGAAAAAAAATATTTGTAAAACTTATATATTTCTTATGTTTTTACACATATGATTGAGGAGGCTATTTCTCAAAAAATTCCAAAAACCTCCTTTTCAGTTTAGTATTTTATTAAAGCTTGTACATTCCTCTTAATATCTATATATCGTTTTATTTGCTTAGGGCTGCTCAAACCAAACTATAGATATTTTCGTTATGAACGCCCGAATGACGAATTCTATTTTTTGTCACTAAGTGTCAAATACGAGGTTGACGAGGTTCGAGAGGCAAAGTGTTGGGAGCTCGAGCCCCCCAACACCCAGCCTCGAACCCCGTCAACCTCGTATTTGAGACTTAGTGACAACAAATAGAATTCGTCATTCGGGCGTTTCGCTCCCTCATAACGAAAATATTTATAGTTTGGTTTGAGCAGCCCTGAGCAAATAAAACGATACGTAGGTATTAAGAGGAATGTACAAGCTTTAATAAAATGCTAAGCTTAAAAGGAGGTTTTTGGAACTTTTTGAGAATTAGTCTCCGCAATCATTTTTGTAAAAACAAGAAATATAAGTTTTACGAATATTTTTTTCGATATGTCAACCCTTTTCTTATTTATATAAAGTGAATAAAAATCCCCTTATCTTGTAGATTACATACACATTTAAATAATGTCTAAAAAGAAGTTCGTAATTCTGTTGAGACGAGAATGTTTACGCTGTGACGCGTCTTTCTTTATTTATTTGCATGGCAACGGTAGTTCAGTTGATCAAAAACGGATAGGTGTGGGTATAAGGGACATTACTTTATGATTTCAACGAATTAGTTTTTCTATATCGCGTAAGTAACAATCTGATTTTTGTCCACTGGATGAAGCACTGTGCGGCGCGATCTCGAGTAATCCATCAATAGGGGCGGCGTATTATTTACGCCTTTCGTATATGTAGAAGTGCGTGCGGTTCCGGGTATTTAGGCGAGCGTATCGGGTGATTGCGTAGTGCGTGGCAGGGCGTCTGCGATTCCGGGTATTTAGGCGAAGGTATCGGGTGATTGCGTAGTGCGTGGCAGGGCGTAAGGATGTGGAATGAAACAAAGGCGTGATTGAGAATTGGTAAGAGTGAACGAGAGGCATTGTATGGTTTAGAGGGAGTCAGATGAGCGAAGCAGGAAACGAGCAGGCAGTCTTAAACGGAGAACGGTCGAGTATAGTTCGAAGTGTCGTAAAATCGGAATGATCCTACATATATATTGATGGATATATGAGGGCGTATACATATACGCCTTTCGTATTATATTAAAAGACTTGTCAAAGCGTATATATACGCCTTTCGTAGTCAAAAGGTTAAAGAATCCGATTAAGTCCGATTGAAATCTATTCAATTCTTCAGTAGATGTAAATCCGATATTTGCCTTGGTATTTTCCTATTTGAACCTATTTCATATTTGAGAAATATCGATCGCTTTGTACTGGAAAATTCCAACTCATGTTTCGAATGGGATTTAATTGGAAAATACTAATCGCCACGAAGAGCATCTAGAGCATATATCAGATTTAATATGACTATTCCGACTCAATCTCCATCGGAATAAATCGATATTACCGTATTTTATCGGATAAAACTAATGTGTATGGATGGAATAAAAGCACACGCGAATATACCCGAGTAGGCCAGATTCAATGAACATTAATTCCTAGGTATCATAAAAATCTGAGCAATACCGTTTTGATGAGAAATAACAATTATGTGAAATTGAATAGAAAATACTGTGAAATGAGTTTAAAATAATTATTTTTATCCTCACCAATTTTTTCGTCCGAAACAATTTATTCCAATTTAAAAAACTTAATCGGAAAACAATGTTTAAGTCATATCGGGCTACGAAGAGACGTTGGGCGGTCGTTTCGAAGGAAAGTCTCAGGGTTTCGCGCGGTTCAGGGATGAGGGCGCTGAAGAAATAAATCTTTTGCCGGTCGATAAGAACTGTGTAGGTATATACTTATTTCGCTGCTATTGAAATTCACCTCGCAGTGATTACTTGCATGAAAAACCCATCACAAAGTCGGTAAATCAAAGTATTTTCATAGATGTATCTAAAGGTCTAAAGGTCTATTCGTCCACTATAATGATGCGATTAGAAAAATAGGAAAGAATATGGTAATTATTCGAGAGCTATCATTGAATAATAATTTTCCCCTAGTTATTCCTAAATTTATTATAAATTCTCTTATCCCCAGATGATACCTACAACAAATTCGAGCACTCTCTAAAAGATGCGCTGCACTAAAAGAGATAAATATGGCTATGACAACTATTGCGGTCTCAACTGCTCAAGTTTCTTAATCTGCAGTACCAGTTTTTATAGTTGTTGCAACTATTTTTAATTGTCAGAACGAAAGAATTGTTGTGATAACTATATAAATCTGGTGTCGATTACAAAACTCGAGCGCAGTTGTGGTCTCACTTTTTCTCAGTGTGCGAGTGCACGAGAAAAAAATGATTTTACAGTCTTAAGAACTTTTGCTACCATGTCAATAATGTTATCTGCGGCAGCAAAATCAATAATAGCAAATAACTGCAATCGTAGTGAAATTGTTTTCACTAAAAAATATTTGCCCCTTGCCGGTATAAATATTTTCACCATTATTGGACATATATTTTGCCGCAACAGAGTATATATATTTTTCATGATAAAAGGAAGTACCCGGTAAAACCTAGTCTTGCTAAAACTGCAAAATCATTTTTTTCCCCGTATTATTCCTCATTTCGAAGAGAATCGAATAAAAGCGTTTCTTTTAATACACATTTCGCCCTTTTCGACATCTGTGCGACTGGCGACGAAAAAAATTCCAGACGTATTTTCTAATCCAACGACGACGAAAAATTCGTGCCGGTTTACGCATTCGCGCGAGCGGTCAAAGAATTATCGCTCCAATAGCTCTAAATTGAATTTGCCTGGAGTAGGTATCGCGCAACGCGTAACGATTACGCGCGAAACGTCGGCATAGCACAAGCCTCCGTCCGTCATCCGAATGCGCCAATAAATCCACATTGCATAACTCATACGCGACGCTGCACTCAAATTGAAGAGAGCCTGAAAATAACCGTGGAATGATATCCCATTTGCCGAGAAGAAACCTCGACACATCGAGCCATTTATATCTACCGCGACCCTGAGCTTTAACACGTCATGTTTGACACTGCTGGGCGTTCTATCGATCACGAGATCCGCAAGGACGTTTATTCGCGCGGTTTTCAACCCTTGCACGGGAAAAAATAGTTTTGTACTTTTTCAGCAGTATTAAGTCGCGCATGCAAAATTAAGTGTTACGACACCAAGTACTTTTGTAATTGTAACTTTTTAGCAGAATTTATTTCAGTACAAATATTGGCTATATCAGGTAAATTTGCAAAGAAATTTGTGTTACGTCGTTTTAAAGTAATTCAGATTTGCAGTATAGTTAATAAAAATATTTGCCGCGTCACTGCGAATTATTTTTCCGCGTGCAGTCCAAGTAAACCACCAGTTGCGCTGGATTAGATTGGGTTTGGTTTATATCTCTGCACTTTTTGTATAAAACTTTTGAAACGCTAGGCGTCGCTTCCATGTTAACCCTCGGAGAACACACGTATTTTTACGATCACGGAGAACACTCTGTGAGTCAATTTGTCCTTGCACATTTTTCATTGTTTACCATTTCACGTTAACTGATCCGATTAACTTGGAAAATTTCCGATATACTACAAACGTTGTAAAATTAATTAATACAGGAAGAAGTGTCACATTAGATTTATTTACACATGCATTTGACACGTTGACTATCCCCATGAGGAATTTTTTCCATCCCACGACGTCCAAAAATGAAATCATCATACATACGGCAATGGCAAATGAATCACACACGTCTCATGGACGTACAGCGACATTTCTGTATGAATCATACGTCAACGTGTTAAAAGATCAGGAATTTTCTTCCCTCGTTCGACTACTTTGATTTTAATGCATTGTTGCATCGGTTTGCAGGAGCAAACGCCTATTGAGGAGCCAAATGACGATGGTGAGTATTACTGCACGGCGTGTGTGTGTGTAATATCGTATCCATGGATATATCAAGCGCTAACGAAAACCCGTGGGAGGCTCGCACGTGCATCTCTGTACAGGGGAGTCATTGGATCTGCGATACAGCAAACGTGATGCACATGATTTGACGGAACTGTAGAGGATGAGCGTCATCGTTGATTGGCCGTGGTGGATTAATCAAGATCGGCAACTCTAGTGATGACATTCTTAAACTGAGGTAGGTACTTCTGATTCAAATCAGACCTAAAGTGAAATTTAGTAAGAATCAGGCGTACCTGCCTGATCGAAGAGTTTCATCATAGGCAGTTGCCGATCTTGCTTAATTGCTCCTACTCACCACGACTAATCAACGACGACGCTCATCGTCTACAGTTCCACAAAATCGTATAGGTACACCGTGTTTGCTGTATCGCAGATCCAGTGACTCACTCTGAATTGCTATGCTGGTTTGTTTCGTCGGCCAAGTTATTAGACTTCAATGTAGGGTCAAAGTGGGATAGACCCCCCCGGTTAAGGAATAACTTCAAAATCGATAATCTGGAAATTATGTGCAGATAACGAAGTTTAAATGAATAACAATCGATCGAACCCGTACGAGGGTTCAGGGTTGAGCTCAAATAGTACATCGTCTCAATTGTGTTTCTATTTTCGGACGTTCCATTGTTGTTGACTTTCATTTAAACCACTATACGATCGTTGGTATCGATACGCGTTGCATCGTGTGCCCTGTGGCACCTATAGAAGTGGTTAGTTTAATTCCGGGTGGTTTGAGTATTGACTGAGGATAGGAATTATAAATTTTCTTCTAACGATATCTCTTGTAGAGGAAATCTTTCGGAGGATGTACAGCCGGGGAATGTGACGTAAAACGCTCTTGAGATAACCTTTAGCTGTCATTGCTTTTCGTGATAGTTAAAGGTCAATTCAAGTGTTTCATATCACGGTAGTTGAGTTGAGTTTCCGTTTCGCTCCTATCACTTCTCAATAAACCTCAATAACCCTCCATGGCCATCGGTGATCTAGTTGACCCAAGCTTCAAGTTTCAAGCTGAATGTACTTGTTTTTATCATAACCATAACTCTTCTCGTTAGATCTTGAAATAAATGTTCTTTCGCGTAAAACTCGCACTACAGACTCTCTTCGGACTTCGAAAAAACCTTTTCTGAAACGTGCACTATAGAACTATGTTCCTTCGAAATGTCATGTCTCATGAGAATAGTTTGCAAATTGTTTCAAGGAAAAGTTTTAAATTGAAAAACTTATGATTCATTTTTACACTCATTTGCATATTTGCGGCTGTTTTTCAATACATGGAAAAAAAACGTAGCGTTTACAAAGTTTGTAGTAAATTTCGGGACAAGGCTAATTTATTCTTATGATAAGTATCTACAATTTTAGGAAAAAATTATACATAGTAAAATTTGTAGAAATTACAAGCGTTGCTGAAATTTTTACTAAAATTGTAGTTGTAATAATATATTAGCCCTATCCTGAAATTTATCACAAATTTGGTGAATACTACGATTTATCACGTATGTTATCATTCTAATTCTTACATAAACGTGATGATTCTAAATTCTATATCAAAAAATGTTCCATGATTTATCCGTCCCAATTGGATGGATATTGTTCACATGGCTATCATCTAAAAATTGGTCGGGCCCGTTTGACCCATATGCGACCACCGTGAAACTGCATGGACGTGTGACCACGGAGGGTTAAGTAACATTTAAGCAACATTTACGTTGCAAATACAGCGAAGCGTTCCCCCGTCAAATTCCACTATATCCAAAAAATACTGAAATATTATGGTATGTTTCAGAATTTTTTATAATCGTTCCAGTATAGTTTAGGTATTTAGTCAATAATAATATTTGAAAATGACCGATGTTCAATGCTGCAGATGTCAGTAGTATTTTAACATAATTCGAGTATTTTGTCAGTAGTATAATATATGAGTAGTATACCAGTAGAGAGTACAGCAGTATATCAGTATAATATCGATATATGTATCTAGGGTATGAAAAATTCCTTGTCAGATTCCACCATACTCAAAAAATACCAAATTTTATACTATGATATGTTTCCGAATTTTTTTATACTCATTCCAGTATAGTTTGGATATTTTATCAGTATTAATACCGGAAAATCACCGATGTTCAACGTTATAGATGTCAGCATGATTCTAATATAATTCTAGTATTTTATCAGTAGTATATCAGTAAATAAATATGAATATATTTAGGGTATGAAAAATTCCAAAACACTTAGGTACTGCATTTTCAAGTAGGTATGATTAGCGTATTTTTTTCGGTATTTTATCCATATCATACTAATTTCTTACCATACCCGAATTATATAAAGAAAATACGGAGAAAATGCATATGATCATCGGATCCGTCAGGGTTCGTTCGAATTATGTGAAATGTGCGTAACGCCCTTATCATGTATCATTATCCGCGCGCATGGCAGAGGTTCTCCTGGAGATGGGATGCGTGGGAATTTGCGGTTCGGACGTGCACTATCTCACAGAGGGAAGGATCGGTCCTTACGTCGTCGAAGAGCCAATGATCATTGGACACGAGGCTGCCGGTACCGTCGTCAAGGTCGGCGTGATGGTGAAAAATCTTAAGGTAGGTCTAGTAGTCAACAAACTTTTCGTTCCTTCTTTGAAGAGTAACTTCGAAATGACTGATTCGCAGGTCGGAGATCGCGTCGCCATCGAGCCCGGCGTACCTTGCCGTACCTGTAACTTCTGTAAAACGGGTAAATACAATCTGTGCCGAGAAATCATCTTCTGTGCCACTCCGCCGGTGCACGGAAACCTGAGGCGTTACTACAAACACGCGGCGGACTTTTGCTACAAGTGAGTTCATCGCGCGTTAGATATGCCTTATCTCCGAATTGCATTTGATAATCCTCATTGTTTGATTTCTTCCTTCCTTCAGATTTTTGAAACGAGTCTAGGGTAAAAGTGGGATGAGCAGGGTTTTCAATACATTATTATTCTTAGGGGATATTTCAGGGGTTGAGAAGCCAAGGGGTCTAAGTAGAAAAACAAGCTTTCCGAGATAATCCACATTAAAGTATTTTTGTTCTTTAAAAATACCTGCAATTCCTTTGCCCCTCAAGTGTATAAGCTGTATAAATAATTAATACAGCTTATATACACTTGAGGCAAAGGAATTGCAGGTATTTTTACAAAACAAAAATACTTTAATGTGGTTTATCTCGGAAAGCTTGTTTTTCTACTTAGACCCCTTGGCTTCTCAACCCTCATTTAACCAATATTTTGTGATATAGCATAAATATGCATACAAATTGTGATGTTTTTGTAATATTAGTATGATTATAATTTATACTTAACACCCCTTCTTCTCTTCACCGATCCGTGCTTATGGCGAGTATGTTCTATTACATTGTTAGATTTTGTATAACTTTTGCTATAATTGTGCCTTCTTTGAACTTGTGCTTTTTTATATTGTATTAAATATATTTCAGAGAGGATATTAATTTATATGTTACATGAGTTAATTAAATGATATGGAAAGATGCGATCGATGCTCTGGAAAATCTAGAAAAGTCAGGGAATTTTTTAAATACAAATTTGTGGCAACCTTGATGACGCCTCGGTTTAAATGCAAGATCGATTATCTTGAAATCAATTGCAGAGAGATATCGAAGAAAAGTTTAAATAACAAATATTCCTGTATATATTTTTACTATAAAAGATCTATTCTACATTTTTCGTATATCTCCACTGCGTCTCGAAATGATAGAGCGTTTAAAGTTAAATCGAAACTGGGGCATCTATTCCACTTTTACCCTGTGTCTGTTTTGGATACATATCGATTATTTCGTAGTACTCGGGTTACAAGGAAATGTTAATGCAATGGGAAGTCTAATTTCGATGTGACCTCTTCAGGCTACCAGATAACGTCACCCTCGAAGAGGGCGCGATCATTGAACCGTTGTCGGTTGGTGTGCACGCTTGCAAGCGAGGCAATGTCGGGATCGCTTCCAAAGTTTTGATCTTGGGTGCCGGGCCCATTGGTCTAGTCACTCTGTTGGCCGCCAAAGCTATGGGGGCTGTGAAAGTCGTTATCACTGGTAAGTCGACAGGATGGCTACATTGATACAATATAACGGCAATGCAACAGTATTTAGCCGGTTGCTAATTTTCTTATCTGTGAATATTTTTAAAAGAATTTTTCTCTCTCCACACGAGGTTCCGACTATGTATTTCAATTAAAGCATGGCTAAGAAACTGATTTTGGCATATACCTATCCCAGATTTCAACGTTGACGTTTACTATTTTTTATCTTGTAGACATGATACAGAATAAGTTGAATGTCGCTAAGAGTCTGGGAGCTGACGAGGTGTGTCTGATAGAAAAGGGAGCCAGCGAGGAAGATAACGTTGCCAAAATTTACAAACTCTTTGGTGGAGAGCCCGATAAGACTCTCGATGCTATTGGTGTGCAGTCGTCAGTTCGTCTGGCTATCAGTGTGAGTATTTATGCACCGCATCCGAAGTCTAAGCGCAAAGTATAAACCTATTTATTTAGGAACTCACAATTTTTAATTTAACTCACGCAAAATTATATCATCGATGTTATATTCAAATAATAGTCCGAACACGCAATTAAATTTTTGAAAAATTTCAGCATTAGTCAAAAGACAACAATTTCAACAACGGATAATACTCTGATGGTAAAATTTCTCTAATAAATTTCTGTAAAACTAAGATATTTGTATTTTTTCCTGACTGCGTAGTAACGGGAATATTTTTAAACATTTTCAGAGAAGTTTCAGAACTTTGTCAGATGAAGTCTGCGGAATGACCAAAAATATGAACTTTTCTTTCATGCGTAAAAAAATTTATAAAAAATCTGAAAAAAAAACAGACAAATATCTGACAAATGCTGAGAATTTTATGGATTCCTCTAGATATTTGTCAGTGTTCCCTGGCGAAAAAAAACTATTGAGTCGCCAATTGTTTTTAATAGTAATTATTGCCAGACCAATAGTTTTCAATAGTAACTATTGACAGATCAATAGTTTTTAAAATAGTTATTATTGAAGTTAAAAAATTCCCATCAATAATTCTTAATAGTCATCCAAACGTAACTATTGAATATTGAAATTTACTACTGGATATTCTTTACTTAAATTATTATTGAGGCTCAATAGCATATTTTAATTGATCTTAATAGTTACTACTGAAAGACTAATTGTTCACGTTACTTGCAGACGTTGCTATTGGAAGACTCTCAATGCTTCTTAATAGTTAACTTTTATTAATAGCATTTGATAATATCGTTTAATAGTTTTTTCGATTTATTCCATCTGTGTTTATAAGAATAGATCCCCAGGATTGGTGTGTGGTCTAATACGGTCAATACCTAGCGGGCTACCCCATTGCAAACTTTAGGTTACACACTAATCTTAGACCTTAGAAAACTCACCTTGTATATTGAAATTTATACGTTTAGATGCAATTATATAACATTTAAAAAGTATCATCAATTTTATGTACATCGTAATGACATATCGGAACTTTAAAGCGCTTAATAAGATAGATAAACTGTATTCCTAATAGTATTATTTCGAATAGCATTTCCAATATCAAACTATCCTCAATAGTTTTCCCAACAGTATTTCCAATAGTGGTCAAAATACTGTTGAAGAACTTCAATAGTTTTCTCAATGGCTTTTCAATAGTTTTTTTTGCAAGGGTTTACTAGACTTGTTTAGAAAAGTTTTTGTGCATGAAAGAAAAATGGATGTTTTTTGACATTTCTCTAACTTTATTTGAATAATTCTGCTACTTCCCCGAAAATATCTTAACATTTTCCATTACTACAGAAAGTAAGAAAAAATCAGTTTTTCAGGAATTTGCTAGAGACATTTTTTCCATCAGGACTATTCGCAATGTTCAGCTTTGCGAAGTTTTAAAAAGAATTTTTTCACGTTATTAGGCCACAAAACCTGGCGGTGTGGTCGTCCTTATCGGAATGGGTGCTGCCAATGGGGACATTCCTTTCGTCTTACCCGTCACGAAAGAACTTGACATTAGGGGTAACTTCCGTTACGTCAACGAGTAAGACAATTGTTTTCCGTTAAACCAGATAATCTCTCCTTTTCGACGATTTTAACAGATGTTATTATAGAGCACGATAATCGATATATTCGATCAATTTGAAGTGCATCGATTGTAGTTTTGGGTCTATGCACAATGAAGGAACAGGGAACAGGAATAATGAACAGCATTTCACATATGCTACGCATACGCATGCTTTTAGCGTTTGCGTAACGTACGTGAAGCGCTGTTCCTTATTCCTGTACTCAGTCCCTTCATTGTGCATAAACCCTTTATCTTTGGTCCGATTATCTGATATTAACGTTTGTCTCCTTTTATCCAAAAATAGCTACGAAGACGCGTTGGCCCTCGTTGCGTCGGGAAAGGTCAATGTGAAGCCACTGATCACTCATCATTACAAAATCGAGGACACCGTCGAAGCCTTTGAAACGACTAGAACCGGAAGGGGTGGTGCCATTAAGGTCATGATTCACTTGAAATAGCGCCGTTAAGGTCATTCTGAGAAAGCACGAGAGTGTTCATTTTTATCCAGCTGCATTCTTAACGAATTACCCACTAGCCAGAATTGGAGGGAAAGGAGCCTTTGTTGTAAATCTTTTGCTCTCCGAATTGTTATAATTGCTATCCGAATGATTAATATATATCGATCATTGGCACCAAATTTTGTTAGGAACAAGTTTACCGATGCGTACAGTTTCCCGATATCATCAGAGGAATGCAACAAAGAGTTTTAATCAGGAAAGGGTGAGATTTTGTTGTTATTTTGTACAGATTGGCGTCGTACTGGCAAGACTTAGGTTAGAATGTTAAGAGTGGAATAATAACAGAGTTTAGGACATTAAGAGTTATGTTACGAATTTTTATACGTATTATACACAAGTCCACATGTTTTAGTGAATGACGTTGTATGCTGAACTACCAAAACTGTAAATTTGTCGTAAATAACACATTTTTACAATACCGTTTATAAATATCTGTTGTATTTCATTTTTTCCTTCAACTTTATTCGCTGACCTTCCAGCAATAAACTTCTGGAATTTCCATGGAAATGTATCGCATTGTTTCGTACATCTTTTCGAATGGTACCAGATAGAATATCCGACAGTGTCATTGAAATACTTATCATTTGCATATTTTTGATATCGTAACAACTTTTACCTAAGCTTTGAAATAGTGCGTTTAAAATTATCCGACTTTTCTCCACGTGCCAGATCTATAATAATAAGCACGCGTATGAAAAATTGCACATGTATCTCAATCGGATGCAGTTAAAATGTAATTTAATCCCGCGCGTCCGCTGTCAACGTCATAACGCTTAAATAGTTTAACTTTCATATTGCATCATGCCAATCAATGATACCCGCGAATAGAAATCACTTTATCAACGATCATTCAATTGCACTTTCCATAATAGAGCGCGTCGTGTCATTTTCGCATCTATTTTCAGTTGATCTTTATTCATAATTCACGAGCGAAACAGTCATGCGATGCGCCAATTCGTAGTGCGTCGAGGACATCTTTTACTCTGTAGCGATAAGGACAAGCGGAGGTTATATTTTCTGGATCGATTCGACGTTTAATGTGTAATGATATCTTATCTAATCGTCGCGATTGCAGTGTGAAGAATGATAATTCACGAAGATAAGTATGCAGATTTGATATAGGTTTGATTTAAAGAGTCATTTTTGCAAATAATACAATATATAAAACAAATAATTATAAATCTTACCTCTTAAAAGGACATCCGTGTTATGCTTTGCATGCAATTCAGTCGTTGTAAGCAACGAGTGCAAGATCTTGCATTCGTTAATTGGCATAAGTGCATCTCTAGAGATAATCTCATAAGACGATAACGTAGCTGATCTTTAGAATATCGTTTTCCAGCTTAAAAAGAAGGCCGAAAATGAAGAATGAAAAAATACGTAAATAATGTTGTCCAAATTTCTCAAATTTGCAATTAAAAAACTAGTGAGAAAACCGAATTAGTTATTAGGTGTACAACTTTACTTCCACCGTTTTCCTATAGATGGCTTACGAGAAAAACGGTAGAAGCAAAGTTGTACACCTAATAAAAAAAGGGTTTGCTTGAGAGAATTACTTACGTATACCTAATACCTAGATTGCTGATGTCAGGTGCTCAGCAGCTTGTCATACGTGACTTCATATCCTGGCGTGTAATTTAGGACCAACCACTTTATCTTATTTTTCTTTAAAAAGAAGATATAGTTTTTGTAGACTCTAAGGCGCGATTATTTCATTTTAATTCAGAAAACTAATTGTCACCAAACGCACGGCTTTTGAAATGTTCCAAGGCACCGTCATCAGATGGCATCAGAGCAGTCTCGCACGAATGGCGCTCTTTCGTGCTCCAAAGTTGGTACAATCGTTGTGATATACGCAAAATCTGCCGGATGGTAAATGCGATCTCTAAATGCGATATTCAAAAGTCCTTCTAATAAGTCTTATGTCACTTCTAGTGCAGTTAAGTATTTTAACTACATCTTTCGCGCGAGCAGTAAGTTCAAAAAGTCCGCGCTTTCCCGGGCGGGTGATTTGCACGCGCGCGCGAGTGCAGCAGTTTTAGAGGTTATCGACGATAGCGAGCGATCCGAACGCCGGAACTTTCAAACCGGAAGTTCATCTCTGCCGTGCAGTTTTCAGGCAAAGGCGCGATGTCGGGACCTGACTTTCCCAAGTCTTTGCGGGAATTTGGATACGAATTTGACGAAGGTATCGTTTCCCTTTGCTATATTTTTTCGGCTCGCTAAGTTGGCAGTTAAAACAAAATCGATGCGTGCAAACAGGCGGGAAACTTCGAAAGCTGAGCGCGGACACGGGTCTTCCGACTGGCGAAGGTTTTGAATTCAACGTTACCGACGATCCGCAATATAATCAAAAACGCTACGAAGCTCTAGGAGAGGTAAGTCGTGCAATATATATTCCGATCGTTCTTTAATTTATATGTGTAAGACACCCACATAGCACATGAGGTTTCAGAAATATTTTTAAAACATTTTTTTATTCCTTTATTGGATATGAAGTATTTTTGTATAAAAACATTTTATAAACGTATTTTAAAAAATATTTTACTTCACTCATTATGGAAAAATTGTATTCCTACTCTGGAAGGTTAAGCTTCTTGGTAAATCCATCGCGACTTTATTTTACTGCATGTTTCCGCGATGACTATTATAACCAACAAACAGATAGTTTAATCAGAGAATCCAATGAGATTAACTTAACTCCGACTATCGCTCTAAATTATTCAAAGCGATCCTCAGCAGCACGGAGAAAAAGTATTAGTTGGATCTACTAAAAATTAATTTTAGAGTCGCAAGTAATTATTTATTTAGCTCAATTTGATGTTTCTTCATATTAGTAAAATATTTTTTCCTTGTAGTTACATTCTATTTCGCATGATCGCGAGGAAGAGAATCGTTGTCGTGCGCTCGATTTTTAATAATCGTGCTCATTGATGTCACTTGAGGATTAAAACGTATAATCTAGCTCTTACTGGAATTACATAAATTATATGAAAATACAGAGTAGGTACTTCACGCATGACGGAAAAATTTTATTGCTGCTCCGGATTTGTGGTGAAACTTACCCTGTGGTCTTTGCGTTTAAGCGCCTCGAAAACCATGAGGCAATAACCCATGGGGGACCATAGAGCGCTCGCCCTATATGGATGAGTTTCGCTCACCGCGAGAATCTACTGTGGCGTGATTCGGCTCGCAACGAGGTAAGCGATAGCGAAGCGAGGCAGGTTACGTCACAGGTCTCTCGCGGCGAGCGAGGCGTCGGTATGGCGTGAGCCAGCCCGGGCGGCCGTGCAGGCAAGCGCCCTATGCTCCACCAGGGGTTGGTGCCTCAAAATTTTTCCATACAAAATTCCAAATTGTAAATTTCTATCGCAATTGTATTGCAGAATCGAATAAATCGACTTTCAATTGCAAAAACCGAAAAATTTGAATTTCGTCGATTATAGCGCCATCTGCCACGAATCGAAAAAAATGTTTCAAATAAAAGTTATGTAGTTTCTAATGTAGAATGTGAATATGCAATCAAAAGTGGGGGTTCCTATTTAAGATTTTGAAGCTTCCCCCTCCCCCACCCACAGGGGTTGGGGTGTGGGATCAATCTTGGTATCATTTGATAGTTTTTAAAAAAATATCGGATACGTATTTTTTCGTTTCCCGTTCTGAAGCGTACTTTTCGAGATATTCAGCCGTTTCCATACTTTACGGACACCCTGTATATTAATTTCATCGCAGGTAATCAATCAGTACGTATACAACTTACTGGAAGAAAAGGGATTGAATAGACTACCGGTTCCGAAGGAAGGATCTGCTCCGTTGGAATCGAGGTCGTTCATTTTCGCCAGCGAAGATGCTATGGAGAACGAAAAGCTGATCGTTCTGATTCATGGTAGCGGCGTGGTCAGAGCCGGACAATGGGCGAGACGTTTGATCATAAACGATAGTCTTAAAACCGGTACGCAGATTCCTTACGTCGAGAGAGCGAGGGAATTGGGCTACGGCATAATCGTTCTGAACACGAACGATAATCACAGGATGATTAAAGGCAAGGCGAAGGAAATCGCGGTGAGTCTCTAACGTACGATATCTGCGTGAAATAAGTCCGATATTTAGTTCGATATCGAGTATAATAAGAGTACAATTAAATTTCAGGGTAGTGAGGAACCTTACAAACATATGGAAACAGTTTGGAAGGATTATATCGAACCGTCCAAAGCTAAACATATTGCTCTTATCGGGCACAGCTACGGTGGAGTTTGCATCGTGAAATTTGTAAGCTTATTTCTTTAGGAGTTATGCCGTTATAGACAAACCGAATGAAAACTAATTTATTTTTTTGTCTTATAGGGTATGAACCGCGTGGAAGACTTTCAAAAACGGATATTCGCAGTGGCCTTGACGGACTCTGTGCACACTATGCCTTCCAAGGGGACGGACCACATCGTCAAGGTAGGAATAATTTTATGATTACCAAGAATATTTGAGATAAGAGAAGCAGAGCGTAGAGACGTTTTTGATAATAACGGGTAACTCGAAACATTCGATTGCGTATCGTCGTATCAAGTGGGTTTTATGTCGATAGGAGCAATCGTAACGTAGAGATGCACCTGCCGATATGCAACCCGCTCAACTGCCGTGTAATTTTTGCAGCTGCTATACGGAGCATTTCTTCGTTATCTCATCGGTAGGGAATAGTCGATAACTTGCCTAAAACTAGGTGCACTTTGAAATCTCTCAGATACAGTATTTTGGATACCCAGAGTAGTTTGTACTGTAGTTTTTGCTTGTTTGTTTGTTGTAGTTTAGTTCGTTTCTCCTATTGATCATTTGTAAAACTCCCAATGAACGGTTTCAATCGTGTACCCCTTACAGAAAAATACCAATGAGACACTAATAATAACATGGTATCCAGCGGTCAGGGAATTCTGAAAAACCTGGAATTGACAGGGAATTTTGTGAGTTGGGAAAAATCAGTGAAATTAAAGAATTTTCTAAAAATTTTTTAAAATTCTCAAACTTGATAAATTTTGAAAGCAGGAGTTTCCTATGAATCAGTTCTCTTTTTACTGATAGTAAGAATATTGATTACCGATGGAAGCAATATAAGTAGGGGGGAGACAAGGTTAGGTTGCAACAAATTTGATGTCTTCCTTTTTCCCCATTTTACTGAAAATTAGAGTTAATTTTCGAGAGTTATGTAATGTAGTTTAATCCATTGGGAATAAAACTGCTGACCAATATTGAAGTTATTTAAAAAATTGTCGGAGATATACAGGAAAATAATAGTACATGCGCGTGTTGCAATGTACCCCACGCTCCGGGTAAGTTGCATCAGTACTTGGGCATGTTGAACCACTTAACTTTTTGAAGAACTTTTCAATACTTATTAAGTTATTAGCATATAATTAATTAACAGAACCCCTTTAAATACTCTAAAACGCCCACCCTAAATACACCTTCTTTTACTAAACTGGCAGGATTGTGCCCATACCGTAGTGCTTTCTACTAATAAGCGGTCAAACTATGACCCAATTAATCCTGTAATTTATCTTCCGCTAGAGGGTTTCTCATTAGAAAACAATTGATGTGTTGTAATCTACACGCGTTGCAACCTGCCCCGTTCTCCCCTATATGGAGTGTGCTGTGGTTAAATGTATACATATTTGAAAATTTCTTCTTATGTTAAGAAAAGTTGTTGAACAGTAAAAATGTGATTACGAAAAATTATAATAAATTACTTTTAATACTTATTTCTCAACTGGCATACCCGTTATATAGATATTCGTTAATCTGTTCATTTGACGGAATGACTGATGCATAATACAACGTATTGCATCTATGCCCATAATGGTCAGGGAAAATTTATTATTTTAGATTGGAAAAATTCTGGAAAAGTCAGTAAAATTTTTGTTGATACTTCGCTGGACACTATGGAAAAGAAAACTAATGAAACACTAATGCAGTAGTACCTTGGCGAAGTGTTGCACTGATGGACTAGTGCTTTCAGTGCTATTATTACCTACTCTCAGTATTAGATAGGTATAGATATCGTACGATCTTTATAGCGCAGCAGCAGCCACAGAGAGTATCCGATTTTTAGAGTACCAAACAGTATTAGTTAGTGACAAGATTCTAAAGGAATAATAGATAATTTGTTGTTTTGTATAATTTCTGTTTCTTAATATCAAGATTACTTCATGGATACCATTCGGTCGCCATTAGTGTCGTTACGTGTTGCTAATAATCACTGATCAAATCACTGATGAAGAACTAACGAACGCTGATTAATTTACATTAGCGCTCATTAGTATTTCATTAGCACTGTTCGATAAAAGACGCGCGTGTAGACATGAAAAAACTACAAGCTACCCATATTCAACGAGCACTATCATCGGAATTTATTAGTAATTCGACGTAGCTTTTATACGCCGCCTTTCGACCCGCACAAATTAAAGCAAGCTACGTTCCATCCACACCCCGATTCAAGGAGCGCTTCGCGTCCGACAGTGTCTCTGAAATGTCAAAGATAATTGCTAAAATTCGCGACGGTAAACCTTTTGCCACGGTGCAACGGCTCCAAACGAATTAAAGCAGTCGCGGTAAAGGATCTTGAGGCACCTCGCGGGTAATCGGGTAATTGGTCGCGTGTAATAGGAATCGGTGGAAGGAGGAAGGGAGCGAGCCATTTGCCCACATCTGTGGTATTGTCTCGCCACAATGGAACCGCATGACTTCTTCTATTAGCCTTCTACATTACCGAGTGGTGCTTCAACGCGCGAGCCACCCGGTATGTGGCGTATCGATGTCAATAAAAGCCGCCCGCTTTTATTCTTGAGAGATCTTGGCGCGGAACGATGGACGGGCAGTTTGAGCTGACTGAAAGAAAGATGCCCTCTTCTTCTTTTTTTCGCTTCTCGAAGAAAGGGATCGCCATATCTTTCAAAATTCACGATAATTACGACTTGTACGACATACTTTTTTAATTAGTAATTCATAATTTTTTTTTCAATTTTCATGCTCTCACCTTTATATTCGAGTTTTAAAAGTTGACAAGTACTATACGCATTCAAAGAATTATTTAAAATAACTGAGCGAAATTCAGGGGATTTTCAGTATGCTGAGTTCATTGAACAAAATTAATCGTAGCATTTACAAAGTTTATGGTAAATTTCGGGACAAGGCCAATCCTTTGTCACGATAACTGTAATTTTAGTAAAAATTATAGTAAAATTTATAGATATTACAAGCGTTGCTGTAATTTTTACTAAAATTCTAGTTGTCGTTGCAATAAATTGGCCCTGTCCCGAAATTTACCACAAACTTTGTAAATACGACGACTTATTTTTTTCCGTATAGAATATTAATGACGCGTCGTTAGAAGAGTGAATTTTTTAGAATTAGAAATCTAGAACTATAGTGTAGTATGCGTGCAATACGACTACTCTATCCAATGACAAGTTACCGCCTCACGTGGAAAGCGATCGCTTTCGCTAATCGATTAATGGTTCCAAGTTTATATTTATGATTCGTTGCGTAATCCATACGCGCCGGATAATTGCCGCACTCATGTACGCGCATGCGAAGAAATACGATCGTATATTAATGCGAACGGAAAGAAAGGCCGATATTTATCGCTCTTATCGCGGGAAACAGGATTTTCCATAATTTGCCGCGGATACAAGGAGAAAAACGGGAATCGATTTTCGGTAAAAAATTACACTGTATTAGTTAAAGATCGAAGTATTACGTGACAGATACCCTTTGCGCATCATATAGTGTTACTAAAGTAGGAAAAATCGAAGTGAGGCCAATTCACTATGCAAATAATTAAAAATTTATTATAATATCTTATCTATTATTTCTAGAAGGTGATTTTTGGTGTCAAACTATTTTTCTCCCTTCATATGAAACCAAAAACGATAAATGAGGTACCACTTTAAAGATTAAGTTCTCCGTATTTGACGAATTGTTAATTTACAATTGCACATTGTATTATTTGTTTAAAAATCGAAGGTAAAAATTGACTTTTAGCAAAGATAACGCACAATCTACACAATTATTCCATGTCTTTTGCATTAATGTTTTCCATCCATAAAATGACAAATAACGGAAATAAATGGATATGATAAATTTGCACCTTATATACCTAAATCTAGAATTTTTAATTCAAATATATTCAAGTATCATACAATTTCTGATAATCTGAGCTCCGTTTTTCTCTTCGCATATCAAAGTACACTCGCGGACCCCCGCGTTGGTACATTTGCGCACGTCGAGATATCGGGTGTCATTGTTCCCCGACAATACGGGACCGCGTGACTTTCGCTATCATTAGCCTCCTACATCGTCGAGTGGCGCTCTACGCTGTTTATCCACCCAGTAGGCGAGTGTCAATACATAAGTTTTACGTATTTGCTCCGAAGAGGGGTCGACATCGGAAGGGGTGGGTAATTATCGAATGTCAGTCAGGCTCTTCGTTTCGCGTCACCGGGACCTAGCCTGCGTTATGTTTGGGGATGGAGAGAGAGAGAGAGAGAGAGAGAGAGAGAGAGCGAGAGAGTCGTAGCTCTACTTTCTCTCTAGGGAAATTAATGCGCGAAGCGGTACTTTCTTTCGCTGCGATATAATTTGGAGTCGCGGAAGATTGATCCTCGTCCACAAAAGAATCCGATTTTCAATGATGGTTAGAATTCCCTAATCATTTTCAGATAAAAATCAGTTTTCACTGTTTTCAAAATCGGTTCTTAGGTCGATCAATCGGTCGATCGTTCTCCCCTCAATTGAACACACGATTAGTCTATCGCGCAGCAAAAGATCACTGCAAAATTATTATTGCTCTGTCGAATCTGATAACTTCGTCATTCGTTTCGCTATTTGTCTCTCCTTCCCTCAACAATGATTACCAAATGTGTCAAAAAGAAGTTTTCTATTTTTCATAGAAAATAGATACCCAATAGAAAAAATTAAGTAATAATCGGTAGGATTTACACTCTATGATCTTCCGTGACTATACGTAAGAGTGTCGGTAGATCGTTAATAAAATAGAGGCATCCTCCTTCGTCAGTGTGAGGCATCTATTCTCCAACAAAGACTAAGGGTGGGATAGTTGCATCACCGATAATTATTCCGACATGCAAGATTAAAATCTGATGGTAGTTATCGTTTTTTATCTGTTAACTCTACCGATCCGCAAAAATTACTTCCACGTCGAACTTCTTCGTGGAATATCCTATAGGTAGACGTTATTTTACCGGAGGCAGTTTCACCTGAAATTAACAACGAGCTGTGCTCTTTACTCGAAACTGTTTAAGGCTTTATTAATACAGTTGATCGGTAAATTTGTCATGTCTATGTTCACGAATACGTAGATTAATGTAACAGAAATATCCCGTTGCCTCAATCGTATCAATATATTCGAAATAAAGGGGGTTGGGCATCTATCCCACTTTTACCCTATAGGCACCTGACGGTTTCGCAATAATACGCGAGACACCCCGTAGTGTCACGACAGAAATACAGGGGTATACTCGGGGATGAATGTCGTACTCCCGACAATGGCCGGTATTCTCTTCTCTCCACCGCGGGAGTTGAGTGGAGTAGCTGCTGCTGCTGCTGCTGCTACGGAGAGAAGTGGCTATCTGCTATAGCTTGCCGAGAACCTATATAGCGTTCGCCCCTCGTTCTATCCTATTGCCGCGGGAGTTGGCGAGCCACTAATGTCTAATGGGATCCTTGCCTCCGAGTATCACTGCCACTGCGCGGCACCATCTCGATTTCAGGTCTATTCTCTCCTGCCTCCGACGAGTCGTCGGAAGAATCTCTTCCACTCGGTATGCCCGCATCACCTCCGCGCGGTGCCTGCTATCCATTGTGTATACGTTTACCTCGCGTGACAGATTCGTAAACGGGCGTTCTTCGGTACGCACATCAAGATATAAAAAAGTGATCGTTTCAAATGAATTATCAAATAATAATCTAATTCGGATGAATATCGACTAGACTTAGAGTAAGGGTGAGATAAACGCCCCAGCTTCTGTTCAACTTTGAGCGCGATTATCTCGAAGCGCAGTTGACATACATGAAAAATCAAAAGCAGCTTTTTTATAGTGAAAACACAGAAGAACATCTTTTGTTGGGACGTTTTTTTGAAATCTGCAATCGTCTTCGAGATAATCGATTTTTAATTTTGAGCTTCACAACTGGGGTGTTTATCTTACTTTTATACTAAGTAAATATTACAGATCAAATCGAATAATGTCTTAATCTAATCCGTAGGCATTCGAATCAAATAAATATGCCATCGGATATATCTAATTAACATGTTTATTTGAAATAAGTAGGGTAACTAAGCGGGTTACCTCTGGCACATCCATGTGACCAAATGTCGAAAGGTCAACACTCAAAGCTCGAGTTCACGCTGCTGCCGTCGGTAGCGACATCAGCGTTGAACTTGAGCTTTGAACGTTGATCTTGACATTTTTTGTCACGTGGGTGGCCCAGAACACGCAGAGTCATCCTTTCATTTCGGCGTATACCAAATTAAACGACGTTCTAGCGGCAGAACGGCGAAACAATACTTATTATTGTACTTGACGACGAAGAGACCAAGATGGAAGGACGGCAAGTTCTTTGCCATATGCCTCCCCCCCCCTCCTCTCATACCGGGTTTGCCGAGATCACGGTCGCTCGCGATAAAAGCGATCGATGATTGATGGAAACGGCGCGTTTACACGGGACTTGGGGAACGTCACGGAGGAGGAATAAAAACAGGGCGGCGCGCGGGAAGTTTATTCGCGTCGCGATTACAACCGCGCTTGCTTTTCGTACACCACTGCCGATGCGATAGCGTTATTGGGTGAATCGGATAATTAATTAAAGTGCCAGGGCAAATAGGTAGAAATGGTCAGCGGCGCGAGTCGGTATACCTACGCTCGTCGCTCACACCGAACTTCCGCGGTGATTTCAGTAAATACAATCATGACATTTCCCATGAGAGAATTGTGCGAGGCGAATCGGGGAACGATGAGAAATTTTAGCGATCGGACGAATCGGAAGGAAAAATCGGTTGGATCGGTTCGATCTTGAAAAGTCGCACGAAACGAGTCGAGAAACGAAAAAAGATTTTAGCGTTCGGACGCTTCGGGAGGAAAAATCGGTTGGATCGGTTCAATCTTTTGAAGAGTCGCGGATGGCAAATTGAACACTTATTGTTATCTCGGCAAATAATCAGTCGAAATAAAGATAGGTATATGGTACGTACGAGGGTGCGAGAAAGGGTGCACAATGAGGGTGGGTAAGCGTAAATGTGACGTCGCGACCAGGATGCAGCGCAATTGAATGCGTTGGATAATTAATTAAAGTGCCAGGGCAAATAGATAGACTGTACTCGCGCGCCAAACTTTGGCGGCATTTCGGTAAATACAGTCGGAGCGTTTCCCACGAGGGTTGCGAAACGTGGAGGAGAGTGATAACGAATCCGTAGTTTCGTACGAAATTTACGAACGCTGGAATTAGGCGTCAATTACGTTCGAATTCGTCTCGTGAGTTTAAGGAGGTTCTATTGGTAATAAAATGAACAGAACGATTTTTATGAAATTTGATAAATCGCTAAATATAAGTACTAGGATCCTTCAGTTAAATTTTTGTGATAATTCAGTAACTTGTGCAAAATACCTATACTCGACAAATCAATTAATGTCGATTTAACATAGAATATTATAAGAAACAACACTTTTGTTTCTGAATCGATAGGTATAAGCGTTAGGATCCTTATCGGTTACATTTTTGTGATGATTCCTCGTCTATATGTTTGTTTGATATGTAGGCTTGATTTGATCATTGTGCTAAGCCAGTGAATTGAAAATCCGAAAGAAAAAGAGACGCGCAAAGCTTTAAATCGAAGAGCGAACGAAACGTTAAATAAAAATTCGCGAGAGGAAGCGAGTACCTTATAGGTACCTTCCTATCCCGGCTAGGTACTCGTATACCTTTCAACGGACCGTGAAATCGAACCTACGTGACGCGTGTCTACGAGGTTGACCGACGCGACACGGAAGGATGTCCGCCGCCGCGTTACCGGCTCGCAGTTGCGGTATTGCCTTACGGAAGTGGCGTCTTCTACGATGCGGTCTTGCGGTTGCAGGTGGCTGGAAATTGGGCACGCGAGAAACCCTTCTTCACGTGCGTCCGGACGAAAATAAATATATCCGCGAATCTCTTGTTCGCGCATCCCTCGACGAAGACTCCCGTGATTTATAGGGTATTGTTGTTGTTGTTATTAAGTACGTGAAATAGGCACTCGTCGATGTGGTAGTTAGCGAAGTATTAGAGTTTTTACGTGGAATGCAAGAAAGTGTAGGAAAATTGGAATTTATTCAGGGTAGCCACTAAGTCTCATGAAAAAGGTTCTCTGACAGTCTCGACAAATTCCCTGATAAGACCTTCAGAGTTATAAGGAACCAAAAATAAAGCAAAAACTCGTTTCGATTTTTCATAAAAATTTCAATTTATAAATTTTCTCTGACAAATATTTAATTCGCTGAAATTTTCCTGAGTTCTTTGACATATTTAAAATTCCCTGGCATTGCTCTGATAATTTTGAAAAATTCCCTGGCAAAACCTTCTGAGTTGCAAAGCAACAGAAATATTTTTTTGTCTTTATAACTCTGTTATTAAGTATAATGATATTCGATTTTCCGTTCGTAAAGATCATTTTATATCGACTCAGTTTGACCGTTATAATCGACCGAAGACATTGGAATTGCTATCGTTAATTTGCAGGTCGGAAGGAATTGGGTGGCCTCGGATAAACCACTAGACAGTCCCGAACGTAGTCTAAGTGGGGATATCGAAAGAGTTTCTGCTGGTGAGAATATTTGCACACGCGTCTTTAATCCTGTTATTCTCCTCAGGCTAATATGATTCAAATTGAAATTTGAAATAATAAAAAAAAAAGGCTAGATGAGTTCTGGGGAGACAGACTTATCGTTTGATACCACGAGGCGATACTTTGATTTTGTGATGTCACATGATAACTACACAGTAAACAATTCTGCGATGTGAGCCTATACAAACCACTTTTGATGTTACATAATATAAATGGCATAAGACTGAATCACACCAGATATGGTAATTATAGTTCCACATCGATGAAATGTTGTTAAAAATTAAAATCACCTTTTTACTGTGTGCGTGTTCGTGGAACTCATTTCACGTTTTCTATTAACCAAAAGTAAATGAGAAAAAGCCGAGGAGAACACGAGAGTTAACGAATAAAAGATAGCGGCGATATAGCGAGAAGGTTGCAGTCATCGTGCTTTTCTTTGGTTTCAGGCCACAGCGTTCACGAGATGACGTCGTGGTGTTGCTTGGAGTCCCTTTTCGAATTTGTGCAGGATCGATACAAACGTATCGCCGCAAGGACGGATTTGTGATTCGAAAGATGACTCACCTTTTGCATTCCTCATCGACATCGTTCTACTGTATCGACGATACGAATGTATATTGCCCGCGTCGTATCGCACCTGCACTTTTTATCCTATAATAAATTCATGATCCCACTTTGAACCAAGCTTTCTCGATACTTACGCTATGGCGAGCGAATTGCGCATGCCGGTAGAAAATCCATCTAGAGTGTCGCCCGTTGCTCCGGAGATGACGAAACGCAGAGCACCACGCGGTGCTCGTAATTGCGTTACGAGTAATCGCGTTAGTAGATGCTCCCTCCAAATAATAACATCTTATAATGCTGTACAGACGCGGCTGTGCCTTTCCATCTAAGACCGTTTATTAATCACGATACACTGGGAGAGAAAGTTGCTGGATTTAAATAAATATGCTATCGAATAATCCCGAAAGCATATATTTATTTGATTCGAATGAATGTCGATTAGATTAAAGTAGCATTCGATTCGAGCAGTAATATTTATATAAAAGTAGTCGATGTTTGTCGAAATTAAAAAATATGCAATCTTTGCTAGATTCAAATAAATATGTTATCGAATAGTCCCAATAGCTTATTTATTGACACGAATGTGAATGTCGATTAGATTAACATGGTATTCATTTCAAGCAATGATATTTACATATGAACAATGATAGCGTATTTAAACAACTCGATGATATATTTATTTGAATCTAATAAGTTTTTTCTTGATATAATTCTCCCCTTTAGAGAATTCTGAGTAGGTACAGATTTGAATCCGTTTATCTCTTCTTACGTTAATTTCGTTACAGATTTTCTTATTTCAGTTGAACGTTCCAACGAAAGCTCGGCGAAGATTCTTCCGAAACGGAAACGAGGATGTTTTCCGCGTGGAATTCGCTTCAAAGGATTCATCGCCCAGCCTACACTATAAAAAGAATTTGTATTTTTAATGTATTATACTTTTATGCAAAACTTTTTTTTCAACGCGCGATTATGGAAATTAATATTTTTCTCTGTGAAATTTCCCTTATAAATTTCATAACGGACAATTATATTAAATTAAATATACATTTTTCTACAATGTATAAACATTTTTGCCTCGATTCACACGATTTACATATCAAGGAAATTTATTTCTAGTCGTCGGTAATTACCGAAGTCTATAAGCACGATCGATGACGGTTCGCGATAAACTGCTATCGGGGTCCCGGAAGGCTCCGTTTTTGTTCTATAATACTCGCGAAGAGTCTATATCACGCGTAACGCGAGCATAAATACGCGCGTATCCTATAAGTTGTTATTGACTGGACGGATATAGCCGGCATAAAAAAACACCCCGAAATCTCCCAGCCGCGATACAACGGCGCGCAATCTCCCTTATCAGGCGGCCATAAAAATATCATCGGTCAACGAGCGAAACTTTTCCCGAATGACGGGGGACGGAAGAAAAACTATTCCGGCGAGCGGACGGATAGCGATCTTAGTGCCTTATAAATGATGCGCGAGGTCCGGCGCAAAGTAGAGCAACCCCGCCCTGTCGAGATATAGATGGACGCTCGCAAAAAGAGGCCGATAACCTCTTAAATCGACCTGGAGGGCCCTGCCCTTGTTGTTTAAGCGTTTCGGTTTGCTTACGGCACGCTATATCATCCGATATATCTTAATTTATTGCATTGAAAATTGTAGAAACGCAGAGATTTTATATTGATCGCGTTTGAACGAAAATTCAGTACATCCGATTGCAAAAAAGAAAAGGATTATTTCAAATACCTGAATATGACAATCGAATAATTGTAATAGCATATTGATTTGATTCAAATGAAAATCGATTAAATTAAAACATTATTCGATTCGATCGATGTTATTTAGGTATATAAATCTAATCGATATATTCGTTCGAACTGAATGAATACGACATTGCATCAATGAAAAATGCAGTTGAAATCAACCAAATGTTACAAACTGACTCTCGCTTAATTGATCCGAATGATATTTTTATCGAATCGATCATCGCTTCGTCGATTCGATAGAAATATCATTTTAATAAACTAAAGCAGAGTAAGTTGGTAACATTTGGTTGATTCAACTACACTTTTCTTACCTATCAGTGTAGGAATATTCAATTACCATGTTTATCTGAAACAACCCCTTTTCTTTTCTCGACATATCTAATAAGAATATATATTATATAATTGCGACTCTCCACGAGTTTTTATTTATAATTATTTACATCGTATCGCGGAAGGGGAAGAGATTCGAAGCGCTACCCTCCGATATATTTCTTCTCTCGCCGCAGTCGCGTCGGGGTAACTCCTGGTCTAATAATAAAGCGCGTCGCGGTAGAAGAAGAAAAAACACCCCACAAAAGTTAATCGCTTCGGTTTGCTGGTTGTCATGAGCGTGATGGATGCTCTCATGACGTCACGCGCCATTTTTAGCCCCCGGGCTTCTGTTCGGGCAACCCCTGGAAGTAAGTTATTACCGGTAGGGTGGGGGGAGGGACGCGGCGTTTTACTTGGAGTGGATCGGATCGCGGAGGCGGTTCGGATTCGAGAGCCGGGCGTCGAGAGGAACCTGGCTTCGAATGGGGTGAAGGAAGGTAGCGTTCCACCCTCTCTCTCTCTCTCCCCCCCCTCTCTCTCTCTCGTCGAGGTTTTCCGTGGGCTTTATCGGGGAATCGATCGACGGTTTCCGGGGACTTGTATAGTTTCGCTGCGAGCGAAACGTCGGACGACGTCGAAGATGCATTGAGAAAAAAATTCAGTAAAATCAACTAAATTAGTTGAACGATCGCAATTAGGCATTTTATCACATCAAATAATATTATTATTATACCGACAAAGTACTTTCTTGGCTCTTAAGTTATATATTTTCTTTAGAAATATATTTTGTTTAGCTAAAAAATATTTTATCGGGGAAAATGAATATTACTAAACTGATAAGATAATTTTCGCGATAAAATACTTTCTTGGCTTGAGAGTTAGGTATATATTTTTTCTAGATAAATATATTTCATTGAGCCAAGAAAATACTTTATCGGGGCAAACGAATATTATTTTAGCCGATAAAATACTTGATTATCCCGTCAAAATACTCTCTTGGCTTAAGTAATATATTTTTCTGTAATAAATATGTTTTGTTGAGCCAAGAAAATATTTTATCGGGACAAATGAATATTATTTGAGCTAAAAAAATACTTAAATGCTTAGTTGATTTTATCGAATCTTATTCTCAATGTACCTAGTGGATGATAAAAGTATATAGCACGGGTTCGAGCGGTGCGAAATAAGACGAACAAATATCATATGTTAGATGGTAACAAGGCACAGTGTTGGATAAAGAGGAGATACTCGAGTTGTGTAGCCCCTGCTTTCCATTACTGATCACTGTAATGACAGGCCAATCACAGTACTAGGTTTTATTCCATCTTCCTCTACATCTATAGATGCTTGTATATATACGCCCTCTAATTCCTTCTCAATAAAATGTATAGACGTATGATGTGTGATATATATCCAATGCATCACACTATAGCAAATTATATCGTCACGCGTACATCAATGTGATAATTACCTTCCCCGACGTTTCCTTCAACGTCTTCTTCAGTCTCGGAGTTAATAAGCCCTCGTCGTTTCCACCACAACCCCGGGGAGGGGGATTCCCAATAATTACTTCTTTCCCTAATCGCCCGCTAGCGTGATACGCGTCTATTTATATTTGTCCAAACGGGCGAGAAAATCATATCCGAGGATCTCGGGGACCGTATGAACGGCGCGGCCAGCACGAACCTTCCCGCGGAGAAGAGAAATCGATTTCTCCGACCACCCCGACGTGGTTCCGCCTAACGGGTTCAGACGGCGCGTTTCAACGTCGGACATGGGTGGGCGGGTGGGTATATCACCTCCGTAACGGGGGTGGTTACCTCGCGAGTTCGCGTGGGAGGTCACGCGGGGTTAGGGGTAGGTGAGTCGACCCTCGACCCTCGACCAATCACGATCCTCCCTGGGAAGGCGTCCGCCAATGAAAATCGCGATGGGGTCACCCCGTGCGCGATCTTCCTTGCACTTCATCGTCGGGAAAACTCCTCCTCGAGAGGGGAAGCGCGCCGCGCGACGCGACGGTGCGAATTCTGCGAAGGCTTCGCGCGGGGTGTATTTTCTGCGGTAGACAAAATTGGAGCTCGCGACTCCGAGGGTACCTAGTATTTCGACGAGGGGCTGTTGTTATACGTACAGATCCCTTTGAATCGGGTGAGCCATGTAGTCGAGTCATGTCCTTGAAGGGGTAATGTTACCCCCGACGGACTCGGAATATTTGCTCCAGCGATCGGTATCGTTCGAGGGATTTGTCGTTAAATTAATACCGATCAATATGAAGCGGAAGCTCTGCCTCGGGGGTGTCGATTCTTGAATAAAGTTACAATACGATTTCAATTGACTATTTCTCGAAATCGAAATCGGTAAATGGCCGCCGATTTCCGGTCATTTTCACTGATTTAAATTTAGAAAATCCCTCAGTTTTTAGCCTAGATCCAGGGAGGAGCCGATTGTTCTCTTTGTCAAAGTCTTTAACGATTTTTTTTTAACGATTTTATCGTCACTGACGGTTAGCGTATCGTTCGGTCGAATGCCACCGAACGAGACGCTTTGCCGCGGTTTGAGATTTACCCCGCGCGACGTTAAATCCAGTCAAGATTGTGGAAGGAGTGAAATCGCATTAAGGGGTAACGCCGGAGCTACCCTCTCTCGCCCCTTGCGTCGATGCGATATCATCTATTCTAATATGGGGTGCCGAAACGTGTGTAAATCTCCGCGGACAAATTCCAAATCCTCTTCGAGATTTCTTAACTCCTGCCGTCTCACCCGCCTAGCTCCCTCCGCGCGATTCGTTCCCGCTTAAATCGGGGACTGGGGTGAAAAGTGCGACGCGTGTATCTGATCGGATTAACGCTCTCGCTTATTCTGCATCGCGGACAATTAGCGGTCCGCTGGCGTGCCTCGGCTGCATCCCCCTTGATTCTACCCCTGAAAACTGAAAGGCGCTTGTTTTTGTATGGAAAATATCAACTCCAAGGCTTTTAGTTGATTCTCCAGACAATTTTGATAATATGGAGATATAATTTATTCGAATATTTTAACGCTCTTCAAAATTTGTCACCGAAATTGTTTAACGCTTATCTGGTCACTACGATATGTAACGTTGACATCTAAAGAGTTCGTTGCGTGAAGAATTATCGTAATATCGAGACTACAAATTTCTCACGAGAGACAAAGTTTTTTTATTTTTAGCTTTTTTATTTTCAGAATTAATTATCATTCGAAACGTTTTTTTGTTGTTATAGAATTGGTTTCGAGATAAACTACTGAATCAGTCTATTTTTATCTAGAAAAACTATCAGGTTGCACCGACATTTCTAATTTTCAATTATCCGATAAATTCGATCTTCGCATAAAAAAATATTCATAATTTTTAAATCAATTTGTAATCTTTATACCTGTTCAGTGTCACATAAAAAAAATGTCTGGAAAAAAAATTAGATATACCTACACAAAATTATAAATGTGTTTTTTTCCAATTGATTATTATGTCATCGACAAAACCCCGAGAGGCGCACTTGTGTCACGCAACGAGTGGGAGAGAGATAAACTTATATAATACTGTGACGTCCCGAGTAAAAAAATTTGATACCAATTTGATCAAAATGTCAAAATCAAGAATAGGTAATTTTTAATGTGATTCAAAAATGATCTAAGGAATAAGAATATTATGATTTTAATGTGGTCCATTTTTTATCTCATTTATATCCACTTTTGATCCTTTTAATTTGAAAATGAAAGTAGCCATTTATAATTGATTAGATGCCATTGAAATGTCATTTTAAAATTGAAAGTAGATCAAAATGTGATAAAAAATGGATACAGATAAGATCAAAAATATTCTACATTACGATCATGACAAACTTATTCTTCGAGTCATATTTGAATCACATTGAGAATTTTGATTAAACTGATTAAATGTTGATTTTTTTATTGAAATAAAGTCGAAAGCGAAAAGTAAAAAAATGCGGGATAAATAATTTTGTCTAAATTTCTCAAATATGCAATAGAAAGAATTAGTACAATAAAGTAAAAGAGTTATATACAATGGTTTTTTCGAATATTTCTACTGTGTGCTAAAAAATAATTTTGTTTAAACACTAATATATCGTAATGTAAACTATCACGATTTAATGTTTTTGAAAGAAAAATTACCGCATCGCATTGTGAAAATATTCGGAAACTCTCATGTCTACCTCTATTCTGCTAAGTACATTAAAATTTACTGGTATCAGTCTCTCCGTATCCTTTTCTCTCGTAAGAGTACGTCAATTGCACAGCACTGTATCATTCGATTCGCATCATATAACCGTACGAACCCCTCTACAAATTTCTAGCGGAAAACTCCGACGTTTATACAGCCAATGCAACCCGAACGACGGCGAGGTACAATCGACATGACAAAATGGCATTCCCCGTATGTACCGCAGTGACAGGTGCAGAAACGGCTCGACGTCCTCGCGCACGACAGAACCGATGGAGTTGTATAATAAGCGTCTCCGTAATTGCCAAGGATGACATCCATACGCGCGTATTATGTGGCGATATAACGCGCTTTGCATCCGCGCACGCAGGTTGCGGGACACGGTTATACTATTGTATTGGGCACCGCAGAGATAGGCGCGCGCGTCTATCGTGGCAGGATAATATGCGTATGTGTACTACGCGCCGCACGGCGAGAGTATACCTACACGTTATAGCGTTGCCGCGATAGCGTGTGCTATCGAGCGGGGGTGGCCCGGTAATTACTTCCTCGGGGTTGGAGGCGTGCGCGCGCCCCGTGGGGGTGGGGTCAGAGGTCACCCCATCCACCTCTAACCACCCTTGCGCAGCCAATCAACGCGCTACGCACTTCCTGTCTCGGATGTGGAAGGCGACCCGCGTGTGTCACGCACCTACGCGCGTCTCCCCCCGCAACGAGACTTATGCCCGGGGGGGAAACAGTTCCCAAAAGTGCACACGCCCGTGGGACCAGACGAATCGAGCCACATGTCGTCGACTTTAGTGTACTCCTTCAAGATTACGCGCGAGGTATGGGAATTCGGTCTCTGCAAAAAAAAAAAATATTCATATCGGTTAGATTTTTGGATTCAATTTTTAATCTGTACGTATATTTAATATCAAACGAGAAGGAAAATGCCCGAAGCGTTAATTTTTCGCAGTTATACGCACTTTTCTCTCTACTACGTTGTGACGTCATCGAAACGCAAGAGATACGTACATATGCCAAGCAAAACGAGTCATTGTCTTGCGAGGCATCGGCGCACCGAGAGAAAAGACGAGGGTAGAATTAATTTTCTTGTTGAGGAAAAATTAGCCTAGTTAAAGGAGCCACTTTTATATTATAGATATCTTGCTGTGCGTTTAGCAACCATAACTACTATCAAATAGTTGTAGCTATGTACTATTGAGATTAGTACGATAATATTATAGCAATAAGAACTTATTTTAATAGTAAACTATTTTACTAATTTGAAATAGTTGAAACCACTTTTATTAAGAGTAAAAATTTAGTACTAAAATAAGTTATCTTCACTATTATGAACTTAGAGGTTAGAAGATAATTATTTATTATCTCCCAGCCTTCCTAATCTCTATGTGTGACTGCTAAGTTTACTTCAGATCAAACGGAATCACGCAGTACCCGTATATCAATTTGTAATATTGTAAAAAATCATGATCTCGATAGAGGCTCGCGCCAAAGACTTGAGAAATGTTTTTTTAAGTTTGACTAGCCCTAATATACTGATTGCAGGTGACTCGTCGGAAAATGTTTAAATGCGTCCGTATACGTTGGAAGGTTGATAAGATTAAGAAAAAAAGTGAGTCTAATGATTTTCTGATGAATCTGTAGCATCTTAAATGAAATAGTCTCTACTCAATAAAACTAGCTAGAACTTGGATAATTGGTAAACTATAGGATTGGGTGGTGTAAGTGTGCGCATTTTTTAAATATTCAGAGATATTTCAGTAAATATCACTTTTGGGAAATAAAACTTTATGTATTTATGGACTCTGATTTTCACTTAACGACTTAGCATAGTTTTCTTAAAAATTAACTACATTTATCTTCACAGTAATCTGATTACAAAATAAAAGTGCCAAATCCGTACTCTCTCTTACATAACCTAGCGTGTGAGAGTACGCATTAGGGTCGGTATGTGTATGCATTTCATAGTTTTTACAGAAATTACAATAAAAGGTACCAATACCCAAATATAGTTCTATATACTCGTATATAGTTCATGTATGTATTTGGTCCTATATGGATCATATTCAGACTGTCCCTTTCAATACACGCCAGCGTGGCGGGTTGCATATCGGTTATCCGCCTTGCGCCAGACACAGGCGCCACAGGCGCATGGCCCCTGCAGCGGATCGGAGGCGTCAACCGATACGCAACCCGCCACGTTGGCGTGTATAGCGGGGGACAGTTTGTATGATTTCTATAAAAACCATACATGGACTTCATATGGTTTATATAGAAATCTTATATAATCCATGTAGGACCAAATCCATATGTGAACTATATATAGTCCGTATTTTGAACTTCTCCATCTAGGACGGAATAACATTTCACAACTATTCCCCATCGTCGTATCTTTTAGAGTTATGTTAAGGTTTTGGGTAGTAACTAGATTCTTCGTTCCTATTCCTTGTATACGCAGATCGGCCTCGGCGGGGGACGTATGCCGTTGACTTTCCAAATAGGTTGATACTTGACACAAATTTGGTTAACGGCACAAAAGACGCCGTTACAGCTCTTTCTGATCTCTGCAGTTTCGCCGGCCACCCAGATTGCCAACAGCAGTAAAAAGAAGGCGACGAATTTCATTTTTCGTGAATTTTTTCTTGTCGACTGACGATGCGAAGCGATGGAATACGAATACATGTCGTACTAGCGCGTCTCGCTGTCTTATATACCGATGCCACGCTGTTAGCTGTTTCTTTTTTAAGCCGTAATAATTGCCGCGCGTATCGATTGGCAAATAGTCGTACATATTCGTAAATATAATCGTTCGAGTGTTCGTGCATTTCAATAGAGTGATTAACACGGTCGAATGTGCGTTACTTAATATTTGCAGCCACACGGCAGATAAAGTTTCAAAAATGTTTCAGAAACGTTATGACGTAGCATAGGAAATGCTTATTTATTTTAAAACGTTGCTGTTATGTTTCTGATAGATTCAATGTGAAATATTATATATGTAACATTACTGATACATCGTGCAGTGTCTCAAGATTAATATCGCAGTTAACAGATTTCTGAAACGTATCAGATTCGTTCGATTCGAAATATGAATTTAAGTATTTCTTTTTGAATTTAAATTGCATTTGTAATGTTACTGATACATCATGCAATATCTCAAGACTAATATTGCAGTCAGCGGATTTATTAAATATAGATATATATCTGATAAGTTCGATTCGAAGTGGATGTCTACTATCCATCTAAAAATACATATAAATGTTTAAACGTTCATTACATAATCATGAATATATATTCATGAATATGTAAACAATATCAGATGTCTACTTGTATATTCATGAATATGTAATGAACGTTTAAACATTTGTATGTATTATATTTTTAGATGGATAGCAGACAGTAAAAATAAGGAATTAAATGAGAGTCGTGCAGCGTGTTTCCTCGGAATGGAATTGAGAGAGTCCTCCATAACGATCGAACTTGCAGAAGAATCTCTTTGATTCGCCAATTTTCATGAATCAATTCATTTCTCGCGAAATGTGCAGGGCACAAGAGTGCGAGAAACGTTCCAAATTCAAAATCGATTGTCTTGGAATGATTTGAAATATCGCAAAAAAGTTTAAATAAAAAATACTCGTCCACGCTTTTTCTACAGAAAAGCTACTTCTGATTTTTCGCGTATCTCTGTCGTATTTCGAGATAATCAGGTTGAAAGTCCACTGGAGACCAGAGCGTTTATTCCACTTTTACCGCTAGCAGTAGGTAGAAGTCGAATGCGCCTTCCGGGAGGTAGCCACTGACAATGTGAGTCCTACTTTTACCGCTGGTAAAGTCTGGCGCATGGACGGTTGCCTTTCATCGGCGCGGCATTACAGACTCCAGCTGCGCCTGACGAGCGGCAATCACGGAGCTCACTTACAGCGAATTACAAGGTATATCACCGCGTGTACAGATGCAAAAATCGCGCATCCACATAAGAATCGTACTCAACAAAAGCCGCAGTCGTTTGTTAAAAGAGTGCTCAGCGACGCAATACCACGCATACACGCACGGGAGAGGAGCCAAAAGGGTAGGTATAGCTCGTCACGATCAATGATAAATGGTGGGCCGTATATTCGTCTAATTAAAAATCTCGCCGGCCACATAACCTCGACATAAAATATAACGCGAGTTAATCGGAGTTGAGATTTTTTTGCCGCGGCCCAGGCTTCATTAGCTCTCTAATGTGTCTTGCGCCCCCCGAGCCAACGCCGGACATAGGTCGTTCTCGCACCGAGCGACTCCTTCTTGACCGGTAGGGATGGCCGAGTGACTGATGAACCGACCGCTAATTACCTCCTTTGTGGCTTATAATACGAGCATATTAATAACTCGCGTTTATATGCTCGTGAAAAATGAATATCTATCCCGGGGCTTCGCGTACGGGGAGAGAGATCGTGCGGGACCCACATATCCTCCGTGGCTTTCTTCGAGAGTGGGGAAAAATGGAGGATTGATCGTAATATTTGGATCGATCATGCGTAGGAATTATTGGCTCTGAGAGAAATATTAAAAATGACACATAGGGTAAACCACCCAGTTATCGGATACCTTGCATGTTATTGGACAGTCTGATTTAAATAATCATATCCCAATTATATATGCAATTATATATCATATCATAATGAATATCATTAGAAAACCGTACCTGGCTTATTGATTCTTGACTGTCCAATTACTAGATTGAGTATTTCCAAGAAATAAGAACACTGTCCGATAACTAAGTTTTTTGACTATCCCAGCTTTTTATTGTCTAAAATTATATTCTTTCCAACTTAAAATTGTAAGTTACTAGAATCTAAAGCCAATATATTTTCAATCAAAACAAGCCACCACTCATATCTCTAGGTAGAAAAATATCTTTTTAACACGGTCTCAAATCTTGTAAAATGTTCAAGTGTCCAATAACTGGGTGGTTACCCTAGTGGTTGGTGTATTGGATATCGGCAGGGAAAAGCATTTTTCTTAAAAGGAATTGCTTTATAATTAATTGATTTTCGGGACGAGTCGTTTATTTAGGGCGTCGACAGCTAGGATATTTACACTCTTGGGCAAATTAATGGAATAAAAATATATTTTTATTTCATACACACATTCCTAACTTACATGAAATGAAATTTACCACTTATTGTTGGAAAACTATCTCCCACCTTGATTAATATTTCAGTTCCTTCTACACTCGGAGAAAAATTTGGTTGAAAGAACCATAATTTAACCAGAAATCGTGGTCGATTTTGGCGCGAATCATAATTCCACAGTTATTCCACCATACAGTAATATTATTGATCTATTTTTCTGGTTAATCGAACTACGGTGCATGGCTATCATAAACTACACACTCGTTGTTACCATAACCACGCAGCAAACGTTATTTCGACTGCATTCGTGATCTGTCTGACAATAAATGTGGTGCCAGCAATCAAGAAAAGTCAACCTTGGGATTATGGTTGATTTTACCACCCACTTTTCTCTCAGTGTAGCGTAGAGTCCATACATTTTTCTTCAAATTATCTTCCAGTTTTTTTCATGATGAAATTACATTTGAAGAAAATGTTTTAATTCTATTAATTAATACAAGAGTGCATATGCTTCAATGAAAGCTTTTGTCGAGATTAACAAATCCTTTCAAGTACCCTTATAAAAATTAATAGATTGAAAAAATTTTTTTTCATGTGACTTCATGACGAAAAACTAAAAGATAATTGCAAAAAATTGTCGACTCTCTGCTAGAAAGAATTGAAATGTTAATTAAGGTGAAAGGCGATCATACTAATATTGAATGGTTGAGTTAATTTCGTGTAAATTAGACTGTATGAAACTGAAATGTTTTGATTCTATTAGTTTGGACAAGAGCGTAGCTAATCATAATGTACACGATACTCCAATCTCGATTCGTACACCGAGAATAAATTTGTTTAGTCAGAATAAGTGTATTTTTGTGTAGTCCTAAGAACACATTTATTCAAGTCAAATGAATATCGATTTGATTCAAGTAATATTCGATTGAATCGATAATATTTATATATTTATACAACGTGAACCTTAATATATGTTTGTGTATTAATGGTTGCATGATGAAAGGGGCAATACTTTTACAATAGTTCAACAAAACAAAAACAAATAGCGGACCAAAAAATAATGTACTTATCTACTTGCCCCTTCAATTATGCAACCATTGATACGTAGACGTATGCTAAGGTCCACGCAATATGTCCAACTGATATTCGTTCCAATCGAATAAATGTGCTCTTAAGACTCTTGAAGAACACGTTTAATTGACTCAAATTAATTTTTCTCTCAGTGTAAGAAATCACTGAGCAGGACATACATATGTATGGATACCTATAGCATTTCGTGACGCGTTGCCTCCCACAGGGACGATATCGCGTGGAGGCCAGGACGTGGCGCAGAACCGAAAGGTCTCGACATTTTCAACGGCCCTCGAGACAGATAGGCTGAACCCTTCCTGACATTACACCTAACACGTTGCCCCCGTCTGACATTCTTATACGATACAATTGTAGATGAGAGCGATTCGCGTTGCCGAATCGGCACACGCGAGGCAGCAAATACATGTATATAGATATATTTATTAGGACTAAGAAAATGATTGCGAGAACTCTCTAAAAAAATCTAGTACTGATTATCGAACTCAAATAGTCATAATTAGAACAGATATCACCATTATGTTCAATTATCTCTCGATGCATAATATTAGGAGACTCGAAAGCGTCTCTTCAAAAATATGGTAATTCTTTTTGCCTATGTTTGCAACTAAAAATTTATGCTATTAAATCGAATAACGTACATTTGCTATATCGCGGAATCATTTGATTCTGCTTTTTCTCATATAAATATGGTAATTTAACATTTCTAATAGCATATTTATTCGATTCGAACGAATATGAATTAGATTTATGTAAGCATTACGGAATTGAATAACGTTTCAATCTAATCGATATTCATTCGAATCGAATCAATATGCTAGTAGGAATATTTTAATTACCATATTTATTTGAAGAGATTCCTTTCTTATATCTCAGTGCACATATACAGATCAAAGAAAAGTAATTATACACTGAGGAAAAAAAATTCGGCTAAATCGACTAAACATTTAGTCGAATAGTCGTAATTACATATTTCAGTAACTCAAATAATATTCATTTGTCGCGATACGTTCAACATGATACCTACGTTTATTAAGAAAATATATTACTTAAGCCAAGAAAGTATTTTGTCAGGACAAATTAATAATATTCGAGCTAATTACGATTATTCAACTAAACGTTTAATTGATTTTACCAAATTTTTTTAGTGTACGCACTCGTAGGTATACTGAAAAAAAAAAGTTTACTTTAACAACATAAATGTGTTCTTGAATAGTCCTAAGAGCGCATTCACATTCGATTAAGAATGAATATCGATTGGACGCACATAAAAATTATTGATCTAATTGAATATTAATTATTTGGATCAAATCGGTATTCATTCGAATCGAGTAAATGTACCCTTATAGAACTGTCCAACAATACGTTCATTTCGCTCAAGCAAATTTTGTTTTCAGTATATCAGTTTATATCGAGAGGTACTTTAATTGTTGCAAACATTTGCGCTTCATCGTCACGAATTCTCGCGAACTCAACAATCTTTACAACTGAATACAAAGCCACCTTGAATATAGTGCGACAAGATGATTTCACGAGCGAAGGACGTATTACGCGACGTAACGTGATCCATTTAGGAAATGAGGGGATGAGAAGGTTTGCCTGCCGCCGTTACACCTACTTCTCGGTACACCCCAGGAGATCAAAGGAGTCGCGAAGAAGCGTCGCGTCTGCTTCGTGTTTCCATCGAGTAGAATCCACGCATCTTTATATAGGTGTCTTAATTTGAACGACATGAAGACGTCGAATTTCATCGCTATAATTACGACCCACAAGTAGAAATTGAAAATCATCTTTCCATCAAACTGCTTTATGAAATATTGATCCTTCATCTGTTTGATTAAATTGATCACTTTTTAGTTAGAATGACTAAACATTTTATTAGAATAACCAAACAATTTATTAAAATAACTTGATATTTGGTCCAACTGACCAGTATTTTTGTTAGAATAACTAAACTCGTTTAAACAGACGTGTTTTGTCATTCCAACCAAGTTTCGTATTTGTTTTGGTGTGGCTCCAAAGGGTTATAAATCGAAATTCCCCGCCAACTCCAAGGACTCCTTAATTACGGATGCTGTTTACCGCGTGCGTCGTCAAATTCCCTCGAAAAACGACAATAAACGATCTCCGCGCCGAGAGCCTTAATCCCCACGTCCAGTCGCGGCGTCAAAGACGGAAACGTTCGACCGCGCTACGCATAATTCATAATTCAGTCCATTTTTGCCGAAGCACTTTGGTTACATCAAATGCGAGCGGAGGGTCCATAAGAGGCACTCGCACAAAGCCCGCGGCAAGCTCAAAGCGGAATCCACCCGGCCCTGCCCCCCCCCCTCCCCCTCGACACGATGGAAAAAGTACAAAACCGCCGGTAATACAACCTGCGCGATGTATCTCGCGTCAACGACGTAGCGCCGGTAGACTCTGTAATTAAAACGCTCGTACGGGGGGTATTCGCGAGGAGGCATGCGGTTCGCATCGTCTGGTGTCGCCGGTTAGAAACTCTCGACGATGATAAATGCGTAACCCAGGCGCAGGGTAATACTTTTAATTCTTTCGCTTTTAATTGGGAGGATTTTTGGTAGAGTGGAGAGAAACGTTTAGATTTTATTTTCGGCCACTCGATGAAAGTGTGATCAAGACTCGTTTATTCTTGATGTGCTCCGATAATGATCTGAAGAATAAGAAAATGTTATGATCTTGGTATGGTCTGTTCTTGATCTCATTTGTATTCAAAGTAGATGAAAATATGATCGAAAATGGATACAAATTTGATGAAATAATACACTAAATTGAGATCATAATATTCTCATTCCTCAAATCATTTTTGGATCACATCGAGAATGATTTAAATTTGATTGCATTTTGATGAAATTGATGTCAAATTTGTTTACTCGGGTATACAGGATGAGAAACTTGCAAACGAATAAATACCAGAATATCACCCTTGAATAAAAAAATACGGAAAAATGTTTCTTACAAAAGTTAAAGGGTATTGTGTGGGTTCCATTTACCGAAAGAAAGACTTTGTATCAATGTGATTTATTTCAGAATAATCAAGTTTATCAGCTGGAACTATATTCATATATCGCGGTGATCGAGATAGAAGCGATTATCTGAAAAAAATAATTCGGATCCTCAAAGTCATCAATTATTTCGCGTCTCGCGTACCGTAAAAACGTTAGATACGTTCTCCAGTCGGTGAACGACCGTTGGATCGCGAGTAGCGAAACTGCGGCGCGGGTAATTACCGTCAGTCACACTTTCCTCCGGAGCCTCAGTGTGCGCAACGCGCGCGCGCGCGCGCGTTCTCCAAGGGGGATTCGCAGGTAGACAGACGCCAGGGAAGAGAGTCCGAGGCGCACCGCGCACAAAGTATGACGCTAATACGCCAGCTTGCTGAATAGAAGGCGTAATAAATGTCCCTCGCGTCCGTAACGTTCTCGGGGTTACAGCGCGAATAAATCGCGCGCTGTATAAGTGCTCGTTGCTCGGCGAGCTTTAATAACAGTGCGTTCGGCAGCAACGCGCGCTACCTCGCGCAAAGCCTTGCGATGCGAGAAAGCGGCGATAAGACGGATCGGGCGAAGGTACGCGGGGTGACGCGTCTCGAATTTTGCGGCAATTCGGTCTTTGCGTGAAACAAATATTCATGTTTTTAAATTCAATTTGTCAACTGTATACATATCGTGGGTATACTGCGAAAAGTGACCAAGTCAAAAATCAACTTGGTCACTTTTTACTGTATTACTATCAGTCCTATGGACAAGCAACTCTCCCCTATATTTCAAATATATGTGAAAAGTATATTTTTAGTACCCGCAAAGTATACAAGAAGCGGCGAAAACGTACATGTATTTGAAATACTTTTTTTTCTCTCTATATAAATCTCAAATATGTACTTAACTCTTCCCTGGGGAGGAGGAGGTGGTGGAGGGGGGGAGGGGGGGGGGCCACCGCGAAGCTCGCTTAATCGTCGCAAGTACAAAGTGCATCGCGCCATTTTATACATCTAACGGACCCACGGGACCATCGCGACAATCGGTCACAGGTACCGAGAATAAACGCGCGCGGATGCTCCTCGTCGCGATAATTCACGTGCGCTCGCGTCTCTCGGCGCCGGGGAGCCTCGTTTATCGTCGCGCGCGGTCTTCCCTTCGGCCGCGCGCGCGCGACGGTCCTCTCTTGCTTTTATTTAATGGGGTTCTCGGGAGAGCCGCGCACACACCACGCCACCTGAGTTCGTCGAGTCTAGCGACTCCGCGCGCAACCCCCGCCCTCCTCCACCTTCGTGGTCGGAGGTTGAAATCAATACTCGCGGCTCGTCCACCGCCGGACTCGTGCCAGCCGAGGTCCGTTCGAGCTCGTGCATCTTGGCTAAGGTGTTCGCGCGCATTTCGCCCCCCGTGCTGCAGCTCGGACGCGCGCGCGTTCCCTTTGACGAGGAGCTCGCCAAATACCGAGGACTTTATAATTGATATCGTTGAATTAGCGCAGTGAACGATATCGCATCGTTAGTTTGACGATGTTCGCACCGAGTTTAGGAACGTTCCAACGATCGAGCGATTAACGCGTAGACGGCCCAATGAATTTACCGTCTGCGGGGTCATTGGTGAGGGCGCTATAGATATATGGGGCACATAGATTAACAGTGGTCCAACTCCACTTCTCTTCAAATAGCTGCCTTTGATTTAAAATAAGTTGTCTAATGTGTATCTTTCAGCATAAAGTTCTATTGCAGTATTTCGTTACACAGTTCGTATTATAGAAAACTACAATATGGAGGCAGATCACTTTTATACTGAAAAAGATACACATTAGACAACTCATTTTAAATCAAAGGCAGTTATTTGAAAAGAAGTGGAGTTGGACCACTGTTATTCCAAGTGCCTCATATTACATTTATTCGGAGTAATCAAAGCATTATAGGGTGAAAAGGCTAAGCGGGCTAAAACAGGAGGAGTCTAATTCTATTCAGAATTATTAGTACACTGGCCAATAACATGACTTTTTACGATCTCCGTTTCTTGGAACCCACTTAGCTGTCAACTCTTTGTCAAAGTGAGAGGGGATCGTAGTAGGAAGTCATGCCATTGGTCAGTATATAAACTCTGAATAGAATTAATCGCCTGCTTCGCCTGTAAAAGTCTGCACTGAGAAAAATTAATCGTTGTGTGGGTAGTATAATTATTCTACTATTGTGTAACTGCAAGGATATTGTAGGGTGACCATTGTGATTAGTATGAGCATTTCTACCTGTAGCATTCTAATCGAAGGGTAAAATTGAGATAGATGTCCCAGTCTTTATTTAGCTTTGAACGCGATTATCTCGAAACGCGGTGGAGATACACTCTGCATGAGAATTAAAGGATTACCTATATATTCTGCGAAAAAGGAGGTCATTTTAAACTGGTTGTATCCTTGTCAAAAACGATACAATCTCGATCATCGACAGAGCGTTTCGAAGGCTAAAGTTTCAGCAACCCCAAAATCTCTTCTCGGATTTTCAAAATCTTTATTGACTTGAAAGTTGTGTACCTACTATTTTGTATGGCAATATTTCGCAAAAATTCGAGTTGTCTCTCTAGTCCCACACAGTCGATCACACAACGCCAGAATCTGGGCACTGAGTACCAATCCATTTTTTTTCCGTGTATCCATTTTTCTCAGTGTAATGAGCTGTAGTGTATATTGTACTCGATGGGATTTAAATTTATTTGGAAAAATCAAAGTATAGAAGTCTATCTGTAATATCTCAACGTGTATGATAGACTTTGACGGGCGAGGGGGAGTCTTCGTCATAATCATCATCATCATCATCATCATAATCATTATCTTCTTCTTCTTCTTCTCCTTCTATCAGCTAACGCGCTAAGAACCGACGAGATGGCAGAGGCTGCTAATAACTAATAAGTATCTAATAAGTTAACGCGATGCCTCGTCGAGTGGTAGCGTAGGAAGTTACAAGCTCCATTAATCAGACTGAGGCAAATTGACAGGACCAGCGACGAGGGAGACTTCAAAGAGAGAGGGAGTGCAGCAGGGCCACGGTCGATTAATCTCGGCTCCGCGCGGTGCACCTATATAGTGTAGGTACGCTGTGTCTGAAAAAAGAAAACGTGTGGCCGCCACACGCGGAAGAAGTGAAACATCGATACCAGTTTCTCTGAATTTGATTCCGGTGGTATTAGTTTCAATTGGCTCTATACAAGTCTTTTATACAGTGCTTCTTCGTAGAGCCAATTGAAACTAATACCACCGGAATCAAATTCAGAGAAACTGGTATCGAAGTTTCACTTCTTCCGCGAGTGGCGGCCACACGTTTTGTTTTCTTTATGTGCATGAAATGCAGTATAAGGAATATATCATGTTCTTGAACTTGAAAATCTTCCGCATTCTTCATTGTTGTGGAATGGTGTTGATTATTATCAGATACATCACTATTTAGGGTCGAGATCGCTGTATGAGTGAGGCACGTACGGTAGCGCTGGAGAGTGTGTGGATTTCGTTACGGGTTTTTCGTTGCATCGAGCGCGCTTTTAGTACCCTCAGCACAAAGAAGTTTCACTTCAAAATGATTTCTTACGAATGAAAAATGGTTTCAAGTAACCAAGCATATGCGTATCGTTTTCTCGAAAACTTATTAAACTAAAACGCGTGAAAAGTAGGTAGTCTCAACGGAGTTAGGTTAGCGCATACGGCGCAAGTGCGTTGAGCCGAGCTAAGCGGCTGCTGTGCGAAATAAGCTCGTAGCGCTCTTTCTCGATGACTCAACGGTGAACGATGGGTTTCGCGAGTCGATTCTGCGTGAAACCATCAAAAGCTCGGCACATGCGCCATGGCCTGCAGTATATAATTGCGTGGAGTCCATGCTCGCCCTTCGTGGTCTCCGCGAGTGAAGCTCCGGACACCGAAAAGCTTCTATTAGAAAAGTTCTGCCTGGCCTTTTTCTGTTGTCGTCCGACGGAACGGAGCGGGAGATGACATGTGCTCTCATTGAAACGGTATGGGCCATGCTGCCCGCGTCGTCGGACGAGCTGATAGTTCGGAAAGCTGTCAACGGCGGCTCGTTTCCACGTGGTTGGAGGATTTACTTTCGCAGGAAAATGAAGTAGATCTTGTAATCATTTCCGGGCGAGAAGTGTACAATGAGTAGCGTCGAGGTATATGTATGTATGTATATCGATTTTTGGAGAAAACGTGACATGGAATTCGAAAGGGTGGGGTTGTGACGTGTATATAATATGTACATATTGGAGGTATCTACGCGTTCCTTTCCATTAATAATTTTTCTTTATTGATAATTAGAATAGACCATGGGTTAAACTGTCGTTGGAAAAATTTTCTTGCATTACATATCGATACGTATCATTTTAGGGTGGGTTGATATAGGGGACAATTTTGGTGAACAAAGTAGCTCCTTCCAATCAAAAAGGAATTATTTATGCATACATATGCGGTATATAATATTAAAATCCTTTCTACTGTCATTTTATTTTCATACCAAAAAGTACGAGAAATAAAATTCGTTAAAGTCCTTTTGTTATCACTTTATTTTCTTAATAAGCTGGTCGCTCAGTCCATTCCGAAATTATAAGGAATAATATTCGTTGAATAACTACGACATTTCTTTGACTTCGATGGAAGGTCAAAGCTTATGAGGCCCTACTGGTTTAGGCTTTACTGGTTTAGGCTTTACTGGTTTAGGCTCTACTGGTTTAGGCTCTACTGGCTTAGGCGCTACATTAGGTGGAACACACTCCGGACGACCCTTAGTCTTGATTTTACACTTGAGGTACTCAGGACATTTAAAGGTACTACAGTCCTTCGCAGAGGAGACCATCGCGATAGTCACCAATAATAGTAGGAACGTGGCGAGGAACTTCATGTTGCGTGTGTATAACCTGAGAATGTATAAGAGATTATGGTAATGATAAACATTTTTACGTTAACTCATACACTACAATTTTTGTGAATTATAATCAGCGATAGAAAGGTGTAAAAGGCTCTAGTCATTCGGTGAACTTCATAGATTTACATGAAAACTCGAAAATCTTAAATTAAATATGGGGAATTCCATGTCACTTCAGTCACTGAAAAAATTAGTGCCTCTCAAAAAATGCATTATAAAAATCAATTTATACGAATTCAACAATTTTGATAAATTACAAACCAATACTCCCATGAATCACACGGAGTATTCGTATCTGTTTACTTTTATTTTTGAAATCACAGTCCAAGCCTTAGTCGCGGTAACTTTTTTTCTTTATACTTAACAAGTAAAAAGAAAATGTTGCACAATGTACATCATGGAACTCCCAGTCGTTTGACAGATACAGCGAATTTTTTATTTTCTCTTTTATAAAGACGCTGTATCTCTTAAACGACTGGGAGTTCTTTTCTTACTTATCGATTTTGAAGATAAAAAGGTACCATTTTGATAGAGCTTGACGCTCAATTTCAAGAATAAAAATAAAAATATATCATTACTTCGTGATTTATGGGACGATTGGCGTGTAATTTGGTAGAATTATTATACTCGTACAACTCTATTATTAGACATTCATTGATGGGATACATTCAATTCTTTGAATGGCTGAAGTGGTGTGGAACGTTTCATAGATTATATTCGTTGTATTTACATCATTTCTCCTCGAATAATTACCGTTGTACTCTATGTGCTTTCTCGCGAAACGTACAACGCTATCTGGAATTAATCCTTTTGAGGTCGCGCGATGAGCGTGGTCCCGCATTTTTTCTTATTCGTCACAATTGCTTAATTACTTCGATTTTAACGATCAGCGGCTACGTCTTCCTTCATTGCAGTATCGCGAATACGAGGATTATAAATAATATGATAGCACTGTATTCATTAGAAAAATTGAAAAAAATATATTAATGAAGCGCGGGTGAATAGGAGCGACCTCAGAAGGGTTAAACATTAGAAAAGATTTCAATTATTTCGATATAAATTCGTTTTATTCTAAAATTGCATTTTAGCCTACGGATTACTAAATTTTCACCAGCAGAAATTTAACGATACTATATTTTAGTATAGTTCAGAAACAAACTTAGAACTATGTAATGTACGTTTACTGATAAAAGTTGTATAATTTAATTAATATTAAATTAATATAGACAAAATATGTGGAAAGATGTTGTAAATGCTGCATATTACTGTATTATTAATCGAGCACTGCATTTGTTGCATATAAAAATAGATTATCCAGCACATTATAATATATGATATAGACCTGAATAAAATTATTACACTATGAAATTTCAAACTACGTTATCATCAAACAGTATCGTTAAATTGATACACGCGTAGACGTCACGAATACGCATTTCCAATAATACGTGTTTCAGATAATCTTCCGTAGTTTTACGTACCTTTTTTCTGCCGATGCAGGATCCGTCGAGTATAGAGTGTTCAGGTTTCGCTCGTTCGTCGCTTTTTATATACTCGCAGAAACTGCTTGTTATAAGAATGCTTTTCCAAAAATACGGTAGTAAGGCGATTTGATTAATTAGTTGGTGATGTAAGTACGTAAGCGCTGTATAAACTGTTGACGTACAATTTGTAGATAAGACATTCATCTATCTATCTATATATACAGTGTGTCCGTAAAGTCCCGCAACTTGCAGTTATTTCGAGAACGGAATATTTTTTCAAAAAACGCCCTGACACGTCAACTTTTTTATCTTCCTAGCAATGTTTTGGCCTAGGTAGTTTTTCCAAAACTTGCCGCATGAAGGCGCCACGATCGATGTTATTTTTTTCTTAAATTGCAACACCTATTTTTTATTGCATTTTTGGGTAGCCACTGTTATCCTGAGTACAGCGGTGTGCCATGTGTGGGGGGTTACATGAGAAAATTTTTGAGAAAATGCAGGTTTATTATGACGAAGTAGGTTTTCATGCAAACTTGAATCGCTGCGACCGCTGTAAAAGAAGGGGGAGGGCCATCTCTGCTTATTTGGAGGAGCGCGCATGCGCCGTTGGCTTTCATAAGGATTCAGTGCCTTATTGCGGTTTTGACTCGCATTGTTTTCTCAACTCTCAATGAGATTGGACTGCCTAATACCTGCTCTCTCGTACTTATTGCGCTTTTTGCTTTCTGCTTTGTTCAGCTTATCGTTTTTTTTTCGAGTTTCATTGAAACTCGGTAAATCAGTCTTTTTGAAGACTCTCTGGTAGTCTTGTACTTTGTCAAACCTTTCGATATGGCTAATTTTCTCAGCGAGACTGATCGGATTCAGATTCTAATGATGGTCGGTTACGGTGATCGAAGAAGAACCTATGACCAAGTTTGCACATTGTTTAATGAAACGCATCCTGATAGGCTAATATCAAAATCTACAGTAGGCAGGCTACTGCAAAAATTTGAGGCTTCTGGTCATGTGAGAGACTTGCCAAGATCAGGCCGACCATCTTTGTCCGAGGATGATCAGCTGAACGTCTTACTGGCAGTTCAGGATAGCCCTCAGTCGTCATGTCGTCAAACGGGCAGGGATCTGCGCATAAGTAAAACGTCAGTGCATAAGGTTCTCCGTAAAAACAAATTTCACCCTTACAAGGTAAAATTAGTTCAGGAGTTGTCAGACGACGACTTCGATCGGCGAATTGAATTTTGCGAAATAATACAAGAACTTTGTAATAATCCACATACGAATTTTGCTGGCAACATTCTTTTTTCTGACGAGGCCTCTTTTACATTGAATGGCACGGTAAACCGACACAACTGTCGATATTGGTCGGATCAAAATCCTCACTGGGTGGAGGAAGCACATACCCAACATCCAGAAGAAGTCAATGTTTGGGCGGGCATTGTAAGAAATACAATTATAGGGCCGTTTTTTTATTGAGGGTAATCTGACTGGACAACGTTATCTTGAACTATTGCAAAATGAGGTAGTCCCTGCTCTCATTCAAAGATTTCCAGCGCCACAGCCAGGTGGAATTGATCCTCAGATCTGGTTCCAGCAAGACGGGGCACTACTGCACTATGCGTTGCTAGTGAGAGATTATTTAAATCAGCTGTTCCCCAATCGCTGGATAGGTCGAAGGGGTCAAATCGAATGGCCAGCGCTTTTTTTATGGGGACATCTTAAAAGCCGCGTTTATGTAAACAGGCCTCAAAATTTGGAAGACCTGAGACATCGCATTCGAGTCGAGATCCAGACGATCACTCCAGCGGCACTAGCGAACGTACAGCGCTCGTTTGTGGAGAGAATGGCCCACTGCCAAGCAGTTCACGATGGCCACTTCGAGCAACTGCTCTAATTGGTTACTCTTATCAACTTTTCTTTATTACTTTTTTCTTTCAGCGGTCGCAGCGAGTCAAGTTTGCCAAAATACGAAAACCTACTTCGTCATAATAAACCTGCATTTTCTCAAAAATTTTCTCATGTAACCCCCCACACATGGCACACCGCTGTACTCAGGATAACAGTGGCTACCCAAAAATGCAATAAAAAATAGGTGTTGCAATTTAAGAAAAAAATAACATCGATCGTGGCGCCTTCATGCGGCAAGTTTTGGAAAAACTACCTAGGCCAAAACATTGCTAGGAAGATAAAAAAGTTGACGTGTCAGGGCGTTTTTTGAAAAAGTATTCCGTTCTCGAAATAACTGCAAGTTGCGGGACTTTACGGACACACTGTATAAAAATGAATGTTTGTCTGTCTGTCTGTCTGTATGTCTCTTAGGTATGCCTTCCTAAACCGTTCATCCGATTGCGATGAAATTTTGGGAAATGGTTGGACGCATGCCCGCGATGGTTTCTGAGTTAGTAAATCTTATACAGGGTGTTCAAAAAGTCCCGGTACGGCCGATTATCTCAGCGGGAAAACATTTTAGAGAAAAATGTTTAATACAAAACTTTAAGAATCTTACCTTGGCTATCCATTGGTCGTATTGGATTTGACCTTGACCGTGACCTTTAAGGTAATATCAAATGCCTTCCTAAACCGTTCATTCGATTGCGATGAAACTTTGGGGAATGGTTGGACGCATGCCCGCGAAGGTTTCTGAGTTAGTAAATCTTATACAGGGTGTTCAAAAAGTACCGGTACGGATGATTATTATGCCTTCCTAAACCGTTCATCCGATTGCGATGAAAATTTGGGGAACAGTTGGACACATATCCACGAAGGTTTCTGAGTTAGTAGATCTTATACAGGGTGTTCAAAAAGTCGAACTATACTTGACCTAAATTTGACCTCCGCTGACAATAAAGGTAACATGAAAAAAATGGTCAAGGATACATTTGAACGCGGAAAAAAATTTATTTGACCTTGATATAACCTTGAAGGTCATGGTCAAGGTCAAATCCAATATGACCATTGGGTAGCCCGGGAAAAATACTAAAAGTTTTGTATTAAAAATTTTTCTATAAAATGATTTCCCGCTGAGATATTCAGCCGTACCGGGACTTTTTGAAGGTCAAGTACAGTTCGGCTTCATACCATGAAAACTATGGGCCCTATAAAAATTCTTTTTGATAGTAGGGTTTAGGATTTTTCCGTAGCTAACAATGTGGTGGACGGACAAAATCAATCCACAATCTACCCGTGCGAAGCCGGGACGGGCTGCTAGTATAATATAAAATCAAGCACTTGAGATAAACTAGTTCAAATATTTTCTCAGCTTTCGATATTATAAAGTAATTTTTCTTAGGGGCCACTTACAAATTACGTAAGCACGTCCTTCACTCAACAAAATTTGGCCACAACTAGAAAATTATAGTAATTGCAGTGATAATTTTTGTCGCAATAGCAAGAATTCTTGCTACGCTAGCAATATTGTTCTAGTTGTGTCTGAGACAGCCAGAAATATAGCTCGATTAGCTAAATACTTTTTTCAGTGTTGGGTCCCATGAAAACTTGATGCATGCTTATCTGGACGTAGCGAGGGGGGGGGGGATATTATTTTACATAAACATTTTCTGTCCTTCTTATGAATTACATATCGTCGTCATAAAGTGAAAACCTCGTATCTCAAATTTTAGTGTTATTGAGTTACGAGCATAATAAATTGGTATGCACGGTCCTGCGCCAAGTGCCAAACCTCGTATAAAGATTAAACGTTATGTGCCAACATAGTACGCATCTGTTAAATATTCGTAAATAATCTTTAAAATGTTTTTTCTATTTCCTGAAAACTGAGAATTTTTTACATACATGGTTTTGACTTTATGACAACGATATGCAAATATGAGATATATATCTCATTTGTTATCGTTCCGTTATTATTTCAGTGTTCCTTTTCATTGTGATTCAAGTTTATTAATGTTTATTGGTAATACAATTAGTCTTTATGATGATATTGAAAAAACACTAGTCATTCAGTTCTAAAGAATTAAAATTAGCATTAAAAAATTTTTTAATTAATACTTTTTTCTTGGCAATCACAAAACCAGGACGCAATTACTTGAAAAATCACACTCGTAATTTAAGCTGTTGTAAAATTGTTAATTATAATTATAATTATTTCTCAAAACCATCGGTTACAAGGACGAGATTATACCTTCTAGTTTAAGAAATTTCGTCATTTTTTGCTCTCAGATGAAATCCGAACGAGAATTTTTTGTCACTGTAAAAGTCTTTCATAATACACCTTGCCGGATTCAATGGCCAGTAACTTGTAAACAACGCAATATTTTTAAGTTTTTCTTTTTGATATAATAAATTTGGCTAAAAGTGTGTATTTGTAATATCATTTTATAAATGAGTGTTAAATAAATGAAATATATGAAACAACAAAACGTGTGGCCGCCACACGCGGAAGAAGTGAAACTTCGATACCAGTTTCTCTGAATTTGATTCCGGTGGTATTAGTTTCAATTGGCTCTATACAAGTCTTTTACTATGCTTCTTCGTAGAGCCAATTGAAACTAATACCACCGGAATCAAATTCAGAGAAACTGGTATCGAAGTTTCACTTATTCCGCGTGTGGCGGCCACACGTTTTGTTGTTTTTTTTTTCACCCTCAACTGTGCTCAGATCCATCAATGTGTGATTGTGTGAATTTAATTCTTTCTCTCCATCCCCTCGATTTCGTTCTGTACTAGTTTTAGGTAGTACCTTCATCATCGCTTTCTTTACACGTTGCCTCTCACGAAACTCTTTTGCCCGTTGTTCTCCTGTTTTTGCCATAATAATTTTAATATAACACACACGCGAAAGAATGTTCAGTGTTCATTGACGTTTACGAAATGGAATATTTATTTAACACGTTGCCTGTCACTGTACTATTTCGACCGTTCTGTGGCCTTTTTTGCAATAATAATTATAAATTAACACACACACACACACGCGCGCGCGAAAGAATGTACATGCACGGTGGTCACTCGAGAAAAGTCGCGACTCCGATCGCAGACTACACGAGCTCTGTATAACCGGCTACTCGATGCGGTACAATCCGGAAAACTAAAAATGCGACAAACGAAATACAAACAACTCACAAGTAACTCTGCGCCCTCTAGTCTGGCTTCTCCCAAGGATACGCTCAAAAAGGGTCCTAAACGCTAGATTTATGGTGAGCCTAACAGTCCTCTTAGTGGAGGTGCGACACTGCGTCGCCTCGTAATATGAACAACAGCTTCCATTGCCCGAAGAAAGAATTCACTAGGCAAGGCGATCCAACACGTGGCACGCTTCGCGCGGCGGCTTCGCGAGCCAGCCTCGCAAAGTCAACACATGGCTTTAACGTAGGCACGGTCGGGAGCGATGGAATGGGGCAGAGTCGACAGCGGTGTATTGGAACAGGGTCGAGAGCACTGTGTGAGTGAGACACGGTCGAGAGCGGTGGAGTGTGTGGGTTTCGTTACGATTTTCGTCTCCTCGGGCGCGCATTCAGTAGGTACCCTCCGCAAAAGGTGTTTCACTTCAAAAAAAAGGCTTAACTTGGACGCGTTTCGGCGAGACGATAAAGTTATACCGGTCCCCTGCGCGATGCGCGGAGAGCAAGCGGAGAGAGAACTCGCGCGTACATCTCGTGGTATACCTTCTCGATGCGGTACAATACTAGGATCGTGGACTACCAGCGCGCGCGCGCGCGCGCGAGAAGAGCTCCCTGTCGCGCCGACATACACCGCGCGCGCGTTGGAACGTTCGTAACGGAGACGTTAGCGTTCTCGTTGCCCCGAAGGTTCTCGCGGGTAATGGGACTTAACGTTTTACAGCAGATTGCTCGAGATATAATTCACGCTCGGTTGAACGTTCCCGCGGGAGTCTTCTCGACGTGAGAGCGCTACGCCGCGATGACTCAATGTAGTCTAAGATCCGAACTAGAGACGTTCTTCACCGATCTGCTTACCGGATGAAAAGTATTTTTTATCAAACATAATACGTCAATGAACATATCGCGTATGGGTAGGCTAATAAAATATGCTCAAGACTACCCTTAAAACTATATAAACAGGTGAGCTGATATGAGCAATTTGCACCGATCTGCTTACCAATTAAACTATATATGAAAATAAAGATAATTTTATTGCAAACACGATGGTATAACCCTACCTGCAAAAAATCGGTCATGAGTCACGGTTGTAAGAGGCTTTGAAATTTATCGGAGCTAGCCAAGATGCGCGTACTACAGGGAAATTTGCTATAGGACGCAACGTAGGAAGTGGGCGCGACGCGACGGTTAGATGAGAGAGAGTGCGTACATGCTGCTTCCTCGTACGATTGACAAAGATAACACTACTAAAATGCCGAGAAAAAGCGACTACAATGGAGTAGGTACTGGCAGTAAACTTTTAATTACTTTAAATTAAATATAAAATATTAAAATGTGAAAGATTTTTCAAATATTTTCAACTAAATATATGGATGGGGAAATATTAATATTTCTATCACAGAATAATCATATGTTAGTGATAATTATTCGATAAATTTTATCTATTCTATAAAAATACCACAGCAAACAAACAGAAAAATTACATTTTTTAGAGAGCGATAAAAAATCATTAACAAATTGACGGTGTAAAAAAACTCTATTATAAAACAATGAATACAATAACAATCTTTACAAAGATTATAACAATATTACAACAAATACAATATTATAGCCTTCCAAAAACTTGTATGTTGCTGGAATAAGAGAGAGAGTGCCCAGATTTTATATAACAGTAACCTAAACAACGCAAAGACTCCAAGAAGAATTTTTCTTAACAATTTATCTTTTCAATTTATGAAATCTCAGAGGAAAATTCTAGAATTTTGTCTTTACCTTCAGATATTTTTAATGCGTTACAAACCCACCCCATGAGCCATCGCCTCCACTGTCTGTTTATCACATGTTCGGAAAAAACTTTCACTCGAAAACCCGGTAAGAACGTTTTTCCCCTTTTTCTGTACTTTTGAGAAAGAGCCATAAAGTAATAAATTGTCCCTTCTCCAGACAGGCAAAAATAAAAATGCAAAGTTAGTTGAATCTTGAACGAAAATAATTTTACCAGGGATCCAACAGTAATTGATTGAAAAAAATAACGATTGAAAAAGATACTACATTACATTTATGTCATAATGGGGAGCACGTATTTTTCCGCAAACTGAGGGATGTAAACAGCGAGTCGCTTGTAGTCGCTTTTTCTCGGCATTTTAGTAGTGTTATCTTTGTCAATCGTACGAGGAAGCAGCATGTACGCACTCTCTCTCATCTAACCGTCGCGTCGCGCCCACTTCCTACGTTGCGTCCTGTAGCAAATTTCCCTGTAGTACGCGCATCTTGGCTAGCTCCGATAAATTTCAAAGCCTCTTACAACCCTGATTCATGACCGATTTGATGCAGGTAGGGTTATACCATCGTGTTTGCAATAAAATTATCTTTATTTTCATATATAGTTTAATTGGTAAGCAGATCGGTGCAAATTGCTCATATCAGCTCACCTGTTTATATAGTTTTAAGGGTAGTCTTGAGCATATTTTATTAGCCTACCCATACGCGATATGTTCATTGACGTATTATGTTTGATAAAAAATACTTTTCATCCGGTAAGCAGATCGGTGAAGAACGTCTCTAGTTCGGATCTTGTACTAATGGGTGCATTGCCGGATGCTCGCGGTCTTCCTCCACTTTCAGTTCGGAGTTCGAGCTTTCACTCGTCGTGTGGATATATATCGCCGATTGCGCGGGGTGTATCGTGATTGTTGTACCTATCCCAAGCACACGAAAGAAACTCATTTTGTCCTTAGTAACAATACTGAAATAATCAATTATTATAGCAACATTTTTTGTTACGGTAATAAAAATGATTTCCTTGGTTACGGTGAAAATCGTAGCTTCTCTTTCTTTCTCCTTTTTGTTACCATAACAAATCGATCTGTTGTCACTATTTCAATTGAAATATTTAAATAATGTTACAAATAACGCATCGAGAAAATGACTTATTAATGGTTAACAAATGTTATTTCACGTACGGTCAAATAAACATTTCGTTATACCGAGAGAACAATTTATTTGTAGTTGAGAGATGTTTCTTTAAAAATGGCGAAATAAATATTTCGTTGGATCAAGTTGACTATTACGATATTTATTTGCCATAATTAAATATTCCGAAGTAGCTATCGCAATGTAATACAAATTTCGAATAATTAATTATATTATATCTATTAACTAGAAATATATCGTTTGCTCGGTGAACACTGATATAAATATTTAATCGAGTAAAGACTTCGTTGGGCCAATTCAATATTCATTAAGTAATACGATATTTGTTTGGAACAATTACATCTTTCGAGGCAACGGTTTGGATGAAATAAATATTTTAATAATTAATATGTATTTCCTCACCTCAAAGAAACATTTACTGCGCTGTATTTGAAAAAGAAATTACGAGTATATTTATTGACTACAAATAAACTGTCTCCCCAAAAGCAGTTGTTTCAAAGCATTCAATTGCGCCAAATAAATATCGTAAGAGTCGATGAATACTTGCTTGGTCCAACAAACCAAAACGTTTATTTAGATCGATGCAACAAGACTTGGAAGATACACACTTCCATAATTACGAAGAAGTGAAAAATTGGGTTGCTCTGAGGGTAGACAAAGTGGGAAAAAGTTATAGCTTCCGAAGGAATTACCTCGTTGATTGAGGTATTCACACATTTTATTACATGATTTTTGAAAAATAAGAAAAAAAACAGCGACTTTCAGTGCAACCCCCTAATATTATCCGTAGCAACAAAAGGTATGTCCAATACTATTAAAGATATTTGCTATAGGACGGTAAACATTTTTATCGAAAAAACTTTAGCGTACTTGCAGTCGCATTTGCTATAATATTATTGGACGTATCTTTTGCCGCCACGGATAATGGTTTTACCACGATAGCAAAAAGTTCTAAACTGAACCTAGGTATGTAGTTTTGCTGAGACCTCAACATCATTTTTTTTCCGTGCAGGGAAAAAAGACGAGAATAATCCATTTTTCTCGATGAAACTGCACCACACGGACGCATCGAAACGCGACGAGCCTATCGGACGTCCGAGCGACGCGGGCCGCTTATCGTCGCGGCCTAATCTCTCGCGAAAAGCGAGCGTAACGGATCCGCGTTCCAGCGACGGACGCGCGCCGAATCGCCGGCGAAACAATAGCGTCGTCCGTTTTATAACAGCGGTGCGCGTACACGCCGCGGGGATTTATCAATACGGTATCAACCCGCACGGCGCGATACCGTACGGATTCACCTGGCCATGCGGAATCCGACAATGCGGAATGCGCGCGCGACGGAAACAATGGGCGGCGCGGTTTCTGAGTGAGACCACCTGGCGGTGGCGCGCGCTCGCCGTTCGACATTCCGGATATTAAACTTCAATGACCGAGTGCCGGAAGTAATTAGATCAGCTTTTAAACAGTTCCGGAAGCCCCGCGACGATCCGAGGGGCGGACCCCGACTCGTTGGGGTGAGAAAAAGTTCTGATTTCGTTCGGCCGTGATTTCGGGCGGGCGCGATATGTACATATGGGGCGGATGTGCGTGGCTTTTCACGTGTGAGAGGATAGACTGGCGCGGCGATCAACGAAAATAATTTGTAATCTTGCACTGTAAGACACAAATTTGTATTTTTAATATAGGTACTTTTATATAGGTACTTTTATATAAAGCTTTTCTCCAATACGTGATTATGAAAATTAATATATTTCCTTATGAAATTGCCCTTATAAATTTCAAAATAGAGTAGGTACATTAATTTTCATAATCACGTATTAGATAGAAAAGCTTTGTACACTGTGGTATTAAATTTACTGCACATTTTTTTACAGTATGTTTGGATGAGCATTCCATGCGCTCGGTCGATTTTTGTTCATGAAAGACGATACACTGAAGAGACAGTGTATTGATAGTTAATAAATGTAATTATGTATGTTAATTTCAAATGCGGCGAAGTAAATATTTCTTTGGGACAAGAGGATATGTGTGAATTATTAAAATGTTTATTTCGCCATAGTTATTCAAACATATATCAACTGTAGATAATAAACTGTTTTCTCGGTATACGTAAATAATAAGGAGAAACCTTGAGTTGCGATCGATTCGACTGTTTCTGTTATTTTTTAAATGAACACGCAGCATACGGCAAGAGAAAAGGAAATCCTAGTATTAAACATGTACGTTAACTTAGAATAGGCACAGGTCAACTTTGAGCTTCAGAACTAGCAGTCATACTAGAAGAACTAATAAATGCCTAAAGTCTTATCGAGCTTCTTGCTTCTCCCTTGCAGAACGGTAGACCTATCTAGCACCGAGTCTTATAATAATTGAAGACCTAAGTGGATAAAGGTATTATGTCACATTTTAAAAGTTTTGAGGAAATGAAGAAAACGCGTTTTAAATTGGAACGTTTTTGTGTATTTTTGCATTTTACTTTGGACACTCGTTTATGTACAGTTGATGCACCTTCGTTACATTAAGTAATGGGGATACAAACTTTTTGTTTTCATTTTTATTACGTCAATAGAGTGGGAATTCTCTGCAGGAAATTAAGACATAACACCTTCATCCACTAAAACGTTTAGCATGCTAATGTGGCATACCGCCTTTGGCATCTTGTATTTCTGTAAATATTCAGTTTTAGGTATTTATATTCTAGGAGAAATTAGATTAGTACCTAGGAAGTTCAAAAATCAAATAAAACCATTTTTTCTAAATATGTGACATAACACCTTTATCCACATAGGTCTTCAATTAGTCTGGCCCCGTCGACACTATACTCAGTCCACTATTGTGCAACTTTTGCGTTCGATAATTATGCGAGCCGCGCAGAGTCGTGAGAATTTCGGCTTTACGGTCGCGGTAGTGCGAAAAAGTTATTAGAAAATAGTATTCCAATGTGACAGTATTACGCGACCTACACTTTGGCAGGCAACGATTTCGCGGAAGAATTCATCGGCGGCGAGAATCACAACGTCGAAGTAATTCACGCACGTCGTGGTGCGTGCTGCATCGACATATTTCTGGCAATGTATATAATCATACCTTGCAATGTATTGCCAATTTTCTTCTGTCGCATGCGACTGATATACAAGATTACTAAAGGTTCTCAGTTTACAACGACATCCTCGCACTGTACATTAACCCCTTCAGACCTGATTTTTTTTTCGCAGAGTAAACAAAATTGTTAATGATGCCTTTTGGGGTATTATTATATTTTAATATATTTTTGCAATCTTTATTTTTCAAATTTTCTTATATTTATGCGCAAACAGTACAAAGTTATATTTTTGCGCAACATTTTTTAATAAAATAGCTAATATCCAATGTACATTCTCGTGTACACCAGGTCTGAAGGGGTTAAAAATATGTTTTTTTTTGTACAGTGTATGCAATGGAAAAAAGCTTTCATGTAAAAGTATATTAAAATTATTCGAAGAAAGAAACGAAGCCTGCAGTACGATGAGTGAAAAATAACGGGAAAAGCTCTAGTTACTGCACTCATGATCGATCCACGGCGTCATCTCCCGGACGAAGCTAACGACGTTACGTGCAAGAGTAACGGAAGTGGACGCATATATCCGCCGCGTCGCGAACGGAAGGGACTTTATCGCGCGTCAAGAGTCTTCGCGCGCGATATAATGACATTCGGCGAGGAGCCTCCGACGAACTTTTCCGGTTTCCTCTCTTTCCACCTTTCGTACCTACTTTCTTTTCCCCCGCTCCCTTCCTCTCTCTCTCTCTCTCTCTCTCTCTCTCTCTCTCTCTCTCTCTGCTGATATCACCGGCACACGCGCAAAGCCCCGTACATGCGCGTCACCGCGAGAAATCTCCTCGCCGATAACTTTTTATCGTAAGCGACTTTTACGCAAGAAATATGAATTGTTAATAGAAGGTAAAAGCAATTTTATGTACTCTACATAACGGCGTGCCGATATATATTCTTAGGTGCAGCGTGTCCTCACCCACACCGCTATGTAAATCGTCTCGCTCTCCCCGCATACATTAGATTTTATCTGTTTTACTTTTTTATTCGAGGGTAATTTTCATAAAATCTTCTCGCCTCCCTTTTCACCCCGCTCTGGCGTTATTCCCCGGTGGCCATTGTTAAATCGGACTTTTTTTTCGAGAAAATTTGACGCGGGATGCGCGATATCGTCCGACGCTCCCTTGATTATTTTACCTTCGACGTCGCGGGGAGAGGAACACCCGCCGAAGTACAAAATTTCGAGGGGTCTTTTCGATCGTATCGGGCGTATCATTAAAACGACATTTATTATGAATTCATAAATTCTTGAAGAACGTTTGCTCTCGTTCTTTCTCAAACGGTCCACAAAAAAGCATCGATTTTTCCTGCACACCTCATTATAAAGACATTTATATTCAATTTCGTATAATTGTATATAAAGCTTTCATCCAATATGCGATTATTAAAATTAATATATTTACTTATGAAACTTCTCTTATAAATTTCATAACGGAGTACGAGGGTCATTTGAAAAGTTTCCGGCCTTATTGACAAGCAGTCATGATGGAATTAATTCTTCCTATCGTCTGATAGATGGTGTTTATACATGTATGTATCCCATAAAAATTTCAAATCATTCCGATCAGTACTTTACTCATGGCACTTTTATAAAGTCGACAGGAGATGTTTTCTGTCGACAATGGTGATCAAGTTCCTTCATTTGAAAGGAAAAAAAAAACTCAGGAAATCAAAGACGAGTTAGACTCGGTATACGGTGAAGTGTCCCCCTTTGTACACAACCGTCAAACATTGGGTGGCTGAGTACAAATGTGGCCGTACCAGCATTTTTGATGATGAACGTTTTGGGCGCCCAAAAGCTGTTTCAACTGACAAAATTGTGGATTCGGTGCATGAAACTGTGATGGGAGATCGTTGATTGAGGTGCGGGTGCCGCGTTTGTTGACAATTGGGATAAATGCCGAGGTGGAAAACGCTGTATATAGACCAGTATTTTTCAGGTGGACTAAAAGAATTTTTTTCTGACGGCTTGAAGGGTTGGGAGTTACGATGGATTAAATGTATTGAGTTACGAGGAGACGGTGTTGGGAAATACATTTTTCTTACCTTAAAATATGTTTTTTCCTAAAAAGGCCAGAAACTTTTCAAATGAGCCTTGTACCTATATATTAATAAATAAATGAGCTTTGTATAAATTAAATTAAATTAGTTTTAAAGTTTCTATTAGCTTTAACATAATTGTGTGCAAAGTTTTTATCCAATAAGTGATTATGAAATAATTTTGGATAAAAACTTTGTACACAATTATATTAAAGCTGATAAAAATTTTAAAATTAATTTAATTTAATTTTCAATAGGTAATAATCAGGTGAAACAAATTAAATTAATTTTAAAGTACTAAAGGCAACAGAAGTATTATCTTAAGAATTTTCTAATAGAAATTTTGTTTACAGTGTGTAGCACACTCTTGACGCTCAAGCGAATTTGCTCGTATCGTTCGATAAGCACGAGAACAAGTCGACCGACAACTCGCTCGTGTCGTCGAAAGCTGTGACGAAACGGCCGAAGAGAGTGGGTATAGCCGCGTGTACTCGCGCGCTCGATATACCGGGGGCCGATGAAAAATTTAATAGAACCCGCCGTATGATCGATGTAAGATAGTTTGCGGAGAATAGCGAAGATTATACGAAGAGGGTTGGGTTCCACGCGGTGCGCAACGCTATTCGGGGATGACTGATCGACCCCCGGAGACTCCGAGTCCGATCTCGTCGCGGTCCTCCCTCCGACTAAAAGTCACCGCTCGCTTTATCTTCGCCGGTCTGTCGTTTTGTACGTTGTGCCAAAGTTATGGAGCGTCGATGCTCTCGCGGTGTTTCGGCGCACACCGACAGTCAGGAAGACTTTAACTACGCGAGGAAGAAACCCGAGTTACCGAGAGCTGCTCGTTAAAAACGCTCGAATACAATGAGCGGACCGAACGGGAATTCTGAAATAAGGTAAACTACGGAATTCACGGATCTCCTCTTCTAATTTGGAGCGGTAAAACACGTCGAAATACTTTAAATCGATATTTTTTTCGTATCTTTTGTAAGAGGGTGGGAACTGCAAGGTAAATTTGTATGGCAAAAAAAATGGCAAGGAAACTGAATTATCGCTAGTGTTTTCTTTCCTCCTCGTTGATTGTATTAACTTCCTGTATTAGCCCAATATTAATTGTCAATATTGGCTGATACTCACTGCCAATATTGGACCGATATTATTAACCATCAATTGTTTTGCCAATAAAGTAACTATCTCAATAGCAGAACACGTCCCAGTAGCCGGACATATTTGAATGTAATTCAAATTATTGAATGAGATAAAAAGGAACTAGTAGAAAAAAACTTCAATAAATTAAGGATGTATTCAGGAAATGTCACTGATAAGAATCCTGAGTAAGTTCTGCTGTATGAATTTGTATGCCTGTCTGGCTATTGAGACAGTTACCTTATCAGTCCGATTGCTATGCCAAGAAACCGCCGATGCATGGCAACAATATTAGAACAATATTGGCTTAGTTGTTTTGCTACTATTGGCCCAATTGTGTGGCCAATCTCCCCAATAATATTACTGCAACATTGGTCCATTTCTTCATCAATGTCAACACTATTGCCGTGCCAAGAGATTGCCGATGTTTAGCTGCAATATCGGTGCAATATCGACTTAGTTGTTTTGTCAGTATCAGCCCAATTGTTTTAGCGACGTCCAGCAGTAATAACGGCCTCAGATTGCAGATCCAGTTGTTCCTTCAGTGTCGGATCGGTATAATTTGCCAATATCGGCAAAACGAATAGGCCGATACTGCACCACTGATCACTACATCATAGCGGGCCAATATCGGACCAGTTGCAAAATTCGAGTACTGGCTAGCACAATTAGCCCGGTATCAGCTCGATTTTGTCGTCGGCGAGGTATCGGTAACTCTTAGATAGGTACATTCTGCATCTCGAACGAAAAAAAATTGTAGAACATTTTCTCTAAATACTATCTAAAAGTCACACACTCTGTAAACAATTGAGGGCCTTGGAATAAAAGGGGTACAAGTGACTTTCCTTATACTATATGGACTTAAGTGCAGATTTAGGTTATTTGGATTAAAAAAATTCAGGATCCATGCATGTGAACTCATGTGATAGATGGAGCTCAAAGCAGGTAACCTTTTTATACTAAATAAATTGGCACATAAGGTACCTAAATCTGCACTGAAGTCCATATATAAGAAAAGTCACTTGTACCCCTTTTATTCCAAGGCTCTCAATTATCATCGCGCGCGCGTGTCAATATTTATAAATCTTATAAAAGTATACTTATAATCGTGATCATTCGATGACCAAACCGTTACCCGGTCCCTCGGACGATTCCATTCCACGTGCTTATATTATGTACGTATAAGTAGGTATAGCAGCCGATTCGCCGTTGAACGGAGGCGTGATCGTTGAGTCACGGATTGCCGGGTGCGGTTAGGGGTTCTCGCGCGGGCGGTTCTTTTGCGCGCAACGGGACGTTGAAACCCCCCGCGGCAGAACCACTCGGGTGTGCATCGAACTTAATTTTATTAAACGTAGCCGCGCAACAACCCCGAATTATGAAGTAACCACCCCTGCGCGCGATAATTGCCGAAAGGGGCCGCGCGTTATTATTTATGCTCCGACTTTCATATTCCTTCAACCTACGCATCGCGACCGCGGGGACCGTTGCCGCGAGCGGAAGCGGAAACAAACGCATGAGGGAACTTATTAATTTATTTATTGCGGTTCTCCAGCCGACTCCGCCGGAGAAGTCGCGAGGGAGACCCGCGATGCGAAGCTAGAGAAAGGATTAACGTTCTCCGCAGCGTACGAGGAAATTCGGCGAGCGTCGATTCGTGTCGAGCGACGTATTTTAAATATTAAATAGCAATACGTGCGAGTGAACTTCCGCTACTCGCAGCTATCACGTGTTCGCTGTACTGGAAAGACTGAGATTTCCATATAATATGATTTAAAATTCAATCACACATAATGAAACATTTCACCGTGTATCCGAAATTTGAATATGTGACGTTTAAACGCATCAGCAGTGCCTGGTTAATATTTCAGATGATTTGATTAAAAATGTTCGGAGAAATAGCCACTCCAAATTTCGTATTTTTACATTGCGTCTTATGAGAGAGTTTCGATTTTTTATACTTCAGAGTTAAAAAAAGTATATGGCCGATTCAGTAAACCCGTAAAAAACTTTTTTGGTCGAAATACATGCCAATTAACTATGTTTTAAGTATAAAAAAACAATCACTTCCTACGTCTATTTTGAGCATTTGCTTGTAACAATTGTTTACTTCTGTCTGGATTTTTCTTTTCTTGTGAGCTTCTAAAAGAGCAATGTGCTTTTTGCGAATGCGTTCGATTACTAATATTACAATACGATGCTGATACTTCTTGATATTGAATTGAGCTTGAATTATGTCTTGACTAATTTTCCGTTATTTCATGACATAATGTGATTGTTAATTTTTTTCTAACTGAAAAATATTCCAAGAAAAAAGGAAGAACATATTTTTCTACCCATGTACACTTCACTTTTAACTCTTGGATGGTATACGCGATTCAAACTTAACCCCTTTTTGCATCTTGTACCATATAATATGGCACAAACGCCTTTTAATTAATTATCTTCTGAAAATGAACTTTAAACGTGAAAAATGCAACGTTTTTCTTTGCTTCAATAAAGATAGAAACTGTTTTTATAAGATGTTATTTAGAAAATTGCTTTATGTTATATAGTTATTTAGAAAAATGGTTTTATGTCATATATATTTTTTGTACAAGAAATAGAAAAATCATGCAGTAAGGGGTTAAAGCAATATATTATTCTCAATTAGACTGGTACACTTCGTACTCTTAAAATTTAAAGCATCAGAGTTTAGGTCAAAATTTAGAGTACGGTCCAAATTTCAAAGTAGGGTAAAAGTGGGACATTTTCGCCACAGTCCCCGTTTAATATTGAACGCGATTACCTCGAAACGCAGTTGAGATAAACGAAAAATGTGGAGTAGCTTTTTTACAGTGAAAATATGCAGATGACATTTTTTATTTAAACATCTTTTCGATATCTGTAATCGAGTTCAAGATAATCGATTGTGAATTTGCTATTCAACCAGGGCGTCTACACACCTTTTATCCTGTAATACGTCTTCAAAATCTGTCGCACATCGATCTACTTTATTCGAATTCGTAATCGGACACGGTTGAACCCTCCGGCAAATGAAGTCGTAGAACTTCTCTCCCGGGTACGCCGCGCGCGTCGGCTGATCCCGAATGTTCGCGCCCCGTGCGGCAAGTCTCGCATTCGCGAGGGTAGACAAAGATCGCGGGGTATCAGAATGTTCGCGGCTGGTCACCCCCGGCGGGCACCGAATCGGAATTCTCCCCCGAACCCTCGCGGCGGTCCCGCGGCGCGCAACCCCCGAGCGATTTCGATTATCGATAGCACTCGTTTTAAAACACCCTGTCGATTCTCCCCGCGCCTCCTTCACCCCCGGGTTTGCGGTTTTTTTTTATTCCCCACCGCGTTGACGGACGCGACGATTTTCACGTTGGGAATTTGTGGGCTTCGCAGATGCCATTGGAGATTCGTCGGATTGCGCGGTTATCTGTGTTTTTTCTGCCGACCCGCACGCTCCCATTGTGCGGGGGGGTTGCGGCGGATCGCGGAGCCCTTGCGACTTCCGTGCGGGAGGATAGGTATCGCACTCTCTCGACGCGTGAGTATTGGTATACCGTACGCGTAGGCCTGTTGCTGCGTGCGATATTTTTTTCTTATATAGGGTAAAAGAGGCATACATTGACACCGCTTTACTTATTGGTCTAAAATATATTGCAAACCGAAGTTCTCAGATTTGATAATGTATGGATAAGCAAGCCTGACTCTCTTTATATGATATAAGACGCATTTTATTGTACTACTTATCGTTTTTGAACACTGATTTAAACAAAAAATAAAGTCAGATGTCAATCTTACCCCAGATTCTATTTAAGATTGACACCTGTTATAATTTTCGTCTATACTGCATGCAATCGGATAAAAATCTCAATTTTTGTTTATTGCATTCCAAAATTGACATCAGTAGGTGATTTTGTATAGAGATTAAATTATAATAGAGTCATTTTATTTATACATTTTTGCCACTATAAAAAGACCTAAAGTTTCGAAAAGTTTTCTTCGTCGAAAATAGGACATGCACGCCCACGTGAAAACTTAACGACACTGAATCGGGTGATCATTATGAAAGCGCTGATATTCACGCGCGGCGTCAGGTGGCAGTCCATATGCGGTATTTATTAAGGTAGACAAGAATAGTATTATATAAGTTATTAGCAGAAAGTAATAAAATTCAGAAAATGTGTCAATGTTAACCCAGTGTCAATGTTACCCCGCGTTACCCTATATATAATTATTTAAGGTCTCTATCGAACTTCCAGAGTTATAAGCAACCACAAAAGTAAAGTACACGATTAATCACTCTTGTACACATTAATTAATTTCAAAAAGTGCAATATTTTTGTTTTGTCAATTGATTCAGGAATCGTTAGTATCGCATTAAAAAACAGTTTATTTTTGTAGCCGATAAATATTTTTTCGAGTAAGGCGAGATAGAAATTTTGTAATGGGTTAAGAGTAACTATTCGATAACTGTTGCGATATTTTTTTATTTGATACGAATAAATGTTTTGTGGAAGAACTGTTTGAATAAAATAAATATTCCGGTACAAGTAATACGGATTTTCTTATCCTAACGAAATCTTTATTTCGTCATATTTGAAAATGCAGTTCAATTATAGTTAATAAATATTTGTTCAAAAGCGGTGAAAAAAGATTTCGTTGGGCCAAGCTTATATTTGTTAGCTGTTGAGATATTTATTTGATATAAATACATGTTTTTATGTACCTGTTTGAATAAAATAAATATCGTAATAAAATTAATATGTATTTTCTTGCCCCAACGGAATTTTTGTCATTTTTGAAAATACAGTTTATTTATAGCCAATAAATATTTGTTCAAAAGTGGTGAAATAAAGAATTTAGTAGGTCGGGCAACTATTGCGATATTTATTTAACGTGACTAAATGTTTCGCAGAAACTGCCTGAATAAAATAAATATTCAAATTAATATGTATTTTTTGCCTCAATCATATCTTTATTTTGTCATATTTTAAAATACGTTTATTTATAGTCAACAAATACTTGTTCAAAAGTGCTGAATCAAAGATTTCGTAGGACCAAGAAAATATTTGCGCATTAGCGATATTTATTTGATATAAATAAATATTTTGAAGTAACTGTTTGAACAAAATAGACATTCTAATATTTAACGAATTCTTTATTTCGCACTATTTGAAAATACGTTCATTAACTGAAAATAAATTGTTTCTTCGATGCATTAATGAAATCTAGGCCGATATTTCCAGTGGGAATTTATAAATGAGTTCAAAAACCGTCATGATAAAATGTCTTCCAGTTTCGGCTCGCATCTATCGCGTGAAATAATCACGCCGATATAGAAACAGAGCATGTTTTTAAAACGTACATAACTTCGTTCCCCTGGGGGGGGGGGGGGGGGGGGTGACTCTATAATACCATTACAAAAATTAATTCCCGCAGGGGACGACGCTCGACGATTTCCCCGTCGTTAAGAACGCAAGTTCTGACCGCATAATCAGAGAGACAGACGAGAATCCCTCATGCGTGAATTCCGGCGCGCGTACAGGTGGGCTCCTCTCGGCACCCACGGTGGCCTATGCTTTCGCCGTCTCTCCCCTAAAATCGGACCCTCCCCCGTAATACCGCAACACCGTTGCCACCGGGTCCGATGTTCCCGCATAACCGGCGTGTGAACGCATCGTGATTTTCACCATATGTCGCGTTCGACTCCGTGATTTTACACCTGCCCGATTGTTTGTATCCACTGATCGCTCATCGTATCGCAGTTAGGGCCGGGGCTGGGGGCACGCGCGCGAGGATGTATGTAGAACACGGGAGTCCGATCGTTGTCCAGCGCTATTGTTCCCGCGCGATGCGGTAACGGATGATTTTTACGATACACCCGGAATTCGGCTGTTTCGTCGTCGACCGCGGCGACTCCTCGTGGGAAAGTCAACGGTCGATTCGTATCGTTTCGGTTTGCGCGGAACGACGATGTACATACGTAATTATAATTATACCTTCCCCACGTCATCGTAAAACGAAACGAAAATAAGTTGATACTTGTACGGGGCATTCCACGTAACTCAAGCCACTGAAAAAATTAATATATCCTGAAAGATGTTCAAAAATCTCGTTATACGAGTACAACAATTCTGAGAAATTACAGGCCAATCCTTCCACGAATCACGGAATAATTGATTTTTTAATTTGTATTCTTGACATTGAGGGCCAAACCCTATTGACACGGTAGCCTTTTTTCTTCGTGATTCATGAGCGAAAAGAAAATTTTTTGCAAAGTTGCATCGTGGGAAAATGAAAATTGAAAAATCGCTATATCTCTAAACGACTGGGAGTTCAATGATGTAATTTTGCGCGAAATTTTCTTTTCACTAGTATAATATCAAGAAAGAAAGCTACAGCCAGCAGGGCTTGGGCCCCAATTTCGAAAATAAAAATGAAAAGAGACGAATACTCCGTGACTTATCAGAGGTCTGATCTGCGATTTGTCAAAATTGTCGTATACTCATACACCTTGATTTTTAGACATCTTTTAGGATACGTTTATTTTTTTGAGCGGCTGAACTGGCGTGGAATGTCCTATATCTAAATGTCGGTTCGATACGATCATTTAATAACAAATGTGGGGGATCTTCTTCAGTGTTGGCTCGTAAATGACTTTTATACTCTTTTACGGAAGAATTTGATGAAAGAAAGCCCCAAAAATTTTCTAAAAAAATTCAGTTTTTCAATTCACAGACACAATCTTTTTACAATTTACACGTATTCTCTCTGCTGTAAGATTATTTTTAACAACGAGTGGCCTTCGAATAGCCCGTCAACCCTTCGGTGATGACAGCTTGAAGAGAAATTCAAAAAATGAGACCCTCACCGATTTCTACCCGAGACGTCGACGTCGCCGGCGTCTGTCATAGACCGTCGTCGACGCAAAAACTTCCCCCGGGCCGGAAATTCCTCGGATGAGATCGACTCTCGCGACAAGAGAGCTCCTCTCTCTTTCTCTCTCTCTCTCTCTCTCTTACCTATATACAAACTCGTACGCGAGCGGCAGGAGGAAATGACGCAGGTTAAATGTACCGAGCGGCTGATAATAAACAACAATAATACACATCCGAAATAAATAACCCCTCCGGCAGATATACCGCGGGAAATAAAACTTTTGTCCCCCCGCAGTCCCGCGAGTCATCCGTCATTTCGAGCGCGTGGCCCGCGGAGCGAGTCCTGGGCTAAAATCGATATAGTAGGAGCCGAAAGGATATGGACGCGCGTGGCACCTTCCGCCCGCGAGGATTTCGACGATGCCCCGGGAGGCTGCGCGCGTGCACTTATACGCGCGTGTTAATTGGAGTACCCAGGCTTGTAATATATAGGGGTGCAGGCGTATGTGGCATATATGTACATATGTAGGTACTTTAGGCTTTACAGATTGAGATATCAGTTCGTGGTTTATTTATCGTTAATAAAAGTAGCTATATTTGGATACGCCGAAGTATGGATTAAGTTGGATATGTTCATTTTATTTGAATAAGAGAGGGACTCCCATAGAAAAGTTATGTGTATGAGATATATAAAAAAATATTTCAAATAGATGCAACAAGTATTCAAAATATATACATTTTTATCACTTTTGGTATACCTACTTCGCATGTATATTTTTTAAATATATTGTAAGCCTATATATTAGACGTATCCGAGCAAAAAAAGAATATATTTATAATATTTCTTACATAATCAAAATAGTTTAAAATATTGGCCGCATTAGAAAACTGGAAAGATATTTTTGCCAATGCACCCAAAATATAAAAAATTTAAGGCTTTCGCAGCCATTTTCATTCTATGAGTGTTACTACTCTTGAATTCCGGGTGGTAACCACGTCCAAAATTACTAATTTGTCGACGTTTCGTAAACATTGTAAATACATAGTTTGCTTCATCAGAGCTGATGACTTTCTCATACTCCTGTAATGTTGGACGCGGTTACCAGGCGGAAGTGAAGAGTACCTAATAGTAATACCTCATGACTACACTCGAAGTATATTTAAAATATATCAAAATATATTTTAAGTACCATCTCTTTTTAAGTACTTTCGAAATATACAAAAAGCGGCAAAAGCGTACAGGGAGAAAAAAAATAACCGACAAAATAATTTTGTCGAGTCGATTTGATAATTGAAAAAAGTATTTGCTGGATTATATATATCTAAATATTTAGGTCTGCCATACAATTTTTCGTGAAATCGATCAAAGAATTTTGCGATTCCAAAAAAAGGTTTTGCTAGCTCGTATTAATTCGAAATATTTTGTTAGCTCAACCAAGAGTTCTTTTAGTGTATATGTTTGAATTTTTTTTAAATCTAGAATAATTTAAGAGCGTAATTAAGCTCCTTGGTAAATCCATCGCGACTTTATTTTACTGTATTTTTCCGCGATGACTATTATAACCAACAAATTTAGATAGTTTAATCAGAGAATCCAATGAGATTAACTTAACTCCGATTATCGCTCCAAATTATTCAAAGCGATCCTCACCTCTGCACGGAGAAAAAGTATTAGTTGGATCTACTAAAAATTACTCTTAGAGTCGCAAGTAATTATTTATTTACCTCTATTTGATCTTTCTTCATATTAATGAAATATTTCTTCCTTGCAGTTACATAATCATTCGCATGATCGTGAGGAAGAGAATCGTTGCCGTGCGCTCGATTTTTAATAGTCGTGTTCATCGATGTCAGTTGAGGATTAAAACGTATAATCTAGCTCTTATTGGAATTACGTAAATTATATGAAAATACAGAGTACTTCACTCATTACGGAAAAATGTTATTGCTGCTCTGGATTTCGGTGAAACTTAGCCTATGATCTTTGTGGTGATTTTTGAGGCGCTTAAACGACTCGCCAGGTATAATATATAAAGACATAATAAATATAATATATATTATACCCCCCCGGCGAGAGTCGTTTAAGCGCCTCGAAAATCACCACAAAGACCATAGGCTAAGTTTCACCGAAACCCGGAGCAGGAATAACATTTTTCCGTAATGTGAGTGAAGTACTCTGTATTTTTATACCTATAACTTACGTAATTCCAGTAAAATCTAGATTATACTATTTAATTCTTAACTGACGTCGTACAATTTGTATAACGTTGACGATCGTTTGAATTACGATCTCAGGGATTCAGAACCTGATAAATACTACTTAAACTACATGGCACTTAGAGAACATTATTACTGTTACTTACTGATGGACTTAGAACCTTCTTAATATTTAGTTTTGATTTTTCTTTAATTTTTTAATTTGAACATATTTCTTTTGTTTATTGTAAATTTTCATTATTCTTGTCCATACAGTAGAAGACCAAAAAGTATATTTTATTTTATTTAAAAAAATACAAGCAGTGTTACTTTAAATTTAAATATCTCGGGTTCCACTTTTTGGCACTAATAATAGACCATAATTTAATTACACTCTTCAATTATGTAGCTTTTCCGTAGAGGGAGAACCATCTTCGCTCATCACCCTTACTATGGTATATTCTACAATATATTATAGAATATTTAAACTACTATTTTTTCCAGTCTCCACGAAACATTAATTTCGACGTATCCGACTATACGTTTATTATAACTGCAAATAAATCAATTTCTCAGTGATATATCGAATCAAACGATTAATTTATTCGTAAATCGATAACAATAATATGTAGATACTTGATGTACGTTCCCACGATTTCGTCACCCATCGGCGTATTATCGTGACGCTAACGGCGTGCAACCCTGTCCGAAAATCCAGAGTACTTACAGAAGTACGCTCACGCGACGAGGGGAAGGGGTGTACTCTATAGAGAGGCACGGGGTTCAATTTGTCGAGGTGTAAGCAAATAACGTTTCCTGGAGCTTGTTTGGACAGAGCCGGCGATGCGACGTCCTTAATTTAAAGTCCTCCTCCGGTATCGGTGCGCGTTTGGTACCTAGCGTCGCGCACCACCATCGACCATCGTCTCCATCTCCCGGCACTTGGAACCTCCGCCCGTAGTTCGTGCTTTCGCGCAGCTTGCGCAAACAGAAGGGGTGGCCCCAGAGTGCAAATAGTTATTGTTTGGTGGTCTATCTATATATGTATATATGGCGAGATATCCCACCACCGAAGATCTCGATCAATCAATTTATGGAGGGTACTCATCACTTAAGACTTTTATCGGTACAGACCGGCGCCAGTATTTGTTTTCCACCCTTTTCATTCATAAATTAACCAATTGACTATTTGTCTTCGATGAGTCTATTACATTATTATCAAGAAAGTGACGTTTCTGTTACGGCGTGGACGTCAAACGAAATGCCTTGTACCCTATACGTGTGATATTGATTCAAAATAACATTACAGAGTCATGGTAAATTTTCTAAAGTATAATGAAAGCCACACTAAGAAAATGGTTCATTTACTGTTAATAAATATTTGTTCGTATATGACGAAGTAAAGATTTAGTTTGACTAAGCCGATATTCGTTAGCTATTGTGATATATGTTTGACGTCATCAAATGTTTTAAGGTAATTACCTTATGTTATTATAATCGGCGTTAGTATTTATAATAACAATGATAATGAAGAAAAGAAGCACTTTCGGAAAAACCGTTTCGAGACGTTTAAACGACTCGTCGAATATATATAACTGATATGACGTGTTATTAAACTAATATAATGAAGAAGAAAATTACTCCGGGGAGACCATAACCCACACCGAGGAAAGAGTTTAGTTACGGTTAATAAATATAATTTCAAATACATCGAAATAAATAATTCAGTAGGACAAGAAAATATAAAGATCTTAATTATTAGAATATACGGCTATGTATTTTCTTGTCCTAATGAAATATTTATTTCGATATATTTCAACATTATTTATCATTTATTATATATATTTATTAACTAAAAATAAATCGATTTCTCGGTGTGGCCTATAGTTATTCCGGAGTGATTCTACTTTTTATTATTATTATAATTATACGCCATATCAATTATATATTACATTCGGTGAGCCGTTTATAAAAATCTCGAGAAGATTTTTCCGATTAGCTCCACAACGTCAACTTAAAAGTCGCAGTAGTCCTACGTGAAAAAAAAATGACCTCCGTTATAACCGACCGCGCCATGACGTAGGTCCCGCTTTATTCGCGTTTGCGTCGATCGACATTTTTAAACGGCGAATGGTGAACACGGGGGTGTCGTTACGTATCTCCCCGTGAGAAAATCCCACCTATAAACAAGAAGGCTTAAGCGGCGAATCCCCGAAATGACCGAAGGGCGCTCGCAGTGAGAGAATCTTACATTCAAAATGTCCAGGGATAAGGTTGAGCTTTGGGCGGAGGGTGGAGCCGAAGTGGGTCGAGAGGGGGCACGGTTGTAACATGCAAATTTGAACCTTAAGGGTTTTATGTCGGGCGATATCTCTGAATCATCTCCCTCCGATCCTCCACCCGCGTCGATGGTGATCCTCCGGGGAATCCAAACGATCTTATCCAGATCGGAAGTGTCTCTATGAAAAAAGTAGGCAGCCCGTCTCTCCGTCAAATAACGAGGAGCCTTGCGGAAAAGAATTTGACCATTCTTCTCTCTCTCTTTCTTTCTCTCTCTGTCGTTTAACTTCGTCTTCATGCCAAGTACGATTCCGTCATGGATTATTGTAACATTATCTTTGAAGGAAAATAGTCAATCGAACCTGCTACCATCTCGAAGCACTACTTTCCACGGAAAAATTATATATTTGAAATATATAAAAAGAGGATTTCAAATATAATGCATTTTACGAGTATTCAAAATATATACATTTTTTTACCACTTTTTGTATAATTCGCCAGTATTTAACCCTTACTTGCCACACTGGGGTTCGAAACAACCTCATGGTAAAATTCGCACTTGCCACACTGGGGTTGATTTACACCCCAGCGAGAAGAATTGTTACAACAAATAAATTATTGCATATTTGTACTTGAAAATTTTATCTGCTCTTCTTAAGAGCGTATAGGTACTTTAAAAGACCGTGTAACTTTTATATTTTATTTCTTTCGCATACTTCATTTTAAGTTCTGGCTATACAAGTTACACGGTCTTTTAAAGTACGTTTTCTTAAGAAGAGCTGATAAAATTTTCAAGTACAAATATGCAATAATTTGTTATAACCATTTTTTTCGCTGGTGTGTAAATCAACCCCAGTGTGGCAAGTAAGAGGGTTCAAATGTATATTTAATATTTTTAAAAAAATATTTTGAATGGACGGAGACAATAATATATTTCTTATGTAATCAAAATAAATTTAAAATATATAAAATACCGTGTATATTCGAGGATGGAGCACATAGGAAATGTGTGAGTGCGAGTGAGAACGACGATTAACTCGGGTGAATGTACAAGAGTTTCTTCTCTGTCGCATATTCGAAATGGGCAAGTTTGAGGACAGAAAAATGGGCGACAGAGAGGCTCTCATGCGTCACTTACAATCAGGTTAATCAGTGTTCTAAAACGTATTCGCATGCCCCCTATGTACTCCATTCACGAAAGCACACGGTAGATTTTAAGTACATACAAAGTATAGAGAAAGCGGAAAAAACGTAATATATGTGTAGTTTGAATACTCGTGACAGATGACAATAATTTTTGTTTATATCTCAGATATATAACTTTTCCAGGGGGAACGTTAAATGCTTCATAAGGAGAAACCAGCCCGCTATCGGCACGGTGCAAAAAAAAAAACTCGCACGCCATCTACCGCATGATAATTTGCGCGCGAGAATCGCACTGTGTATTTTTATTGGCGTCCGCGTCGATCGGGGCTGATTACAATCTAAATTGAATCGGTTTCGAGCGGCGAGTGCCTCGCTACGCGGATTCTGTAAACACACGGGCGCGAGGGGGGGGGGGGGAGGTGCATGGTCGAGCGAGCCGGCTTTTTAAGCTGCTTTCAATGAAAATCACTGAAAAGCTCCGATAGTGATTGGAAATGGACCCCGCTCTCCCTTTCCTATTCTTTCCCCGACGTTCGAAGAACGCCGAGTTCGATTCTACTCGCTCGCAACTGTGAAAACAAAAAATGGTAATAAACGGGAAAAAAGTTTCACCTCGATTAATAGTGCCGTGCCACGAGCTACTAACAATAAGACATTTTTATAGTGAACATGTCTTTCGCTCCATACGTATATACCTACGTATATTTTGGAATGCAGCTTCGCATCTTCTTAAAATGCACTTACAACTCTGCGCGAATAATAATTATTTTTTTCGGATATTTTCTTTTTCGTGTAATATCGAGTAGATATGTATACAGATTATAAATTGAATTTAAAGATATGAATATTTTTGTATGCAAACACCGAATTGTGAATTCTATATTGCGCTCCCGAAATTAGTGAAAAGAGAGTTCCATAAAAAGGATCATTGCCCTGGTTTAGAAAATTGAAGAGAGAGAAACGGGTATGCGTTTCTCCTACAAAGGTTTGTAACATTTACAAGTTTTGAAAAATTACAAATCACGCCACGTAATTTGATTTGCCGTGCCGAAATTGTAATTTCGCGAGAAAGTAGGTATACGAAATGTATTTCATTACATGTAATGGTAAATTTCATAGAAAGTTTAGCAAATTCCCAACAATGTGTAGCAAATTGACGAATACAATACGGGTTTGATAAATTTAATATACGGATTTCGTAAATCGAAGAAACGGATACCTATGCGTTTCTCCAGGAAAGATTTGTAAATTAAAAATTTTTTTTTCGTAAAATTACGAAGAACACATTTCAATTCATCTTACTATCTACGCGAAATTTGTAAAATTGCAGAGATGAGCAGTGGGGCAATAGTATTGCAAATTCACAATCATTTTCTACAGAGTGCGTACTAGACTGATTGAAAAAAAAGCCTTTTCAATTAATTCTTTTGGCGGGCACTTAAAACATTAGTATTTAATGTAACTTTGAATATGTCGCCGGGTGCACATTCTCACTCAATATTTAGGGGTGCCTCAATCGCATTTTTCTGATTTCGATTTGAATAACACGGTGAAATTGTTGAATCATTGGGGTTCAGTGTTAATTCCTTCTACATTAAAAAAATCTCCCCGTGAAAAATTAGAAAAATTGAGAGTTTTCGGTATATTTGACGTAAAGAAATATTATTTTTAATTATCAAATAGAATTAAATGATAATTAAAAATAATATTTCTTCACGTTAATTACATCTAAAACTCAATTTTTCTAATTTTTCACGGGGAAATTTTTTTACCGTAGAAAGAATTAGGACTAAACCAACGATTCAACCAATTCACCGTGTTATACAACTGAAAATCAGAAAAAGCGATTGAGACACCCCTAAATATTAAGTGAGAATATGCACCCGGCGACACATTGAAAGTTACATTAAATACTAACGCTTCAAGTGCCCGCCAAGAGAATTAATTAATCAAGTATTTTTTTTTTGAATCAGTCTAGTGCGTACACTGGCGGGAAATCGCGCCAAGTTTAAAAAGTTCGCTACTAATTTTTCCCGGTGCACATGCCGCGGCGCCGTCACGCGTTGTCTCGTTCTCCCTTGACGCTTCCGGACCCCTCACCGCGCAATCGTTCGGGGATAACCTCGCAGTCCGAGGAGGAGCGACGAGAGCTCGTTACTCTCGTCTCATCCTGCGGAGGATATCGTCGAGGGGCGCGCGAGCGCTCTCGAAAATGCCGAGCGAAGATCGATCACGCGGGTTTTAATATCGCGACTATACGCATCCACGGGGGTACGGCGTACAGAGAGGAGGAGAGAGAGAGCGCGCGCGCGTATTCGGTAGTCGCGGCGCACTTTGGCCATTCATCATACCGGGCGTACCTCGCGCGGTATACCGAGGGCGTGTGATTAGAATCAGTTACCCTTTGCTTGTGCGGTACGGCGTAGCCACGGTGTCCCCGCAGAGGGTAACCCTTGATATCCACGAGCAAGGATATCCCCCCGGGTACCATCTGCCAAGGGCCGTTCCTTCTATCTGAGCGGGTGTCCCGGGGTCGCGCGGTCCCAAAAATTAATAAGCCCGGACGCGGGTATCGCGGCTTCATCGCGTTGCAGCCTCGATGCATCCCCTCCCCCCTTTCCACTCTCGCAGTTCGTTTCGACCGTTCAGTAGACGAATGTATTGCAGATTCATCGAACACAAAAATTTAATCGATTCTAAGAGAAATTATTCCAGCGGATGAAATGCTACGATCGTTGATTGTCATATAAATATTTGACGAGGCGAGGTAATTGTTATCGATGCAATTTAGAGGTATGAATTGGAAACAGTCGATCGGGAAAAATGTATAATTCGATGAAATGTCTGACAAAGTATCGCCGAGAGAAAAGTCTGGTTAAAACCATGATTTCATAATCGTTCTAAACAGTGAAGTTCTGATTATAGTAACCGTTAGAGATCACGATTGTTGCGATCAGATCGACTTGCGGTACTTCGATAAATATCTACAATCTTTTTTTGTACAGTTGTGACATCACCATTTAGTAATATTGTCGACCTACTTTTCTGGTTAATCAAACCATGGCACATGGCTATCGTAAACTACAATCTTAGCGTTAATACATATAACGACGTAATGAAAGTTATTTCGACTGCATTCATGATGTGTCTAATTATTATTGTAAATATGGCACTATAGCAACCATGAAAATTCAACCTTGCGATTACGGTTGATTTTACCGCCCACTTTTCTCTTAGTGACAATTAGCCGAGGTGTAGTCGCATTATCTCAATTAACGAGTACGATCACCCTATCTCACACGGAGATAATTTTATGGTAACCAGTCCCACAATCCCGTGGTAAGATTGCGGCGTTTGATGTTCAGTACCATAAGTACGTCTATATCAACCATACTTATTGTCTATGTTTGCTATATTTATGGTTGATATCGACGTATTTATGGTACTGAACGTTATACGTCGCAATAATTCCATCTCACCACATGGATTGTGGCTTGTGGGAGTGGTTACCACGAACTTTTCTCCATGCATGTATTTTTTTGCGCTGATTACGAAAAGCACGATTAAGCGAGTCGATGTATCGAAGGAAATGTAATACGAGAAAATTATTTTCCTTTCATAAAATTATGTCATCTCGGTATTTCATTAAGATTTCTTCGATAAATCCATGATCTTCAGAATCAGGCGGTTCGATTTCAGAGATCTTGATAACAATATTTGGCGAAAACAGTTAGCTTTTTGTTTCATTCCAGACTAACCAAATATCTCACTGAAACGAACGAAAGTTTTAAAGAATCAAATTTTTGTCCGGTACCTGCATAATTCGATCGAGACAAATAACACTCGGGAAGGGGATACATCAATATTTGTGTCATTGAAATTTACAGAGCAAGAGTTTATCATTGCGGTAAAAGTTAGTATACATATCGAATACTTCGTACGCGATAAGAAACGTCAAAGTCTGTCAACTCGGCTACGTTATCACTTATTACTGTACCTACACGGAGGGGGTGCGCGTGTCCGATCGCATCGCGTTAAACATCCATCCTTCATAATCCGCCACTTTAAACGGTTCCGAGCTCTTATTTATCGCGACATGAATAAAACACAGGGCAGCGAAGGCGTATTAAATGCGGTATAATTTTCAAATTTCGGGAAATAAATAACGGGTAAACGATACGCAGACATGCGTGGGGTCTTCCCCCGGGCGCACATAAATCCTGGAGCGGCAAGGGGTTTCGGACTGGTGCAGGCGAGGGGGAGCGGATCCGAGCTCCTTTAAAAGTATTGCATTGTAAACCCGACGAAAAGGAAGCACGCGTATCTAGTCGTTCGGAAATGTCTTCCCCGCGACGAAGTTTTTCTCGTGCATTCTGATTTATCGTCGTTTTGGCGATTAACTCGGATTGATTTCGTCGAGGAAATTGGATTCACGTTGAATGAAATCCCACTAAGTTTGAAAGAGCAACATGGAGTTTTCATCTTGAGAGTCAAAATACATACTGATTTTTGCCTCCTGAATATCCCAATTCTGAGAATGAAAAGTAATGGAAAACGAAATTATTCAAAGGAAGGATTATTACAGTCTTGTATAATACTTTGCTAAAAAGTAAAAAAATCGTTGTAGGATAAAAGAAAACATAAAACTCCATGAACTTACATATTCACCAATTTAACACTTAAGCGCGTCGACAAAATATTTCTCCAAATAACTGTATATTCAGTTGGCCGCGTTCGTAACCCCAAAATTTAGATAAACCAGACGATTTTCTCTTTTAGTGCATAAAATCGTACAGGTAGGTATTCGAGATGACCCCTGCTTTCCGTGACAAATCACGCCGATGAAGGGTCACATCCCAAGCGTCTCGTTCAACGCAACATCCCTGCGCAGCGCGCACCAGACAACGAGCAGTTCTTTCGTTTCATTTCGTCGCGGCCGAGGATCCTCCGCGCGCTAAATCGGCCACGCGCGTTCCTTTAATCACCGGCATTAATCTCGGGCAATTACGCGGAGCGTCTTGCGTGGCGGGGCGAACGCACGGCCAGCGCCTCGACGTACAACCCTTCGGCGTCAGGGGCGTAGCGACGCGTGGCCGAGTCGCGACTCCTCGTGTCCTCCGCGAAGAGCCGCTCGTGTCCGCGCCAATGGGGATTAACTCGGAAGAGCGGTAACCGCCATCCGCGGCCGCAATTAGTACGACACTGCATGGAGTGGTTGCGGCGAGGGTCCGCCAACCCCTGGCCCGGCCATTACGGACAGCTTGATCACCGGAGCTAACGAACGGTTAACTGCCCGTAAGTACCGTCCGCGTAATGTTTGCCGAATGGAACGCGGTAGCCGGCGAATCGCGTCGATTCCCGGAATTAGCGATATGTGACGGACGCGGTTCGTAGATGGACTCGAACGAAGCTAATGCATTTTGCAACGACTCGCGACGAGCTCCCCATCGAGTAGAAGAGTGACGCGCGACTTTGACACCCTCCGATCGATCTGCGGTTTAATGCGGTATTCGACTGGAAAAAAAAAATGTTCGTATTTTTAAACTCAATGTGTAATCTGTACCTATATAAGGTAAAAGGGGCATACATCGACACCACTTTACTTACTGGTCTAAAATATATTGCAGACTGAAGTTATCAGATTTAATAATGTATGGATAAGCAAGCTTGACTCTCTCTCTCTTTATATGATATAAGACGCATTTTATTTTACTACTTATATCGTTTTTGAACAATGATTTTAAATAAATAAAGTCGGATGTCAATCTTACCCCATATTCTGTTTAAGATTGACACCTGTTAAAATTTTCGTCTATAGGTACTGCATGCAGTCGGTTAAAAGTCTCAATTTTTGTTTATTATATTTCAAAATTGACATCAGTAGGTGATTTTGTATAGAGATTAAATTATAATAGAGTAATTTTTATTTATAAATTTTTGCCACTTTAAAAAGACCTAAAGTTTCGAGAAGTTTTCTTCGTCGAAAATAGGACATGCACGCCCACGTGAAAACTTAACGACACTGAATCGGATGATCATTATGAAAGCGCTGATATTCACGCGCGGCTTCAGGTGGCGGTCCATATGCGGTATTTATTAAGGTTGACAAGAACAGTATTATACGAGTTATTAGCAGAAAGTAATAAGATTCAGAAAATGTGTCAATGTTAACCCAGTGTCAATGTTGGTCCGCGTTACCCTACATATTCGATATCACGTGAAAAAAAGAAATGTCCGAAAAAAAATAATTATTCGCTGAGTTATAAGCACCTTTCTCTCTGCTGAATTATGATGTCATCGAAGAGCCGTGAAAGACGTGCCAAGCTGCGAGTGCGAGAGAGAGAGAGAGAGATGATGATGATGTTGTTTATTATTCAAAGTAGAACAAATAAATAATATGTGCTCTTGGCAGAGCTCAGTGTACAAGCATGAGTAAGTCTTATAAATACTAAATACTAAGCTATGCTAATTACTAAATACTAAAAAGAAAAAAAATGCTAATAATAGTTGGGCATAAGATACGATTCAATTTAAGCAAGAGCATGTGAGGTAAAGCAGGTTAAAATAATAGTGTAAATTGAATTTAAATGTAAATAGGAGTAAGCTTAAGCGCGTATATAAATTAATGCTAGCGAGATTATGTTTGCCGCGGGCAGTGAATTTAGTCAAGTAGTCAAGTAGAGTTTTCCGAGTTGAATAGCCACTGTTTGGTTCTTGCTTTAAAAGCGCCGGGTGTGGAGACTTCAATAATGTCCGGTGGTAAGGAGTTCCATAAGTATGGAGCAGATACCGCGAAGGACAACTTAAAGGCCTCAGTCCTATGCATGGGTATGGTGAGGGAGCGATGATGTCCAGTCCGACTTGAGGATCGATGTGAGCTGTATGATAGTAGTTCAGAAAGGAACAGTGGCCGATTTGTAGAGATAGTATTATAAGTAAGCGTGGCGAGGAACAATTTCCTTCGAGACTCGATAGTAAGCCAACCAAGTTCACGGCGGTATTGACTAATGTGGGTATCGCGCGGTAATCCAAAAATATAGCGAATCCCTTTATTAACTAGTCGTTGGAGCTTGAGATTGAGAACAGTTCCAGCACCATTTAGAGCAACCGTACAGTAGTCTAAGTGAGGTAAGATTAAAGCGCTGACCAATATTTTCCGAAGGCTGAAGTTGGTGTAAGGTCGGAGTCGATGCAGTTGATAGTAGGATCGATTGATTTTTGCAGTGACAAAGCGGACATGCTCTTTAAAGTTGAGTTTGGAGTCGATAATCAATCCTAGATTCCTCACCGAGTTGACGAGCGGGATATTAATACCATTGGATCCAAGTGGTTGAAGACTGCCGGAATTAATGGAGTTGATGTAACGCTCATTGCCAAGGATGATCGCTTTAGTCTTGCCAAGATTGAGTTTGAGAAGGTTGTTGTGAGCCCAGCGGTCAATACGGAGTATCTTCGTTGAGTTTGGCTATACATGAGTTTAGTTCGTGAGGAGGACAATTCAGATAGATTTGCAGATCATCGGCGTATAGCAGGCGTTTAGCGTTTATGATGCTGCTCCCTATA